>CM076578.1:60355675-60774154 GCA_034641835.2 Pinus albicaulis | reverse complement strand
TTTCCGGATCTGTGACCTCACTTCCAGATCCTTTGAAATCAGCCTCTTTTCCTTTCAAATCACCTCTTGTCGTTTTGTTTGGACCTCCTCTAAAGGCCTCTGCCTTGCCCCCCCCCGGTTTTTTGCTGATTTCCCTTTTTCCAGCCACCTTGCCTCTGTCTCTTGGCTGTGATCTGCACCCCTTATCTGCAGCTTTATTCTCCAGATCTCTGTCCCCTTTGACCCTAGATCTGTTGAGCTTCCTTTGTGTGTGTTTCCATAGTTTTTCCCTTTCTTTTCAGCATAGTTTTGAGAGACCCACTTTCTTGGGTTTGATAGATGCATATGTAGCTGTTATTTTTCTGTTATTTCAGCATTTTTATTCTGTTCTCTGTAGGTTTATTTTCAGCTACACTTTTTTGCTCTCAACAACGGAAAGGGTTTAAAAATTAAAATTAACGCACACCACACACTGACCTTAAGTGAAGAAGCGCCTGGTTAACACCGCCTGGCAAAGACTCTAAAATCAAATTGTCACTGCACCTTATCTGCCCTTGACATTACTTGATTCTGTCCCTTTCTTCCCTTGTCGGTTTCCTTCTTCCTGTCATCATTGCGCCCCCAAGGCACCTTTCCCGGAGCCTCCTTGGCCTTCACCCTCAGTCTCCGGTCGATCGACCTGCTCCGTCCCACCATCGTCGAGCCAGTCCTTCTCTGATTCTTTGGGTTCTCCTTTTCCTTCTGGTTCTCCCCCCTGTCACCTCCACTATGTCTGGTCCAGGGCCTAACACTAGCGGGAATCCCGGCCCTAATGCCGGGACTACTAATAGCAGAACCACCACAGGAACTACCTCGGCTTCACCTGTGCTCCCCTTCTTGGCAGGCCTCAGCCTCCCCGATTTGGACCGGTTGATAAACGACCCTATACATCATGACGCTAGTTGGCCCGCTATGCCGACAAAGCTCCCTTCCGACATCCCTAAGTTTGAAGGTCGTGCTGGAGAAGATCCTTCAAATCATGTTCGATCTTTCCACATGTGGTGTTCATCTACCTCCATTATCGATGACTCTGTTCGTCTTAGACTGTTCCAACGCACGCTTACAGGCAAAGCTTCTAAGTGGTATGTTGACCAGCCCACTTCCTCTCATACCACCTTTGCAACTCTTGCCCGAGCTTTTTTATCTTACTTCCAGCTTCCCCTTCGTTATGACACTGGTATCGAACTCTTGACTTCCTTCAAGCAAACCTCTTCGACCCGCCTTTCTACCCATGTCCAGGAATGGCGAAGACGACGGAGCTTATGCCAATATCCTCCCTTCGAAGACCGTGTCTACATGGACTGGTTCCTTAGATCTCTTTTGTCCCCTATCGGGAAAGATGTCGCATCCCATTTTCCTCAAACCGAAGAAGATGCCCTCCAAATGGCGTTAAAGTATGACCTTATTTACGCTCAGACAGGTTATGATCCTACTGTCCTACCTGATCTTCTCACACCCAATGATGCCCATACACCGGGGGCACCTCATGCCGCCAACAGTATCATTGGACCCATCTCTCATCCGTATGCTCAACCTCCTATGGGCTATGGTCTCCCTCCGGGAGGGGCCAGCACCTCTAGCACTTTTCCCCCTCCAGGTAGCATGTATCCAGGATACGGCATGCCTCATCATTTTTCCCAACCTCCTGCTTACCTCAATGTTGCCCAACCTAGCCATTATCCTTATCCACAGTTTAGTGCTCCAGCTCCTCCAGCATCAGCACCTCCGCCTCCCTGGCCTTCTCAACCCCTGCAACAACAGTCACCGCCCCCTCAAGAGCAGGTGGATGCACAGCAGGGATTCATGGCTACCCAACCACCTGACAGACAGGTGGCCACTCAACCTTCCCCTTCTGGTTCCTCCAATTACCAGATCCTCATGATGAACTCTGATCCACCTCTAACCGTCGACCTTAACCTTCAAACTCGGTCCCATCGTACCCCAAGCCTCTTTCTCAGTCTGCTCCCGAGCCCCCTTCTTCAGGTTCTACAGAGCCTCTTTCGACATCCAATGGCCCCTTACACATCCCTCAACCCAAAGTTGAGGTTCATCCAAAGATTCCAAAGGGACCATTACGCCGAAATGCTGCTTCCGGTCGAGCCGCTCAATCGTACAGTATAGTAGATGATTTGGCACAATCCCCTGTTGCCATTTCCACACTGGAACTCCTCCAGTCGTGCCCTTCTCAAAGGAAGGCTCTACTATCTGCCGTGGGCGCTGTTGATCCTGCTGATGACCAAATGATTGTTTTCGACGCCACTCAATCGGACCACCCTCCTCTTCCTCCTTCCGTTGCTTTCCAAATCCCAGTCCAAATCCGGAACGCCACTGTATCCCGGTGTATAATTGATGAGGGGGCATCCACCTGTGTGATGTCCGCTTCGGTTTGGAAGCAACTCGGATCCCCTGAGTTGGCCCCTTCCACGATCACCCTTCGAGCGTGGGATGGTCATGCCTCCCAGCCTATTGGCCTATTTCGTAACTGTCCCATCACCCTCGCCGGTAAGACTGTTTGCGTTGATGTCGAAGTCATTGACGCCCCTCTAGACTACAACATTCTATTGGGGCGAAGCTACACCTATGCCATGTCTGCTATCCCATCCGCGGTCTTCCGCAAGATGTCTTTTCCACATAATGGAAAGATAGTCACCATTGACCAGCTATCGTATCATGAGCCACCGTCTCCATCCGCCTCCGAGACGACCATCTCTTCTGTAGCCAACAAGCAAACCGTCGATTCTTTGACCAGTGTCTCCCCCGGCGTCTACAAAGATTCCACCCTGCTTGGTACTTTTCCTCACCTTCCTCCCCCTCCTGTTACTGACCCCAGCTTGTCGAATGTTTGCATGATGCAATCGTCTCAGGCTGCCCATAAACGGCCTGCCTCGGCTAGCCCGCACCCTCCTCCCCGCCCTCCGCAACCCGCTCCTAGCCATCCATCTCAGCCAGCCGGACCTCCTCTTTCTGGCCCTCCCCCTACAGCTGGCACCCCCGAACCTCTGTATCCTCCCGGCTCGGTCCCCCCTGGCCTTAACCATCTTGGAGTCGTTCCTCCTGGTCATTACCCTGCTGGACAGATCCCCTTCTTGGCTCCCCCTCCCGGAGTATATTCCGTCCCCGTCATGGCCACCCTTTCTCTCCCTAACTTGACCTTGGGTATTCCGGTTTGGTACCTTGACCCCCCGGCCGCCACCCCCCCTGGTCACCCCAAACCTTACATGGCTTTGACACCGGTTCAACCGGTCCCCCTCGCTTCCTCCATAGCCACTGTGCCCCCAGCACCTCCACAGGACCCTTCTCTTGTTGTGACGGCTCCCGGGAAGATAGGCAAAGCCCGAAGGGGGGCAACCCATCACGATCCGGCCCCCCCGACATCCATTACCCCCCCACGACCACCAAAGCCCGCCATTCGATGCGCTTTGTGTGATGTCGTCGGTCATGCCACTCACATGTGTCCTGAATTGCCCCACCTCAAGCTTCTGGTCAACGAGACATTCCCCGACTCTGATCTCCCCGAAGTACATGTCACTATCCCCGACTCCCTCCCAAAACTCAAACACTTGCGCACAAACCACCCTTGTGCCTTGTGCGATTTTCACGGCCATTACACCCACCTCTGTCCCCGCCTTGACGAGTACCGTTCCTCCTTGGACTTGTACCGCCAGTTCAAGGCCACTTCGATCGGACCAGAGGACATTCACATTCCGCCTCCCGCTATTAAGCCAACGGAGCCCTCAGTCACCATTTTGTACCTGTCATCATCCATGAGACCATTGGGGAATGTTCCATCTGAATCCTCCCCTGTTGTTTCACTTGACCTTCCTTCAGCGGTCATCTTGGGCTCAACATCGGTAGATCCGTTATCTACTTACTCTTCGGTCACCCATTGTGACGATGCGCATGTGAACCTCTCTTCTCATGATGATGATTCAGGCCACTTCACCACGTCAGGTAGTTCTTCTTCCACTAGTCACCCCATCTTATATCACGATGACGACATTATGGAAGAAATTCCCACCCCTGACTTCATCTATTCCCCCTTACATCGAACCCATGCGTTCACACCACATCCACCTTGTGGTCATTACATCGAAACCCAATGTTTGGGTAAGGGGGCACCCACATTTGAGAGACCAAGAGAAGCCATTCTCCACCACTCTCCTAGTGTATCTGGTCATGTTGACTCTAGACCCCGTATTCTTCCACATATAGAAGAACCTCTAGAGTCCCATATCACTTCAGATCACTCTCGGGACGATACCCCTTATCGTTCCCTCATCTTACATCAGCAACCCCGTCTCTTAGACATTATTATTGACCAACCTATAGCTTTTCTACGAGAGCATCAGTTCATTATCTCCAAATCCTCCTTTTGGGATAGTGACACCAGGTATGCCGATTCGGAAACTTAAAGTCCATTTGATCCCTATATGCAGTACCAAAAGAGATTGGTAACACTCCATTTCCTTTCTCAAACTGCATAACCATAACCAGAACAAATGGCACACCACATCATTAAAATGTGGTTAGATTCCCCTTTTTATAAATACATTTTGGCATGCCCACAACATGTCACACAAACTCAAAAAATGGGGGCACCACCTGCCCCTACATACATCACTGGGGGCACCATACGCCCCCCCATACATATACTTACGACATGCCCATAGCATGTTCCAAAAACTGGGGGCACCATACGCCCCCCCCATACATATACATCCGACATGCCCATAGCATGTTACAAACAAAATCCAAAAACTGGGGGCACCATATGCCCCCCCATACATTCTAGGGGGCACCACTTGCCCCTACACACATCCGAGAGGGCACCATATGCCCCTATATCTGTCCAATACACGACGAACGCCCTGATCCGCCTGGATCTCTATCCGAAGTGTTCCCAGATCCCTCTCTCTCCAGTTGACCCGCAACTCTGCCATACCTACACAACCACATTCTTTTTGTCAGGGTACAGATCGGGAAAACCATAACCACACACCACAACCCAACTCCCAGCCATCAAACATCACCAAGCCCTCCTCGTCTCCCAGGTCGCAGTTTTCTGCCATTTTCTGGACCAGGTCGCACTTTTTGCCCCCAAACCTGCGTCCTGGGTCGTACTTTTTGCCCCAAAAAGTGCGACCCGGCCATAGAGATGAAGGAGGGGCTATTTCTGGGGGTTTTGGGCCCTAAACTGCAAATGTCATCCAACAACATGCAAGAGCAAGGTTAGGCCTCGTACCTCCAACTGACAGATCTCGCTTCCAACGGTCGGTTTGTCCGCTACGTTCGCCGCAATATTTAGGGCCTTCTCTCCACATTCACCATAGCAACAATAGCAAATGAATGATTTTGGAGGGAAAACTGCCTCATTCAAGAGAACCCATGTTTCTCCTTTCGACTGCTGCAACCACACCGTAGCCCCGTTCGACGAACCGTCAGCACCGCTGGACAGATCTCACCGAGCTCTCAAATGGGTTTTAGTTATTTTTTGGTGATTTGATACTTCACCTGGACACATTTTTTCCACGAAGGGTCACTTCACCGCTCCTTAAAATCGAATTTCCTCACTTACGACACTTGTACTTGGGGCACCATATCGCCCCCTTACTTGTCCATGTTCGTGTTGATTTTCATCATGAGTGCCCACCTTGTACTCATGCTTCCTTGGTCCCCCATTGGGGCCTTTACTGTGTGGCAGCACTATCATGTCGCCCTTGTTTAGAGCATCCGAGTTGAGTCATCATTGCATTCATGGAGTCTATCCCGCGGCCTTTTACACCCTACTGTAGCCCTCCATTCTTTTTGCTTGGTTCCTCTCTTGTGTCGCATATCATGACCTTCAGCCCCACTGTCCCCTATCCTTTCGATATTGTGCCAGTCGCTGCCATGTCATTCATGCCCTTTATGCTCTAACAAGGGAAGTCGTCCATTCGCCACTCCATCCTTCCCATTTCCACCATCATCATTAGTGTCAGTCTGTCCGTCGCTCTATTGTTTTTCTCTCGTGCCTTAGTTGAGGATCTCTCATTGCCTCACCTACGGCGGACCTCCTTCTGTCGACATCGGCACATTTATTCCAGAAGCAAGGTCTAGAGGGCGGTGTACCTTGGTTCCAGCTTCCACTTTTGTTCGGTGCCTCGGATCAGGCAGGGGGATCTCTCACTTCCCTTTGACTTGATTGCTTCTCCAGCTCCTTTCAGCATGATCGAGATTCGTATACTGGACAGTCCGGTGACCCAGCAGCAGCTCTTGATGATTCCCGGGCATGTGTGAGATGTCTCAGCCCTCATGAGGGGGTGGCCCTGCAGGTAGCCCCCCACATGCCCGGATGCCCTCTTCATTGCAGCCTTTGATGCCGCTCCAGATTTTGATGATGTTGGCCTTAGCCACCTGCAGCGCCTCCATGATTTGCATGTATCAGTCAGATTTTGTGAGCCCTTCCCCATTTACAGGGGGCATTTGGGTTGTATTTATCTCATGTACTCGGATATTATTGTACTAGTCCTGGCTGTTATCCCAGGCACAACATGTATGTGAGACTCTTCATTGTATTTTTATCTGGCCTTTGTTTATGCCAGCTGTACTCTATGGTTCGGTCCCTTGTTTACTGGACACACTATTCTTTTGTACTTTGTCACGGCGGGCATAGGTATGCCTCCCCCGCCGCCTTCAGCACAGGTACCCTCTCATAAAAAGAGACTTGTTGCACCTGCGAGTCTCGTCTCCCCAGGGTCTAGTCCTTCAGCACACTATCTACCTCACATTTCTCTCTCTGACATCCCTTTTTGTTGTCTAGTGATTGTATTCTTACAACGTACTTCGGTCATACGATTTGCTCTTGACACTCGCACGCTGGGGGGCAATCTGTTACACCATTTTTTGGTCATCTAACCTTTCATCATTAGATGGACCCAAGTACACCATGTAAGACCAGTTTTACCCCAAGTAAAACTGCTTTCACTATGTTAATTAGGAAACCCCAAAGGGAATAATTAATTAAACCATAATTTAATTATTATTCCCAGTCATGTTTAACCCAAAAACAAAGAAATTAATGAGATAAACCCATAGTTATCTTATTATTTTCTAGGAATAATTATTAAATAATATTCCTTGTTAAATATGACCAAATCAACCACCATTAATCAAATAAATCATTATTTATTTGATTATATCCCAACCACTTCCTTAAAAAGATAAATAAATCATTTATTTATTTATTTTTTACTAATCAAGGGATTTGACCCAAGTCAAACACCCTTTCCCTCCAACAAATAATAATAAAATATTCCATAGAGGTGGATCTAGATGTGATTAACATTATTTTAATCATGCAACAAGATCTAGAAGGACCCAATATTTTGTTATAAATAGGAGGGTTTTCCCCATCATTCTTCACCTTTTGTTGCATACTAGATCACTCTGGATCTATACACTCGGTCTCATTTTCCGCCATTGTTGCTCCCATTGAGCTCTACCTTCTACATTGGGTTTTCTACATCTCCAAGAGAGAGAAAGCTTAGATCTGAAGTGCTGAGGACTACAAAGAACCCATCCCATTGAGGAGATCTGGATACACCTTCTTGTTTCCTCCCAGGTGCCCTGTAATATAAAAATTCATTCAAAAATCGTGTTCTTGTCTTTTCTGTTGGATGCATGGAGCAAACTCTTTACTTTACTGCTTAATGTCTTTCCATTTATAGATCTGTTTGTTGCAGCACTTTAACTACTAATTGCAGATCTGAAGATGTTTTGCAGCCATTATTGTTGTTAGGGCTAATAGTTATGCGTAGCTAAAGTGGTTCTTTTTCGTACACTTCGACGAAGAATTCATACTAACACTAGAAATGAATGCAGTTCTAGACATGGATGAAAACGAAAGGGAAACTTTCGAACAATGCATTGAAATGACAAACCAAAATGAATATGGCCAAGATGGCCAACAAAAAACGCCCCATCGAGTTCATCTCCATGAAAGTCCTGAGGAACGAGGCCCAGTACAACAACTTGTTGACCTTAAAACAGAACATGACGCTGAAACAGTTGGCGAGCAAGTCACTACAACAAGATTAATCGCCGATGAAGCTCAAGAAACACCTAACTCACAAGTATCAAAACAGTTTGATTCATTTGAAGATATTAACGAAAAAAATGAAAGTCTTGACCCACAAATCATGTGCCCACGGCTCTCGAAACTTGAAACTCAGGAAAACAACCTTCAATATGGCGAGGAACTTGAAAATGAGACACAAATTCGACTAAGTGCTGACATACCACCACAATCAGATAGCATGTTAGTTAGCGAGATTACCAACCAAGGCGAAACCAAAAATACTCCTCTATGGACCATGTTCTTCGATGGGTCATGTACTAAGAATAGTGCTGGCGCCGGTGTTTGGTTAACAAACACCGAAAACGGCCATACAGAAAGTGTTTCGTGCAAATTGAATTTTCGATGTTCTAATAACATTGCCGAGTATGAAGCTCTCATTTTGGGCTTGCATCTGTTAGAAAAGCTAGGAGCCAAAAGAATCCACGTATATGGTGATTCGAAATTAATCATTAGGCAAGTTAATGGGGAATACACTGCTAATCATCCCAGACTTAGAGCCTACCGAAATGACGTCCTGGATCTGTTAAACATTTTTGAGGATCCAAAATTGATTTTTGTCCCAAGAAAACAGAATATTGCCGCTCACAATTTAGCTTTTACAGCTAGAACGTGTTTAGCACCATATGAAAACGAGGACAACACCGTTCAGGTAAAATTTAGGCCAGCCATACCCGATAATCAAAAATATTGGTAGGTCTTTGAGAATGATAAACAGATAGAGGATTTCCTGCTCGGTAAGAATGAGTTTGAATCATCCAATTCAGATTCTACATCCGATGAAAACTGTCTAAACGAAGAACCCCCTGAACAAGAACAACCATCTAGTCCTACAGATATCAACATGTTAACTCAAAAACTCGAAACTCATGTTGAAGAGTATGAAGACTCAGAAAACGAAGACATTGAGGTATTAACACCGAGAGACAAGAACATACCCAGGGGGCTAGCACCGTTAGAAGACCTGTTTGATTTTAATGACGTGGCTAAGAAACCTGCAGTAGAATATACAGAGTCTGACGTTGAAGAATGAAACATAGGCACAAAGGATCAACCTAAAATGATTAAATTAGCTAGGTCCTTGCCACCAGACATGAAAAAGAAATACATTGACTTGTTTAAAGAGTTTGCCGATGTGTTTGCCTAGAGCTATGAAGATTTAAAAGCTTACGATACAGAAATCATCCAGCACAAGATCCCTTTGAGAGAAAAACAAAAACCTTTTAAGCAGAAACTGCGTCGAATCAACCCAATACAACTGCCTCTGGTCGAAAAGGAAATTAAGAAAATGTACGAGGCAGGAATCATTGTGCCTATAAGGTTTTCAGATTGGGTTTCTAACCTTGTAGCTGTGAGGAAAAAGACAGGAGAAATCAGACTGTGCATTGATTTCAGAAACCTTAACAGAGCTTCCCTAAAAGACAATTACCCTTTACCCAAAATGGAGCACATCCTACAAAAGGTAGTTGGTTCAAAGAGGATTTCTCTGTTAGATGGTTTCTCTGGATATAACCAACTTTTAGTACTCCCAGAAGATCAAATCAAGGCAGCCTTTACCACTCCTTGGGGCACCTTCATGTATGTGAAAATGCCTTTTGGACTAATGAATGCTGGGGCCACTTTTCAAAGGGCCATGGACATTGCATTTTCAGAGGAAATAGGACACTTCATTGTAATTTACCTTGATGATATAACAGTTTATTCCAAAACCGATGAAGAGCACCTCAAACATCTAAGAAAGGTCTTTGAAAAATGCAGGAGATTTGGGCTATCTTTAAATCCCAAAAAGACAGTGTTTGGCTTGCAAGAGGGTAAGCTCCTTGGCCACATTATATCAGAAAAGGGGATTAAAATAGATCCAAAAAGAGTTGAGGGAATACTACAGATTAGCCACCCTAGGAACATAAAAGAACTGCAGTGCTTTATTGGAAAGATTAATTTCTTAAGGAGCTTTATTCCCAACTTAGCAGAGCTCCTTAGAAACATGAATAATATGCTCAAAAAGGAAGTAGGAGTGAAATGGACTGTAGAGGCCAGAAAATCCTTTGAATTAGTAAAACATGCACTCACCCAAGCACCAGTCTTGATCAGCCCAGACTTTTCAAAAGATTTTCTTATTTTTTCCTTTGCCTCAGAACATACAATAGCTGTAGTTCTATTGCAGAAAAACTCAGAAGGACAGGAACAGCCTATTGCTTTTTTTAGTAAGGCTTTAAGGGATGCACCCTTGAAATATAACATAATGGAAAAACAAGCCTATGCTTTAGTAAAGGCCTTAAAGGATTTCAGGGTGTATATTCTTCATTCCCACCCCATTACCTATGTACCCAGCATTGTGGTAAAAGACATCTTGTCACAAGACCCTGATGGAAAGAGAGGCAAATGGATAGCTATAATATTAGAATATGATTTGGAGATCAAACCCACCAAACTCATCAAAGGTCAGGGCTTGGCTCAATTAATGGTTGAATCTAATCTACAAGCCCTAGACATTAACATGATAGATGCCTTGGATGAGCAGGAAGAATTAACCCCTCCCACTATGGAAGAGCAGTTCCAAAACTCACCTTGGTATGCCAACATCTTGTATGTACTTACAAATCTTAATGCTCCTCCTGATTTATCAAAAACTAAGGCAAGGTTTTTAAAGTTGAAAGCTAAGAATTATTGCATTTTGAATGAATGTTTATACTGGAAAAATTCTAATGGTTTATTGCTAAAATGTTTGCCTGAAGTTGATGCAGAGAAGATCAAGCATGAATTCCATGAAGGAGAGTGTGGAGGTCATCTCTACTGGAAAACCATAGCCAAAAAAATCCTTAGAGCTGGCTATTATTGGCCCACCATCTTCCAAGATGTCCATAAAATGATAATTGCCTGTCACAAGTGCCAAATTTTTTAGGGCAAAAGAAAACTCCTTCCCTTACCATTAAAACCTATCATTGTTGAAGCTCCTTTTCAACAATGGGGCCTAGATTTCATAGGAGAAATCCATCCTGCTTCATCTGCCCAACATAAATGGATTCTTACAGCCAGTGACTACTTCACAAAGTGGATAGAGGCCATCCCTACCAGGAATGCCACAGTTTCTGTCATTATAAAATTTCTTGAAGACCATATCCTTTCTAGATTTGGATACCCTAGGAAAATCATTACTGATAATGCTGTTGCTTTTGATTCTAAAAAGATGATTGATTTTTGTCACAAGTATCAGATTACATTGGGTCATTCTACTGCTTATTACCCTCAAGGTAATGGGCTAGCTGAATCATCAAATAAAAGATTGGTGACCATCATCAAGAAGCTACTTGAAGAGAATAAAAAGTCATGTCATAACAAGCTGGTGCATGCATTATGGGCAGATAGGTTGACCACAAAGAAATCCATTGGAACCTCCCCCTACCAACTTGTTTATGGAGCAGATGTAGTGTTTCCTACCAGCCTGAGTGTACCAGTAATAAAATTAGTCCAAGAAATTTAGTCAGAAGAAGACAGTATGATAAGAAGGATTCATGAGACAATACATCTCCAGCAGACGAGGGAAGAAGTTTACAACAGAGCTCAAAAAGTGCAAGAAAACATCAAGAAGTTGTTTGACAAGAGAGCTAAGGCTTGTGACTTCAACATTGGAGATAAGTTACTCAAATTGGATTCTAGAAGAGAGGAAAAAGGTAAACATGGAAAATTTGACAGTTTGTGGCAAGGCCCTTATATCATTCAGTCCACCATTGGTCCAAATGCCTTTTTTCTGCAAGAGTTAGATGGCACAGATATGTTTGGGGGTCTTGTCAATGGCAGGGTCCTTAAACATTACTACTGCTGAGTTCAATTTTCAAGTTTCATTTCCATTGTAAATATCATTGCTTCGTTAGTTTCATAAAAACAAAAAGAAAAAAAAATACAAAAACAATAAAAGATAGAAAAGAGGGCAGAAATAAAAAAAAGAAAGGCAAAGCCCCATGCCAAAAAAGAGAAATAAATCTGAAAGTGTGCAAGCTCAAATGCCACTCCTCAAAAAACACGCTTCTAGTTAGTCAAACTGTTTAATCTTGACTAATTAGCTTAAAATTTTTATGCTAATAGGATAGTGAATTGGATTTGCCAAACTGTTTAAACTTGGCTTATCAATAGATAGATTAGGCTAGAAAAGAAAGGTTCAAACAAGCCCAAAAACTGAACCTAAAGTTTCCAAGCAAGAGATGACTCAAATCTGTTTTATTTTTCTGAGTCATAAAGTTGTAAATCTGGTTCTAATCAACTCAAAATCTGAACCAGAAAGAAAGAAATAATAGCTCAAACAAATTCGAACCAGAGCTGAAATCAAGGAAAGCAAGTGGCTCTAACAAGCTCAAAACTTGAGCCACAAATAAGAAGAAGGATGCTTCAAAAGTTTTCATATTTCAAACCTTCAATTTTTGATTTTTTAAAAAAGTCTATGTGCGGCTTGTTTTTATGCCATAGATCACAGCAAGTCAAACAGTTCAATCTTGACTTGACTGTTCTTGAATTTCTGTCTTAGAATCTAGAGAATGAAATCTGTTGGACAGTTTAATCCCAACAGATAGTAGATTAGGTAGAGAAACATCTGAGCTCAACTGTTTAATCTGAGTTCAGGGAGAAATAAGGGGTAGAATTAGATTAGATTTCCTGTTTTCAAAAGAATAAAATGTTGAAAAAAGAGTTTTCCAGTCCAAGTGCACTCTAAATGAAGAAAAAATGTTAGATCAGTAGGATTGGGTAGGTAGAAAGCCTGTGTTGATGAAGATTCATTGTTTTTCAATGCTGCTAACCTTTTTTCAGCCAGAATAAGATCATTTCAGCAAAGACAACAAACCAAAGAACGAGGCATTGGTCAGCCTCCCAGAGAATGCAGTTCTGAAGTTCTTGATGCCTTCAACAAGGCACCATCCCCAAGTGGAGCCACTGTTGGCCACCTGTAAATTTTGGTCTATCAAAAGGTGGCCAAAACATGTTTTCAGCCTTCAAGAAACACTTTCCTAGCCAAAATGTTATCTCTTGAAGCCTGTAGACGATCTCATGCTCATGTCTCAAGGTTTTCACTGTTATTTCTCAGAAACTCAAAATTCTGCTAAAAATTCCATGAGAAGACTGCTGCAATATCCTCCTTCTTTTCCCCTTTTTCCTCTCAGAGACTAACCTTCATATTTTTCATCATTTTCCTTTGTTTTCCATTTTCCTCACCTTTCTTTCATGAAAATTTCCTTGCAGAGTTCCAAACTTCTTTCGAACTCTGTCGAAACCCTCAGAAAACCTTTGAAAATCATTGAAAATCTGTGTAAAAAACCCATTTCTCTCTTAAGGGTTTAAGCCCCTTGGCCTGAGTTTCCAAACCACTTCCCCAATACGCCCTCATCATAAAAACCAAGCGCCAAACCCATGAAGCGCTAATCGCATCGGAAAGATTCAAAGTGTGCATGTTTGTGAGCCATTTCAAAATGCCGATTGCGAGCAGCCCCTTTGTCCTAAACCGCAGATCATATTGTTATTTCATTTACCCGTGGGCCCGCAATCGGGCGCTAAACCATTGAAAAATCCCTCTCTGATCAATATTTTTCTGTGTAAACCCAAAAACCCACTTTCCGAAGTTTTAAGTTAAAAACTTAAGGACACGTGATAAATAAAAATGGGTAGATCAAAAAGACCGATGCGCAATCGCATCGGAGAAGTTACAAATGGGTTGATTGAAAGATCGGGCCCGAATGTTCCGATTGCGATTGGCCCTAGTTATATAAAGCCCCGGGCCCATGGTACTCCATACACCCAGTGGCCCCGCAATCAGGCGCCAGCCTATCATATATATTCCACCCGATCCCACTCAAAACCTTGGTGCTTATCGAAATTTATGGGTTTCTCAGAAAGTATAAGGGTCCCGCCGGTGCAAAAAAAAATAAAAAAAAAATAAAGGATCTGGACCGTTGATCTAGACCTGATCTAACGACCTGCGCACAATCGCATGCTTTGTTGTGGCCTCCCCGATTGAAATCCTCTGATTAAATCCGGGCCGTCCATCTCCCTGTTGATCGGATGGACAGTGCTCAATCGCATCGCTGCGTTCCAATCGCATCCCCTCTTCCGCGCACCCCGATTGCGATCCTCCGATCAAATCCTAGTCGTCCATCTTCCTGATGATCGGACGGACAGCGCTCAATCGCATCACAATGTTTCGATCGCATCCCCTCTTCCGCGCACCCCGATTGCGATCCTCCGATCAAATCCTAGCCGTCCATCCCCCTGATGATGAATAGAATGACGCTCAATCGCCATGATAACAGTACATCACTCTTCGCCTTTCTCGATTGCGATCCTCGCGATCAAATCTGGTCATCCATCACGATGATCGAACCAGGCGGCGCTCTACTCGCGCCGCTGATGACGTCAACGACTGCTTCGCCTTTCCCAGATTCACGATCCTCGATCAAATCGCCGTCCATCTCGATGATCGGATAGACAGCGCTCAATCCATGTCGCAATGTTTCAGCTCGCATGTTTTGTTGTGACTTTGCCCGATGCGATCCTGTCCGTTAAATCTGGGCGAATCACGTGTCCAGATAGAACGGTCCCAGATCACTTTACCGTTTTGCTCGTAAAGCGAATGTGTTGATTCATTTATTCTTCACTCTGCGCGTCATTTAAAATTCCTCTCACTTAATCTCCACCGTTGGATGATGCCATCCAACAGTCCTGCTCTATTCCTATGCCTCTGAAGCAATAAAACCAAATACGCAGGATTTTATAACAAATTGTTTATATTTTGCAGGTTTTCGAATGAATTCTTCCGCCATTTTTGAAGAAACCACAAAGGCCGAGGGTGACGATCCTCTGTCTTCTGAGTTCATAAATAATCATTCGAGGGGTGTTAGATTTACGTTTTATCAGTGATTTCATGACCCATTTATGCCATTCGACCCTGCTACTGCCTTGCGCACTAGAAGACAAGAAGAAATCATCATTTATTAAAGAGTATTAGTGCCAAAGACAAAATTTATCAGAACCGGAGATTGAAGACCCAAAAACACAGATCTCAAGTAACTTAAAGTGTTTTAGGAAATGACGAAGACATCTGTTGAGCTGAGAAATTCCCCACCGCTATAAGAAGAGGCTAATTGAACCCTCTACAGCTCCAAAGACACCTGCAGTCTCGTTGAGATCAAAGACCGCCGAAAAATTAATACTAATTGAGCAATCTTGTCTCTAATTGTCGGCAGAACCATTCGAGAAGATTAAAGAACAGTTTAGAAGCAGATATTTAGATCATTTCATCTCGGGAAGCAGAAATAAAGTCACTCCAGCATGACACCAAGCTTCAAAGGACGGCAAAAAGCTCCCACTGATCTTAATTGTAAGTGAACATCAGGTGTCTTTTTACATTGAACACACCTTGAATTTCTTGATCGAAGACCTCGATATCTTGAAAGAGGTCATATTTTCTATTAATTGGTCCAATCGGATCTTTTCTGGTTTACCACTACCTCATTCTTCTATAAATACCTTTGTAGAAGATGAGCAAAGGGTTGGTCTCTGGACATCTGAACGCATGTAATAGTCATTCTAAAGCCACTGATGCCTTGTTCTGTAATTGAAGGATACATAAGCTGATATGAGAAGTTCAAAGTTGTAGAGACCCACCGAGCTTGCTGATTGTAACTGGTTTGAACATCAATACAAGTTGTTGATTCATGGAATTCTGAAACTATGTCAATGGTGATGTGTTCCTTACTGTCAATTGTCGTTTTACTTAATGTTTTCACTCTGTTCACTTTCTCTGATAAAGAGCAGCAAACATAGATTTAGGATATACTCTCCACGGTACCCTACTCTTACTGAAAGCTTTATCTTCTATGTTTTCTTCATTTGAATGTCCTCTTTGAAGAGTTTATTAATGCAGGTTAGTTTAAAAGTACTTCCCTGATCTAGATATCTCTTTGAGATGAATGTTTTCTATGTTATCCTTGGAGTTTATCAATGCAACGTAGTTTAAAAGTACTTAGCTGATCTAGATTTCTCTTTGTGATTATCATCTGTGTTCCCTTATCGAATATGCTGAAGCAGGCTGGTTTAAAAGCACTTACCTGATCTTAAGCTGTTTGAACTGTTTTTTTTTTAAATGTTTCTGATGGAAAGTATTTCAATGCAGGCTAGTTTAAAAGCACTTACCTGATCAACAGAAATACTTTTATGTTTCTCCATAAGTACATGTTGAAAGCAAGCTAGTTTAAAAGTAGTTTCTTGATCTTAGACTGTGCTTTGTTTTTTCATTTGTTTAAGTCTTTCACTGCCTATTTGTTTCACCCCATTAATCACCTTAAGAGATCCTTTGATGTAAATGACTGCTCCATGGATCCTTCTTGAATTTGCTATCCAATTAAATCCTCCTATTTCTCCATAGCCCAATGGGTTAAAGTTGTCTTTGTCCTTTGCTATCAGCTGAAACATTCCTTCATTTGCAGGCTCTTCACCCTTTATTTTGAACTACTTTCACCTTCACCATGTTTTCACCCAACCAAAAACAAACAAAACAAACCCATGCTCTTCATAACTAGCCTAATATCATAATTCCAGTCTTTAAAGATCACATCTTTGAACTCGTTTATAGAGAGATCCCTCTTTGGATTCAGGAGGGCTAGATCCTTGAATCCCAAAGCAGTTTGATGTTACCTCTGCAGTTGGACTTTGCCAATCTTGCTAATTACAGAGTGATAATAGGGGAAACTCTTAGGTCACGGCGCGGGGTTCTATGGAAGATAAAGGAGCGCGAGGCTACGGCTGAGCGGGCTAAGCCCTGAAATGGTGGAATTTATGGATTTTATTCATTTTTGATGCAATTTGGGGGCAATCAAAGGGTAACGATAGGGGAATGAAAGATGGGAATGGTCAAAGCAGGGGAAAAAACAGGATTTAGAGAGGATTTAAAGGGATAATGGGGGAATTAAAGGGGAGTTTGACAAAGGGAGAGGGGGAAGGTTATATATTGCAAAGGTATAAAGGGCAATAATGGGCCTTTTGAGAAATGGATCAGCAGAGGGACTACGTTTTAGGCTCAGCACAGAGAGACTCCAAGGAGGATGAATTTTCAGGGGGAAAGGCATTCCTTGGAGGCTCCAGAACAATTCTAGCCCCCAGCTTGCTTGCCAAGAATTCCATAGGGGGGCTAACAGTGGCTCCACATGGGGATGGCTTCTCTTTGGAGGAGTCAAGAAACCAGATATGATCTTTGGAGTAGGCCAGATGCCTGCTATCATAAGCCATCTTCCTTCTTTGATTTTCAGCTGCCACAAACATGATATATCAACAGAAACATTTTCCCAACCAATCTACCTACCCAACTACAATCCTAGCATTTTCCCTTGGGTGCATTTGAGCTAGCAGACCCTTTACATTTATTTTGCGAAACAAAAATAAACCTATTCTAAATCTACCCTTATTGTTCCATGAGGCCAGATTAGACTGTTGACCTCATCTATTTCTCTACCTAATATACTACCTGTTGGGATTAAACTGTCCAATCAGGTTTCTTCACCTACATTCTAAGACAGGAAATTTAAACACAGCCAAGCCAGGATTAGACTGTCTAACTTGCTGGGCAGAAACTTGTAGAAAACAAAACTGTGAAGGCATGGAATTCTGCAACTGTGAAACATCCTTCTTTCTTTCTTGTGACTCAGGTTTTGAGCATATTTGGGTCACCTCTCTTCTTTGCTTCAGCTCTGGTTTTGGGCATATTAGAGCTAGTTTCTCTTTCACTGGTGATCCAGATTTTGAGCATATTAGGATCAGCTATTCTGCTTCCTTTTGGCTCAGATTTTGATCACGTTTGAGCCTATTCCTTTACATTTTAGAGGTTCATGTTTTGAGCATATCTGAACCTCCATCTTTCATTATGTTTTTTGGAACATTTTTCCATTTTTCTAGGAAATAACAGCTGCAATGGTATGTACAATGGGAATGAAACTGGAAATGAAAATAAATAAAAGTAGTGCTTGAGCATCCTGCCATTGACAAGACCCCCAAAAAATCCTGTGTCATCAAGTTCTTGCAGAAAAAACGCATTGGGACCCACAGTGGCTTGTATGATATATGGACCTTGCCACAAACTGTCAAACTTGCCATGTTTGCCTTTGTCCTCTCTCCTTGAATCCCATCTTAGAACCTTGTCTCCAACCTTGAAATCTGAAGCTTTGGTTCTTTTGTCAAACTGTCTCTTTATGCCTTCCTGTACTCTGACAGTTCTGCTATAAACCTGCTCTCTTGTTTGCTGCAGATGGATTGTTTCATTAATTCTCCTTATCATGTTGTCCTCCTCTGCCTGAATCTCCTGGAAAAGCTTGATCATTGGAACTCCAAGGCTAGTAGGAAAAACTGCTTCTGTCCCATAAACCAGCTGGAAGGGTGACATGCCAATGGATTTTTTTGTGGTGAGCCTGTCTGCCCACAAGGCATGTATCAACTTTTTATGCCATGACCTTTTGTTCTCTTCCAACAGCTTCTTAATGATTGTAACCAGGCTTTTATTTGATGATTCAGCCAATCCATTACCCTGGGGGTAATAGGCAGTCGAATGTCCAAGTTCTATTCCGTACCTGTGACAGAAATCAACCATTCTTTTGGATCCAAAAGCAGCAGCATTGTCAGTGATTATTTTCCTTGGACAGCCAAACTGAGATAAGATGAAGTCTTCTAGGAACCTAATGATGATAGAATAAGTGGAATTCCTAGTGGGTATGGCTTCTATCCATTTAGTGAAGTAATCTGTAGCAGTTAGGATCCATTTATGTTGTCCGGAGGAGGCAGGATGAATTTCTCCTATAAATTCTAGGCCCCATTGCATGAAGGGACCTTCTATGGTGATAGGTTGTAAAGGGAGGGGGAGGAGTTTTATTTTGCCTTCAAAGATCTGACATTTATGACAGGCAAGTATCATTTTATGGACATCACTGAAGAGGGTAGGCCAGTAGTAACCAGCCCTGAGTATCTTGTTTGCAGTGGCTTTCCAACTCAGGTGGCCTCCACATTCTCCAGCATGGAATTCCTGTTTGATTTTTTCAGCTTCAGTTTCAGAAAAACATTTCAGCAATAGGCCATTTGGATTTTTCCAATATAGGCTTTCATTAATAATGCAGTAATTTCTAGCTTTGAGTTTTATGAATCTGGCCTTTGTTTTGGACAGTTCTGGAGGGGCATTGAGGTTAGTGAGCACATAAAGGATATCAGTATACCAAGGAGAGTTCTAAAACTGCTCCTCAACAGTTGGATGGGGAAATCCTTCCTGCTCATCTAAGGCATTCATCATATTAATGTCAAGGGCCAGCAAGTTTTATTCAGCCATTAGTTGGGCCAGGCCTTGACCTTTGATTAGCTTGGTGGGTTTTATTTCAAGATCGTATTCCAAGATGGTAGCAATCCATTTTCCTCTTTTTCCATCAGGGTCCTGGGACAAGATATCTTTGACCACTATATTTGGCACGAAGGCAATGGTGTGGGAATGCAGAATGTACACCCTAAAGTCTTTTAAGGCCTTAATCAGAGCATAGGCCTGATTTTCCATGATGTTGTACTTTAAGGGTGCATCTCTTAAGGCTTTACTGAAGAAGGCTATAGGTTGTTCATTACCTTCTGAATTTTTCTGCAGCAAAACTGCAGCTATTGTGTGCTGGGAAGCAAATGAGAAGATTAGAAAATATTTTGAGAAGTCAGGACTGATAAGGACAGGGGCCTGAGTGAGTGCAAGTTTTATAGACTCAAAATATTTCTTGGCTTCAACAGTCCACTTAATTCCTGCATCTTTCTTTAGCATTTCAATCATTTTCCTAAGATGCTCGGCAAGATTGGGGATAAATCTTCTAAGGAAATTGATTTTACCAATGAAGGACTGTAATTCCTTGATGTTTCTAGGATGTGTAATTTGAAGTATTCCCTCAACTCTTTGGGGGTCTATCCTGATCCCTTTCTCAGATATAATGTGGCCAAGAAGTTTACCTTCTTGCAGCCCAAAGACAGTTTTCTTAGGATTTAAGGATAGGCCGTACCTTCTACATTTTTCAAAAACTTTCCTCAGATGTTTTAGATGTTCTTCTTCAGTTTTAGAAAAGACAGTCAAGTCATCCAAATAGACAACTATAAAGTGTCCAATCTCATCTGAGAAAGCAATTTCCATTGCTCTCTGGAAGGTAGCTCCAGCATTCATCAATCCAAAAGGCATTTTCAAGTACATGAAGGTGCCCCATGGAGTGGTAAAAGCAGTTTTGAGTTGATCTTCTGGGAGTACCAGAACTTGATTGTATCCTGAAAAGCCATCAAGCAGGGAGATTCTCTTAGAGCCTACTACCTTCTGTAGGATATGCTCCATTCTAGGCAAAGGGTAATTATCTTTCAGGGAGGCTCTATTGAGGTTTCTAAAGTCTATGCATAGTCTAATCTCACCTTTTTTCTTCCTTGCAGCTACCAAGTTTGACACCCAATCAGAAAACCTCACCGGAACTATTATGCCTACTTCATACATCTTTTTAATTTCTTTCTCAACTGCAGGCAATTGTTTTGGATTAATCCTATGGAGCTTTTGTCTGAATGGCTTCTGATTTTCCTTCAGTGGTATCTTGTGTTGTATGATGTTGGTGTCATAGGCCTTCAAGTCTTCATAGCCCCATGCAAACACATCAATGAATTCCTTAAACAAGTCAATGTATTTTTTCTTCATGTTTGCAGGTATAGACTTAGCCAGTTTTATCATTTTGGGCCTGTCTTCAGTGCCTATGTTGCATTCTTCTATATCTGATTCTGCATGTTCTATGGTGGGTTTCTTTTCTACATCATCAAAATCAAAAAGGTCTTCTAAGGGTGCCAGGCCTCTGGGTATATTCTTGTCTTTGGCCTGCAGCACTTCGACCTCTTCATTTTCTTCGTTTTCACTATTTTCGTTAAAATTTTCAGTTTGCTCGGAAAAAGAATTTATTTCTATGTTACAGGGTGTTTCTTGTTCATCTGGGGGATATTCATCTAGGCAGAAGCTATTACATTTAGAGTCTGAATCAGAAAATTTAGACTCGTTTCTGCCTATCAGGAAATCCTCGATCTGTTTGTCTCCTTCAAAGACCTGCCAATATTTTTCATTGTCTGGTACTGTAGGCCTGAATTTGGTCTGAATGATAATCTGTTGGTCAGCTGGGGCCTTAGGATATGAGCTAGCTAGACAATCTAATCCATTTTCAATTGCATTTTGACCCCTCGGAACAAACACTAATTCATATTCAACAAACGTTTTCAGCAAATCTAGAGTGTCATTCCTGTATGCCCTAAGCCTGGGGTGTTTTGCTGAATACTCACCATTCACCTGTTTTATCACTAACTCTGAGTCTCCTTTCACAGCTACCCTGTGGGCTCCTAATTTTTTCAACAGATTTAAGCCCAAGATGAGAGCCTCATATTCTGCAATGTTATTCGTGCATTTGAAATGCAGATTCACAGTGTGGCTCTCTGCATGATCATCTCCTGTGTTATGTAGCCACACTCCTGCCCCAGCACTTTGCCTAGTACAGGACCCATCAAAGTTCATTTCCCACAGGGGTTCGTTGTTTACTTCTTCTTCATCCCCTCCCCTACAGCTGGATTCGCAATTATGTTGATTTGTGAAGTTTGTGCTAGGAGGGGGGTCATTTTGTGGTTCATTATGGGCGTGGGGATCAGGGAGGGGGCTAACTTGTTGTTTTTGTTATGTTTCTATTTCATTTAGAGTTACGTTTTCAGTATCTTGCCCATGGCCTTCTTCATCGTATTCTTCTAGAGTATCCATTATGTTGAAATCCATGGGCTCTACGTTTGCATCTTCGTTTTCTGATCTTGGCTCTTCTGGGGATTGGTCATTGTAGAGGTTAAAAGAGTCTAGATCTGTATGTACAGAGTATAAAGGTGATTTTTCAGGTTTCTCGGGGCTACTGACTAAAAATTTCATCTGAGACTCTCTATACAGTCTTCTAAGTTGGCCAAATATAGGGATAGTGGCATATGAGCCATCCATCTACATTGTTCCTTGCAGTTTGGCTCCCCATGATCTTGACAATAGCATGCCATACTTTGGTGGCACATCTGCCACCACAACATCCATGACCATACGTTTGGCAGGAATCTGGGTTAAACTCACACACAAGTCTTTGATTAGGCCTAGGCATTTTACTCTACTAGAGTCAAATGAGTATAAGTCTTTGTAAGGTCTGGTGATTTCTAAGCCTAGCCTTTCCATCACTACCTTAGGCATTAGATTGTGTGATGCACCAGAATCATGCATGGCATTGTGGAGTATCTTGTCATGAATGTTAAGACTGATATAAAAAGGTGGAACTACCCCTTCCTGAAACTTTCCTTCAATTTTTGGACCAAAGAGTAGGGCTGGTTGATCATCATTTAAATTTACAGAATCATTTATTTCTCCCAGATTCAATGCTTTCAAAATTTGGCCTTTATATACATCCTGAGTGGCCAGCTCAGATAATGGTACAGAGATTTTGATTTTTGCAATCTCACTTTCTAAATTGAAAGTGGACTGTGTCTTGGAAACACTTGACTCTGTTTTATTTGCGGCTGCCTTAGTAGCTGAGTCAATTGGTTTTTTATCACTATGTACACGGTTTGAGACAGTTGTATTAGGAGTACTAACTAAAGTGCTAGTACTGCTAGTTGGTTGGTTTTTTTTTCGGTGTCTTGGTTGTCTTTTTCCTTTTGTTTACCAGAACTTTCAGCTGCTGTTTTGCTATTTGCAGAGGTTGCTTTGGAAGTTTTTTCAGGTCTCTTCTTGATGGTTACCTCAGGATTTTTGGCTTTGGAAGTATCTTGGACTTTCTTGCTCCTAAGTTCATATTGTTCCCTGACCTGTAGCATGGCATTTTCAAACCCTAATCTGTAATTCTCAGTTTCCAACCATTCCTCATCCCAAAATGATGGTGAGGGCTGATCTTCTTCCGCATCACAGTTAAGGACTGAGTCCTCTGCTTCAAACATGTTTATGGTATTCCCTTCAGACTCTTCAATGATTCCCTCATCCTCATCTAAAAAGTTTTCTTGAAATGGGGGAATAATTTGTTGATCTGACTCTCTTTGTCTGTGGGGAGCAGCATTGTTTCTTCTAATGTTTTGGTTCTGGTTTCTGTTTTGGTTATTGTTTTGGAAAACCATCCTTTTAATCATTTGTTGTATCTCTTCCATGTTTCTAGACATTTTTTCATATTTGGGATCGGATGTGGAAGCTATGTTGTCATCCCTATATGTTACCCTTTTTTCAGCTTTTAATCTTGCCCTTTTTTCCATCGGTAGTTTACATGGTTATTCTTTCGATGTTCTCTTCCGTGTATACTTTATTCTAAGTTCATAAAGTTGTTGCCGAGATTAAATCCACGGATATTTATACATACTGTGGAGTGTTTCATGGTGAGGGAGAGCAAATGCTAATAAATCGTGGTCTAACGTGAATTTCTCTCCTACGTTTCCTTTAAGGAATATGGCTCTGCTAGAGTCGGTAAGGTTGGTTTCTAGTATTTGTTTATAAATGTCCGGTATAATGTGTGAGATTCTGAATAACGCTGCAGAGGTAGATTTTTGAACCATTTTTTTACCTCACCCCCTAAGCTTTGGGCAAAGATTCTCATTTTGATTGTTTCATCATCAATTTCCATATAATCAAAAGAATCCTCCATCTTATCTACATGTTGTTGAGCTGTGATGGATTCTTTTGTAGTGAAGTGCGGGATTTTTGATTGATAATCATTTGGTAAGGGTAGCATAGGCTGAGGTAACAGCAGAGGTGCATACCATGCTGCCATGATAATGTTCTGATTGGGTATAGGGTTGGCTTGAGCAGCTGGTATTTGGATGACAGGGATGGTGGGACCAGCAGAAGTTTGTTGAGCAGATCTAGGGTGGGAGAGCCCCAAGTTTTGAATGAAGTGGATATCGGGTGGTGTAGATGGAGGGGTTTCACCGTCCCTAGTGTTTTGACCACTGTTAGATGGTGTATTGTAGGCTTCGAGGTCTTGCTGGTCTAGATGATCGAACGACCTAGTTTTTGGTAATCTATTAGGTATGTCTAGGTCAGGGAGGAAATGTGATAGAGCTGCTAGGTCTTCTGGTGCAGAATTAGCTCTATGAATGTGACTGGAAATAGTTGGTCTTGTATGTGCAAGAGTTCCTCTGAGGATACTCTCTGGGTTTTCAACTATTTCCGGTGGGTCAGGGTTGGGATAAGCTCTTGTATAAATGGTTCTGAAAGCCAGAATGATGTTTCTAAGCCAAGCTACTTAACCCTATTTGTTACTTTTGTTGTGGTTGATGTTGTCTCAAGGGCTGGTCTCCCAGTGGAGTCTGTTGTGAAACCAAGCCAATCAGCAGGCCTACTGATCACCAGTGGAGTCTTTTCGTTTAGGAACAATGGAGTCACCAGGTGGAGGGTTTAGGATGTTTCTAAGGGATACATTGTCCACCACAGTGCCCAAGCACTATCACCTTTCAGGAATCTCCTCTAAAACAACAAGCTCCAACCAGAGATTGACTGGGAGGGCATTAACCAGATATGTCACCTCTAATGAGAGGATGAGATCTGGAGGCTACCTGGCCCTTTCCAGGCTCTGTCTAAGAGTATGGTGGATATTCAATAATGGAGGTTGATTCAAGAAAGGGGTGACTTACTGTCAACCTAACCAGAGTTCTAGGCTTCTGAAGTTTTAGATGTAGTGAGATGAAGGTCATTCAGAATCTTCCCCAGTGGAGTCGCCATTATGTTGGGGTTCCCATGTTTTGGCCAGGTTGACAGAGACCAAAATATGAGACAACATAGAACCGCTTTTAGACCTTAGGATCTAGCCCTCCTAGGTCCAGAGAGGGATCTCTCTATGGCAGTCAAAGGTTTATGTCTTTGAAGCTCGAGTGTTATGATTTTAGGCTAGTTATAGGCTCAGGGTTGTTTGTTTGATTGTTTAGGTTTGGTTGGAAGGAATCAGGAAAAGAAGGTCCAATATAAGACAAGGGTGAGCAAAGAGGAAGCTTAGGCAGAGACAGATAACTCAAAGAACATCAAAGCCATTGGGCAATGGAGTTAGGAAAGAATTTATTTGTCATCAATGTGCAAGCTTTCAATTGGGCTAGTCATCTAGAGCATTTGGATCTTAAAGGATAGAAGATGGAATGGAACATTAAGGACATAAAATGAAAGGAGGAGGACCTTCTAATTCTGTCTATAGATCAGACTAGAGGCCATTTAACTCCAGGCCTGCTTGGATAGAATTAGAGGCAATTACAACGGATCTTAGAAAGGCTAGTTGGTCATGCAAAGATCCTAGTGGAAAGGGCTAACACTAATCCCCAGCGTTCTCAAACCTTCCAGCTAAATCCTACCAAGAACATCTAAACATGGACTTCATCAATTCATACATCAGAGAGCAGGCAATATCATCCACTACACTGGTTAAATCAATTGAAATCAATATTCAGATACACATTTAAGCAGAAAACATAAAGGGCTGGGAGAGCAACAACATAGGGCACCTAACAAGGGTGAATCCTATGCCAAACTTCTGATGCAAGCCTGAAGAAACATGATGAAATGAAAGCAAGTCAATCACAAATACAGGGAAAGGAAAACATCACCAGCTGCTTTAGATCAGGATCCAAAGAAACATGCTTGTCATATTAAAAAAAACACCAATCAGGTACATCATAGCCCACAGCTTGAACATTCAGTCTGAATACATCAAATCTCAGCCTATCTCACAATATACACAAAGAACTTGTCTCAAGAGGAACAATGCTTGTGTTTCAATGATTTCTCATCAACAACCTTTACAATGTTTCCTTCTGTGCTTTATAGCAAAGGATGAACCTAAGATCGACTGGGAAGGTAGGTGAAAATTAAATGTATCTTTTAACACAACAATGAATGCAGGGTCAAAACCCATTCTGCTTGACATACTGTATATTTAATCTTTGTCACCTTCCTTGTGAGAGAATGATCTGCTCCAGATTTGATCTTGACATCTTTTGGCTGAAGTACTCCTGGATGATTTAAACAAAATGAAATAAACAATAAGGAAGGTCTGTCTCATAAATGTATGACTGTTTTTGAGCTGTAGTTAGGGAAAAAATTCCTTCAGGGATGTTATGTATAATAAAAGTGGTATGGGCACCCTGTACTTTGATAAAGAGAAACATTCTGCTGACAAATAACCCTGATGGTACCTTTTACTTGCGTGCATGATCCTTTGATCGATCCTCGGGGTCATCAAACTGCTGCTTAGCCTTCCAAAATTTGGATTAAAAGATCAAGATCTTCATAAGCCCGCTTTAATCTTCTTTCTTCTCTACACCGAAACATTCTGCCGCTTTATTTGCTTCTGACAGGGTAGCTCGGGTTTTAATGGTGATGGGAGATTCTCAGAGTTTGAAATCTGCCTTTTCCTTAATGTAAATCCTGTCAGCAGCTTTCTTTGACAATTTTATGGCAGCGCTGGCCCTCGGGTTTAATTCTGCCTGCAAACTTCTCCATTAAGATGGTACGATCGGAACATGGAGGCTTTCACCTCTAACAACCTTGCAAAACAACACTGTGAAGAAATCCATGGACGTGGATGATGGAGGAGGCGAGGACACACTGTGGACGCGGAAAATAGCCATGCGGACGGAGAACTAGGGAGAAAACGCGAAAAATGATGACAGAATGCTCTGGTGGTGGAATAATGAAACACAGTGCGAATACACGTAATATACGAATGAAAACATTAAAAAAAACGACAAAACCAAAGATATAGTGACGAAGACGGAGAATGTACAAGGCGAACACGTGGCAATGATGTGGCGAGGCAGGAGACCTTGGAATGGTCAACGATGCATGGACAGATCTGGACCGTCAGATCGGGCTAAGATCAATGGTGGAGGGCGACGGATGGTGGGCCGGAACAAGAGCTATCGCGTGCTTGATTTCATTAAACATCGTACGTCTCTGGTGATCGGGAGCCGTCGGATGGAGCTTTCGAGATCTAACGGCGGACACGGATTCTGTTGGGCATCCTGGGTAGGAAGTTAATGTGCGGGGGATGGAGTTAACGAGTGGAGAATGGTGGTTTTGAAAACGTACATAAGGACACGCGGCAGCAACTGAATGGAATCGCTGGCCTCCGGGGAAAAACCACCAAGCACGCGAGGGCGGTGCGGAATAAACCAGCGGTTTCTGGGCGGATGACATATGGCTGGCGGGGTCCACCATTTCGGGCGTGCTCCACGCCGTTGGATTTGATCGGGCGAATGGACGGCGGAGATGGACTACGGGGGGCCAAGGAGTACGGGCACGGGAAGTTTGGAGCGACCCCCCGTAGTGAATAACAATCGCTTGATCGGGTCATCACACATCCCGAGGAGTCAATTGCGGGGGCTCCACGGTTTGACTCTACGGATGGAGTAAAGCCCCCACAGGGGAAACTCTTAGGTCACGGCGCGGGGTTCTATGGAAGATAAAGGAGCGCAGGGCTACAGCTGAGGGGGCTAAGGCCTGAAATGGTGGAATTTATGGATTTTATTCATTTTTGATGTAATTTGGGGGCAATCAAAGGGTAATGGTAGGGGAATGAAAGATGGGAATGGTCAAAGCAGGGAAAAAAACAGGATTTAGAGAGGATTTAAAGGGATAATGGGGGAATTAAAGGGGAGTTTGACAAAGGGAGAGGGGGAAGGTGATATTTTGCAAAGGTATAAAGGAAAATAATGGGCCTTTTGAGAAATGGATCAGCAGAGGGACTACATTTTAGGCTCAGCACAGAGAGACTCCAAGGAGGATGAATTTTCAGGGGGAAAGGCATTCCTTGGAGGCTCCAGAACAATTCTAGCCCCCATCTTGCTTGCCAAGAATTCCATAGGGGGGCTAACACCCCCAACCGCTATCTCTTCTGGTTGGCCCAAACCTTATATTTTTTTTACCCCGGTTCAACCGATCCCCATGATCCCTCCCTTTGCTTCTGTGCCTCATCCACCTTAACAGGAACCTACTCCTGTTGTGACAGCTTCGGGTGAGTGGGGAAAAGCATGCAAGAAGGCATGCAAATACAAGTCCACCCTGAAAAACCATGCTCCTCCTCAACCTCCAAAGCATACCCCCCTGTGTGCTTTGTGTGATGTTTTTGGTCATGCCACCCATAATTTTCTTAAATTTCCTCATATCAAGCCCATGGTCAATGTCGCGTTCCCTGAGTCTATGGTCCCGGAAACCTCTGTTCCTTCGTCGAATATAGCCAATAACCCTGAGACTATTCACTCCAACCACCCATGTGCTTTGTGTGATCTCCATGGCCATTATACCCACCGTTGTCCCCGCCTCACACATTACCACGCCTCTTTAGAGGTAGTTTGGAAGTATGAGGTTGAATGGAAACAATTAGCCTCTCCCATCCTCATGCAATATGCTTCAGGCCAACCTAAGGATACCTCTGCTCCCATTGAAATTCCCCCTCCCAGTGTCAAGATGATAGAGCCTTCGGCCATCATCGTCTACCTATCATCATTCATGAGATCCACGGTGGAACCTCCCTCTGGGACTTCCCCTTCCGTTTCGCTTGACCTCCCTTCAACAATCACCGTGCGCTCAAAAATAGTGGATCCCTTATCTGCTTTCTCTTTCGTCACCCCCCATTACGATGTGGATGTGAACCTTTATTCTCATGATGATGAGTTAGGTAGCTTTGTCACATCATGTGGTTACCCTTCCACCAGTCACCCCATATTTTACTGTGAAGATGACATCATGGAAGCCTTTTCCACCCCTGAATTCATCTTTCTCGCCCATAAGAGGAATGGCACAATCTTTCTCTATGGTGAATTTCGCGACCTAAGCACAAACTGCCCCCAAGTCCGCTCCCACACACCACATACTTGTCGGTGTGCGGGTGGTAGAGATCTTACCCAAACCACTCCCTCTAACAGTGTGTTCAAGCTCTATCTTGTGCTCACGTTGCCATCATTGTTCATCATCCTCTCATTTGTTGTCTTGTGGCACCTTTTATATGGATCCCCCATCCACATCTTATATCGGTTATGTCGATGGTGTAAGTCGCTACTCCGATAATATAGCCTCAGTAGGTTGGGCCATTTTTACCCCCTTACATTCACCTGTTCTCTTGAATTGAGTATGGATTGGTACTGCCACCAATAACTAGGTTGAATATGATGCAGTTTTAGGTTTATTAGCTGATTTTGTTTCCCATCACATCCTTCACCTTCATGTTTATTTAGATTCCCTGCTTCCTGTCATGCAATTGAATGGTGTCTATCATGTGCATAATCCTATCCTTTTTAGAAGATATTTATGAGTGAAGCTTTTGATGCGTTAATTTGAAATCATTACATTCAGTCATGTACCTAGAGCATAAAATCACTATGTATATAGATAGCATTGCAAGCAATATTCTATAAGTTTCACTTATCACACGCATTTAACACAAGACAATAACATAAACCATAAAAACGTTGCATATCCATTATATGTGTCATTCACAATGTTTTAGATTCCATCAACTCTAATATAGCTGACATGCCCATAGCATGTTACAAAAATTCAAAACTGGGGAAACCACATGCCCCTACACCTACTCACTATCTAGAGGATCTCGAGCCAATGGCTCTACTCCTACAACTCGTAGATCACGCATCCCCTGTCAGGCCATCGCCATGCGCCACATGACCCCTCGCCACTCTGAGGGTAGACCAATACATGGCTCTATGTACTGGTCATCCAAGTATTTCCAGTCGTGCTCTGAAACACCGGTCAGAAGCCTCTCACATCTACAATGAATGTCCTCCAGGAGGGCCACTGTGTCCTCATTTTGTGGTCCTCTCGACCCACTAGGTCATGCAGCTCCTGCTACTACAGGTCGTCCCATGTACCCAAATGGTTTCACCAGTTATGTATCTGCATACCAAAAGTTAATGAATCAGTACCATATACAATCTTATAAAACTTTAAAATTCACATAAAATATTAGCAACTTTTCACTTATCATCGGGCCCCCATACTCGACCAGGTGGCAGTGGCAAGTCCAGGTCCCCATGATAACTCATCCCACTATAGGGATAGTCATCTATGTACAGTGGCATCTGATCCCAATGAGCGAAAAACTTGAGTCGGAACACCCGTCCGACTGCCCCACCTCCCCCTCTGCAAAATAGTCGCCCCCAGTGGCACATCCTGGGCTCTCTCGAGCCCCCATCCTAGATCTATATGCGAGGTTGGAGTGTGGGGATCTTCTCAAAGAAGAGAGAGCACAACACTGTGCATATGGAAATCCATGGTTCACTTGCCGCTTGCATAGCGACAACTGTCATTTCAACGATGACAGCGTCATTTGGGCCCACCTATAGTAGGTCCCACTCAACACATTCTCAACAAGCATCATCTGACCCCCAGTGATGTGGTGGATTGCCTAGTTTCCCATGATCCGCAACATCGATGCGGCCACGGCACGAGTCTCTAGCCTCTCTAGATCCCCGATCGATATCCATGTCCCCTTCATATGTAGACACAGTCAGTAATGGTTCCCTATAAACTCCATGATGTTCTGCCCTCATGGTAACACTGGATGTGTATTCCCCACCATCCCAAGTGGTGGGATATCAGTCAGGAAATATATATCTTGTACAATCAACTCGATCCGGTGCCCCTGCACTATAAATATCTCATGATCTGGATCCCAATAGCTAACAATCCAAGCCAATAAGGGCTCCCCAGCTCTCATCAAAGGGTTCTCCACAAACTTCAGGACCCCAAACCTGGCCAATGCACTACAGAATCCATGATCCTCTCGGATCTCCGACCGTAATGTGTCTAGGTCTCTTTCTCTCCAGTTGATCCTCAATTCTGCCATATCTACAAAAAACCACCACATTTTTCAGTGTACAGAAAGGAAAGACTACATTCAACCATAAATACCCATCTCTTAACCAAGAAATAGCACCAAAATCCCCTTCTCTGGGAGGTCGCACTTTTTAGGCAAATCCTAGGATAGGTCGCAGTTTCCTGCCCAAAACCTGCTACCCAGGTCGAAGGCATCTATTCCTGAGCTCTATGTGCCTAAAATAAAATTTCAATCCACTGAAATGAAAGAGTAAGGTTAGGCCTCTTACCTGCAAGTGACATATCTCGATTCCAACAATCAGTTTGTCTGCTATGATCGTCGTAAGATTTAGGGCCTCTTCTCCTCTCTACATTCAAAACAGCTAGACTTGCAAATGAATTAAATTGGAGGGAAAATTCCTTGTTAAAAGAGAAACCCCAGATTTTTCTTTCGCCAGCTACGACCAAACCATAGCTCCGTTTGGAAAACTATCAACACCATTGGAAAGCTCTCACCGAGCTCTCAAATGGGCATCATTTAGTTTTTTGTGATTTGATACTTCACCTGGACACCTGTTTCCAAGAAGGGTCACTTCACCACTCGTCAAAACCGAATTTCTTCACTTGCAATACTTGTACTTGGGGCACCATTTTTCCTCCATACTTTTCCATGCTTCTGTCGATTTTCATCATGAGTAACCATCTTGTACTCATGTTTTTATGGTCCCCACTAGACCTTTTCTATGTGGCAGCATCATCGAGTCGCCCTTTTTTAGAGCATTCGAGTTGAGTCATCATTTCATCCATGGAGTCTATCCTGAGTCCCTTTGTATCTCACTATAGTCCTCCATCCTTCATTGCTTAGTTTCTCTCTCATGTCACACATTGTGGCCTTCAGTCATATTTTCCCCTATCCCCTTTGATATTGTGTCAGTTGCTGCGAGGTCATACATGCCCTTCATGCTCTAACAAGGAAAGTAGTCAACCCACTATTTAGTACCCCCATTCCACCATCATCCCTGGTGTCAGTCTATCAGTCGCTTTACTATTATCCCTTGTGCCTTAGTTGAGGATCCCTTATCACCTCACCTATGGTGGACCTCCTTCTATCGACATCATCTCATTCATTCCAGAAGACAAGTATAGAGGGTGGTGTACCTTGGTTCCAACTTCCACTCTTGTTCAGTGCCTCGCATCAGGAAAAGGGGCTCTTTATTTCCCTTTGACTTGATTTTTTCTCAACTCTAGCTCCTTACGGCATGATCGAGATCTATATACTTGATGGTTCAATGATATAGCAGATTGTACCGGTGATTCCCGGGTGTGTGTGAGATGTTTCAAACCTCATGAGGGGGTGGCCCTTTAGGTAGCCCCCCACATACTTGGATGAATTCTCTATTACAGCCTAGGATACAGCTCCATAGATCTGATGGTTCTGGCCTCAGCCACTTGCAGCGCCTTTTATTTTGCATGTATCATTCATATTTTTAGAGCCCTCTCCTATTTTACAGGGCCTCTTTGGTTGTACTTATATCTCATGTACGCAGATATTATTGTATAATTCCTAGCTGTTATCCCAGGCACAGTATGTATGTGGGATCCATTATCATGTTTTTTATCTGGCCCATGTTTATTCTAGCATGTAATATATACTTCAATCCCTTGTTTACTAGATTCATTATTATTTGTACTTTGTTATCTCGGCAGGCATAGGTATGCCTCCCCTTCCTCTTATAGAACAGGTACTCACTCATAAAAAAGACTTGTCACACCTGTAATTCTCGCCTCCTCAGGCTCTTGTCCTCTAGTGCTTTATTCTACCTCATATTTCTCTCTCTCTGACTCCCCCTTAGGTTTCTGGTGATTGAGTTCTTACAGCATACTTCGGTCATACGATTAGCTCCTAATGCTCGCATGTTGGGGGGGAAATCTGTTACACCAATTTTTGGTCATCCAACCTGTTACTATTAGATGGACCAAAGTACACCATGTAAGACCAATTTTATCCTAAGTAAAATTTCTTTCACTATGAAAAATAACTTAGTAATCCATAATTTATTAAGTTGTTTATGGTCTAAACAGGAAACCCCTTGAGGAAATATTGAATAAATACATATTTGTTTGATTTTCCTCAAGGTATAATTAATTAAACAATAGTTTAATTAATATTCATGGTCATATTTAACCCAAAACAAGAAAATTAATTAGATAAATCACTATTTACCTTATTATTTTCTAGGAATAATTATTTAAACATTACTTAAATAATATTCCTTGTTGAATTTGACTAAATCATTTATAAATAATTAAATAAATCACTATTTATTTAATTATTACTCAACCACACTCTTAAAATAATAAATAAATCATTTATTTACTTATTATTTACAAATAAAGGGATTTTACCAAATTCAAATTCTTTTTCACTTCAACAAAAATAATAAAATATTCCATAAAAGTTGGATCTAGATTTAGTTAATTATATTTTAATTATGCACCAATATCTAGAATAACTCAATATTTTGTTATAAATAGAAGGGTTTTTCCATTCATTCACTACCTTTTGTTGCCTAAATATCTCTCTGGATCTATACTTTTACTCTGACTTTGATCCTCCATCATTGTCATATTTCTCTACCTTTTTGCTTGTGAGCTCCCTTTGAGTTCCATTTTTTTTTTTGGGTTTTCTATACCATCAAGAGAGAGAGATATTAAATATGAATCACTGAGGACATACAAGAACCCATCCCATTGAGGGGGACTAGTAACATCTTTCTATGTTCCCTTCCCATGTGTCATAAATACAAAATTCTTTAAAAAAATATTATTTTCTTGTCTATTGGATGCATGGAGAAACTCTTGCTTTTATTTATTGTTTAATGTCTTTAACTGCATAGATATGGATTTTGTAGCATTTTTCTTGGTCAACTAACTACAGATCTAAAGAAATTGGTAGCCATATTTGATGTTACGGTTTTTTTTTATGCACATCTAAAGTGATATTTTTTCGTACGCTTGTGATTAGAATTCACACTAACAGTGCTAGATGTGAAATCTTTTCATTCATTGATGGATTCTCTAGTTACAATCAAATCAATATCTACCCAGAGGACCAATATAAGACAAAATTCATCTATCCCTCAGACACATTTGCTTATCTTAAAATCCCATTTGGTTTAAATAACATTGGGGCAACCATTTCAGAGAGCAATGGATTATGTTTCCAATGAAAGCAAGCACATTGTTCAACCTTATCTAGATGATTTACCAGTGCATTCACAAAACTGGATTGATCACCCGATGCATCTGAGAGCTATATTTCTACGCTTTCGACACTATAAAATATGCCTCAATCCACACACATGTGTTTTGGGTAGTTTTTGGTTGTTTTCTAGGATTCATCATCTCAAAAGAAGGAATTCGAATCGACCCACTGAAGGTACAAGCCATTCTTGATTTTCCTGGGGCATCAAAATTACTTCAATTACAGAAACTTCAAGGAAAGGCTAACTTCCTAAGGAGGTTCATACCCAACTACACTGAAATGGCTAAAGGATTTACTCGTCTCTTGAAAAAGGGGATTCCCTTCCATTAGGATAAGGTTGTGAAAGCTTCTTCTGATGTTGTCAAGGATACACTTTTCCATGCGTCATTAATGTATCCCCCATATTATCAGAGTGATAATTTCTTATATATCGTCACAGAAGATACGACCATTTCTATGGTATTGATCCAAGAAGAAGATGGGATATAACATCTAATATATTATTTGAGTTGTAATCTCAATGATACAGAAGTGAATTATTCATACATCCAAAAGCTCGCCTTTGCGACCATTCAAGTTGTCCAAATATTTCGTCATTACATCATGTTCTGGAAGACCATTGTCATTTCAAATTGCAACCCCATGACATACATTCTGTCACATCAATTTTTGGGGGGGAATATTCAAAATGGATCATCATTTTACAGGAATTTGATTTAGAATTCATCAAATCCAAGTCAAAGAAGTCTTTAGTTTTTGCTGAGCTTCTCTACGACCTTCCCTCTGATAGTACTGCTACTACATCGAAACCATAAATTCCTGATGAGTCTCTATTTATGATTGGATCATCTGATCCTTGGTATGGGGATTTTATCATTTATCTCCAAACCCATACTTTCTATCCCAATATCTCTCGCTCTCAGCAGCGACGTATTTGATACCAAGCCAAATATTATCTGATCGTAGGTGATACACTTTATTGTCATGGTGTCAATACGATTTTAAGGAGGTGCCTCACTCATGGGGACGCCGAGAAAGTTCTAAATGATTGTGATGTTGGGGCTTGTGGTGGGCACTTGTCTGGATATGCTATCACACAGAATATTCTTCGCGCTAGTGACTTTTGGCCTACTATATTTCATGACTGCATCCTCGCGAACAGATATTTGATCGTAAAATCCACAAACTTCTAGTGCCAATGCATCTTGTTATTACTGTGGGACCATTTTCAAAATGGGGCATTGAACTCATGACCTGCAGCCCTCGTTCATCCGGAGGGCATGGTTATATTATTGTCGTAGTAGACTACTTTACCAAGTGGGCCGAAGTGATGCCTACATTTAACAACATAGACAAAACAGTTGCATTATTCTTTTTCAATCATGTCATCTCACATTTTGGTGTTCCATAGGTTATAGTCACAGATCATGGTAATTATTTTCAAAATCACGTGATGAATGATTTGACTACTAAATTAGGACTGTCGCATGATAGTTCTACTCCTTATTATCCACAATCCAATGGACAAGTTGAAGCTATTAACAATATTATTCATTGAATGCTTCAACGAATGATAGGATTTCATAAATGAAATTGGCCTTTGATCTTGTACTCGGCTTTGTGGGCATACTGAACCTCGGTGAGAAAAGTAACCAGATTCACCGCCTTTCAATTGGTGTATGGTCAGGAAGCTATCTTTCCTATCCAATGTGAAATATCGTCGTTAAAATTTGTTTTTGACTTGTTACCTGACACCTCTACTGAAGAAGTGTGTCTTTTTAACCTCATCCATATTGACGAAACGTGTCGTGAAGCCTCATTGGCCAACGAAGCACATAAGAGATGAATTAAGGCACAATACAACCAACATTTCCAGCCTTGCATCTTCTCAAAGGGTGACCTGGTCTTTCTTTATGATCACAAATCTGATGTAATAGTTACAGGAAAATTTGATTCGTTATGGCATGGCCCCTATATTGTCAAAAGAGTTCTTGCTAAGGGCACCTATGAGTTAGTAAATTATGATGGAATTCCATTGGCGCAGCCCCGAAATGGGTTGTATCTTAAATGCTATTTTGTTATTGTGTTTGGTTCACATATGTAAGAAATCACACCAGCTTAAGGGGTTTGGTTTTCCCTCTTAAGTTATTGGTCATAGGCAGAAAATATATGGAGTCAAGCAAGTTAGTGAAACATGCTAGAACATAAACATACTAGATAAAGAAATAGCATGCATATTCAAACATAAAAATTAAACTAAAACTAAAACAAATAACACAAAAGCTCTAAATAGAGTCAAACAACTTCAATAATACAAACAGTGGCTCTTACATCCCCTCTTATTGAGTGCTGGTAGGAAATGATGATAACTTTAACCCACTTGCTAAGGGGCCCTTATAGCTAGAGGTTCTAAGTTCCGATGCAAGGATGTCTTTACTTCCAAGCTGCCTTGGCACAAAGCCTCCCTCTTTCTACTATGGTGGACTGGGGTTGTTAGAAGGCCAACAATTGAGTCCCCTCTATCTCTGCTCTAGATCACACATTATTGGTATTGCATGGGGCAATTCTAGCTAGCATAACAATGTGCTCTCTTGTTTTTCATCTCTTGGTGGCCTTTTATAGGAGAATTCAAATCCTCCTTCCCTCTCTTGGTACATTGTGGATATTGACCCAAGAGAGGAGGGTGATTCCATTGTGTGCTCCCTTGATGTCCTAAGGAGGCCTCAACATTTGTCCTTAGGCGGCTTCAAGTGTGGAATCGATGTCCTAGAGTATGCCTTGTGGTCCCAGAAAATGACTTCCGCCACTCCCAGGATTGCGTGCATTTTTTATAAAAAGGCGCGCAAAGGCACGTTTATCAAATACTTTTGCGGCAAAGTCACATTTAACTATTCCTTCTTATACGCAATTTGATTTTTCCTTAGACCTTAGAGATTTTTTAAATACTTTCAGATTCTGTAATGTCTCTCAGCCCTATAAAGCCTTCTTCCTGACATTAAATAATGTCATATTTTCTTGTACGACTTTCCAGTGATAGCAATTTCCCCCTAATGTGTGATGTCTAGGAAGAACTGTATAGCCGAAATACATTATAGTTTCCTTTCTGTATAACGTGTGTGGAGAGAGAGAGACCTGTGTGTAGCTTGGAATTGGAGACACCCTGCACTGGGTCGAAGAGCAACAATGTCCCATGGGATCCTTGTAAGCAATGGTATAATACAATAGATACAAATTTTCTACGAGGTGGGCATGTCCCATGCTCATGATGCTTTGGCTAGTTAAACAAATCTATTTGATAGATACAGATTTTGTTTGTGTCACTAATATGGTAGTGATCTGTTAGTTGATGATGACGACTGTTGACACCCTCGGGGGAGTTTTTTTTTTTAAAATAGGTGGAAAGTGGTACCAGTATGCGTAGACTTGATATGGCATATAAATGTGCATTGTACGCATAGGCATTTGCTGGGACCTTCCTGTACAAGCATTACTGAAAGAGATGCTTATAAAGGCACGGGTCTTCGATGAATTTGATCAAAGTGCAATGGTTTTAATTTAGAATATTAGAGTCCTTGATTTTCTTAATAAATTAACTAAATAAAAGTGTGGAGGGACCCACAAACCTCAAAGATGAATAAAATCCACTTTTAATGTGTGAATGTGGATATTCTAGATCTAGATCTAAAACATGGAGTAGTGGAGCAACTCTATTAACGGAGATCATGTCTCATTTATGAGATATATTATGGAGGGTGAAACAGTCAAATAAGATCATGGATATTAAATATAAAATCATATGGATCTTTGATAAGGTCAGTTGAGATCATAATGCATTCAAATAAGGTCATTAATCACTTATGATAAGATAGTGGAGGAAGTGGTGCATTTAATGCATGCATGATGGAGAGGGTGATCACCCCATATCAACATGATGGAGGACATGGATCAATAGCACAGTCAAACATGGAGACTTTGTGTTATGTTAGCCACCTATGAATTTTTTGACAAGAAAATAGGTGGCTAAAATGTTTTTGAGTCTTCAAGAAATACATTCCCTCTAAAAACATATCATTCTTGAAGCCTCCATGTGTATTTTCCCTTTGAAAAATATTCACTGTTGTTTCCATTTAAAAAGCATCATTGTCTGTGAAAGAATTTTTCTCAAAAAGGCCTCCTTTCCCCCTTATTTCATTCGCACAAAGCCTCTATTTTTATCACCTTTTTCCCCTTTGTAAATCCCACAAAACCCCCTCTTTAACCCTCCATCTTGTCCTAAAACCATTTTTAAGCCTTATAACTCCCTTTATCTGGTTTAAAAATCCCTTATTCCCTCTACCGAAACCCCCATTTGGCCTTGAAAAGCACTAAATTTAGGCCAAAAACCCACTTTTCTCCTTATAACAGGCCTAAGCCCCTTTCGGCTAAGCCCCTAACCACTTCCCCACATATGACCCATGCCCAAAATCGGGCGCTAAAGCCCCAGGTGCTTATCACAATCGGAGCCTTGGTTTAACCCTTTTCCCTTTGTTAATCGAAATTTCCCGATGCGATGGTCTTTTGTTCTATTCGACTGTGGGCTCAATCTGAGTCGTTGATTTTTTAAGATCTGACGGTCAGTGCTAATTATGTTGTGTGCCTGTCGCCTCTCTCCTTTCACCCCTCCGATTGAATATGGACCGTCGATTTGGTTCCAGATCGGACGACTAGAGCGTAATCGCGTCGCGCAGACCCAAGCGTCCCCACTTTCTGTCTTCCCCGATTGGCGATCTTCGATCCAATCATGACCATTAATCGAACCTTGATCCGACAGTCCAACGCTAATCACAACATCAAAATATTGGAGTTTTGGCCCCCTGCCTTCCTTCGATGCAATTTAATCCCCACCATTTATTTCCTTTGATCCAACGGTCCTCCTTTCTCCGGCCCTTTTCACTAACCCCTTGCCTCCCCACCCCCTTTTTTAATCTTCACCATCCATACCGTAGATTCGACGGTTGGGATCAAACTCACCTTTGAATTTCCACCACCTAATCTCCAGTGCATCTTCCTTTATTGCAGTGTAACCTCAGCCGTCGAATCTCGTCGCACCACATCCAATGGTCAACATGCATATCACATTTTTTCTTCGTCCGGGCTTTAACATTTCTAAATCGCGTGATACGATCAGTTTCATTTTTCCACATGTCACGCAGTGACATGTATCGCGTTTTTTTGGGCAAAACTTCAAACCCACCTTTGAGCCGCGTGACACTGACGGTTTTTCCCACTAATACCACCTCACCCTCTGCCCGCTGGGTCCCACCATCTGAGGTGCCCGACTTTCATTCATTTTACACATTTTCCTTTGTAATCCACCCAATGTTAAAACCTTTTTGTTTTACACTAAAGGCCTTTTTCTCCACCTAACTCCTCTAAACAACTCCATCATCCAATCTTGACCGTTGATCACCGGTGCCTTATCTAATCAGACGGCCCGGAACCATTTTCACACCAAACCTTCATTAGCTCTGTTTCTTCCCATTCCGCATGTTTTTCATCGGTTTTCCACTACATACACCATTTCTACCATCATTACATAGGCCTCCACAACGATATTCCACCACTCCCCTGGATTTCTTTAACAGATTTATTGCATTGTGCAGGGTTTACAGAGTGAGAAATCCACTCTGTCTCTACGGTCACGGCCACTATGACTAAGTGCACAGAGAGACCACCACAGTAGCAATAGAGAAACATCAGCAAAGGAAATTAAGGTATTTGGGCCCCTTATTGAAGATTTAATGCCTATAATCCCATGATTAAAGGACATAGACGCAGCAAAGATCGTGAAGAGAATTAAGAGGCCCAATAAGGCCTCAAACGCACAAAAAGCCATATATGTGTTTCAATAAAATCAAAATGTACTTTCTCAGAAAGGACACCTCCCGACAACATTCTCCATTCCTCCTCAAGCCCTTAAAGATATTCCACTGACAAAAGTTTCTAAACTGTCAGGACAGTAGTTATGGAATTATGGAGATCTGCAGACTTTCAATCCCGGTTACTTATTCCAGAAGGCAATACAGAGTACCAAAAAACCAGAAAGGAATTTAAAGAAACACCTGAAGATATTGACAGCATGAAAAAGACTTTGAACCAGACTACAGGGTACACACAGTCAACGAAGAAACATTAAGCAGAATGGGCATGAACACTTCCTCCACTTTTTCTTAATAAATCAATTAAATGTACATCTACTACCACAGTTACTCATTTTCCTATAAGAACTCCCGAAGAACATATTGTAAAGGTTGTTGTTGTTGTTGTTGGTTAGAGGGATTCATTTGATTGTAGAACTGTTATTGGGGGAAGTAGCTGAGTAGTTTGTAATTTAGTAGGCTGGGAGGAGAAGTTTGGAATGTAATGAGCCATTGAGCTCAGAGTATGTGACTGGTTTTGTACATCAATTGAACAAGAAAATTTCATAGGATCCTTGTCTATATTACGGGTGATTTTTTCCTTACTGCATTGTCTTACTTCATTTTAATCATATTGTCCATTATTCTCTGATAAGAATTAGTAAATATAAATTAGGATATACCCCAGCATGGTACCCTAATGTTTTTCCTGCACTTCTTATATTTGATGTTTTCTGCTGATGGTGTATCTAGGAGTAAATTCTTATAATTTAACCAGTCAAAGATGTGGGCCTAACCACGCTTGCTGATGTATGTTGAGAATGCAACAAGATGATGGAGCTTAGTGAAAAGAAGTCGCCTTCACTAAGTGGGCCCACAGGCTATTTTTGGCGCAAAGTCTATTTTTAGACTATGTCTATTTTTAGACATATGGATCATGATCTATGAGTTGCAGGATGCTATTTGTGGATGGTTGGTCAAGTTGGTAAAAATAGATGGACCTCTATTTTTAGACATACTGGGCGAAGTCTATTTTTAGACTACCAGTCTAAAAATAGATCAGTCGAATATTATTAGCTCTTAATAATATTTGGACTATAAACATTATCTTATCCTCTTGGAGCACTTCAGTTCGAGCTACGGATGTGGCACATGCAGCTGACATAAGGAATTATGCTATTCCTAGGGTTTGGTTGAGCTATTGCATGGTTGAATTCAGTTAGAACTCATGTGGCAGAGTTTGGTGGAGTTGATGAGACAGTTGATGGAGTTGTGTTCGGTTTAACTTAGTTGAACTAGTTGTATTTAGTCTAACTGATAAATACACTAGCGATGAGTGGTGTGAATTAATTATTAATTAATTCACTAATTATTAACTCATAAATCAACTAAAGAATACATCAGTTAACTGCAATGCATGGACAGTTCAGTGGAGACTAGTGTTAGAGGTGGGTGAAAGGGTGAGTCTACTATCAGTTGTGACTATAGCTGTGCATGAGATTTGCACACACATTGATTGAGATTGCCAATGAGGATTGCGCAGTACAAGCTAGTGGGATTCGAACTTGGATCTCATCATTATTCATCTTGGATTGCGCAGTAGAGGCAGGCTAACTTGTGGAGGAGATTTGAACCTGTGACTTGTTCATATCTGAGATAGTTAGTGTGTAACAATTGAAGATAGTGCTGAGAGCTTGTGAGAAGTTTGTGATATGTATTGTTACATGTTCTCTATCATTATAATATACAGATAGTTGGGGGTTTTCAGCTGTAAGCTTTCCCCATTACATACTATGTTATATGTGTGCTTGATTATGTTTTAATGTGCGCATGTGACTGCTTCTAATTCCAGAAATTGATGATCAATGGTAGAAGAGGTTATGTATTATGCATGAAGCTCAAATAGTTTTTAATCAAGATAATCTCGGTGAATAATTCATCTATTATTCAAATTTCTACATGGTATCAGAGCGAAAGTTGATCATCGGATCTATTACAGTGATTACATCTTATTTTGATAGACAGAGTCTGTAAGAGGGCCAGGTAGCCTCTGGATTCATCCTTTCTTTGAAAGGTGAAAAATCCAGTAAATGCCCCTACAGTTCTGTGCTAGAAATACTTTGTTCTCATAGATCAGAAGCGGTTGAGTTTTGAGCTGGTGGAATTCAAATTTGTAGCAGTGTTTTCTTGGTGTCGAAGTCAAAATGTATTTCAACGGATTGCGATTGGAGTATGCCCTTGAGGGAAGCTTGAATTATATTGCATGGAAGGATAGGATGGAGGCGGTGTTAGATGACAATGGGTTGAAGGAGTTCATAGATGCTAAAGTCCCAAAGCCTACCGATGCCGCTCAAGTTGAGGCTTGGCAAAAGAAGACAACAAAGTGTCGAAGGATTCTGTTGGAGGGTGTGAAGGATCACATTGTATCCAGACTGCATGGAAAAGCTTCTCCATACTTGATGTGGAAAGCGTTGAAAAATTATTCCAAAGCAAGAGCGACTAGAGGAAGTTGGCACTCAAGGACAAACTCAGAAGCATAAAGATGGAGAAAGGCGACAGTATGCCCAAGTACCTCACAAAGTTCATCCAATTCGGGGATGAGCTGGGAAGTGTGGGGGTGACTGTAGATGATGAGGACTTGGTGAGCTTGGCTCTCCTTTGTCTTCCAAAGATTTGGCATTCCTATCAGGATTCTGTCAATGGTCGGGAGAAATTGCCAGGATGGGAGCAACTTTGTTCGGATCTTGTGCAAGAGGAGATAAGGCAGAGTACCAGGGATGGATCTTCATCAAAGGCATCTGATGAAGAAAATTTCGCTTTGGCTGCCAAAGAAAAGAAGGGGAAGAGCAAGAAATCTTCTCATTCTGGTGTGAAAGGCAAGAAGCAGGACATGTCCAAGGTGAAGTGCTTTCACTGTCGCCAACACGAACATTATGCCACAAATTTTCCGCAGAAGAAGAAAAATAAGAAGGGTTCTAGATCTGCAGTGGGAGAGGCCTTAGCCTCGCAGTTTGAGCTGGATTTTTCACTGATCGCATGCTTGGTATCAAGTGTGATGGGTTCAGTTTGGTTCTTGGACAGTGGTGCATCTTTTCACATGACAGGAGATTGAGATTTGTTTTCTGATCTGGATGAGAAAGATCTTGGAGTGCACATCGAGATAGGCGATGATGGTAGATACAGTGCGACCGGTATCGGTACCATTTCCTTTGAGAGGGAGTCTGGTAAACCCTTCGTATTGAAGGAAGTGATGCATGTTCCAGGATTGAAGAAGAATCTTATCTTTGTGGCGATGTTAGAAGAAAAGGGATATGATGTTGTCTTCAACAAGGGAAAGGATTTCCTGTGCAGTAAGACAACTGGAGAAACCCGGAAGATAGGGGTTCAAGTCAAGAACCTTTATCAATTGCAGGTAGATGGCTGCGCAACAATGGCATGCAAGGCAGAAGGAGTGGTGAGCCGGGATGATGGCGAGCTGTGGCACCGGAGATTGGGCCACCTTCACCATGGAGCTTTGAAGATACTGCAGCAGATTTCTACTGGGCTTCCTAAAGGCACTCTTGTGCAGTCAGATCAGTGCAAGGGGTGTACCTTGGGAAAATTTGTGAAAGCCACCTTTCACGAGAAGGATAGTCGCGCCACAACGATCCTTGAGAGAATTCACACAGACGTGTGTGGACCTTTCTCAGTAGCTTCGACAGCAAAGCACAGGTACTATGTGATATTTGTTGATGATTTTTCTCGGAAGTGCTGGATCTTCTTCATGCAGAAAAAGAGCAAGGCATACTCAAAGTTCTGTGAGTTCAAGGCACTGGTTGAGAAAGAATTGGGGAAGCAGGTGAAGGCTCTTAGGAGCGACAATGGTGGTGAATTCATCTCTGGAAAATTCAAGGACTTTTGCAGCGCAAAAGAAATTTGAAGAGAGCTCATAGCACCTCATAACCCAGCAACCGTAACGGCTGTCGAGCGTAATAAACGTAATGATCTGGTGTCGCACGGTGATGTTGCATGATCAAGGCTCACCATTGTTTTATGGGTGGAGGCATGTAATACCAGATATGTGCGTAACCGTTTGTCCCTGCCAAGATACTTGGCATGAGTACACCAGGAGGCGTCGTAAGAGGCCCGACATTTCCCATTTGAGGATTTTTGGTTCACCCGTTTACATTCATGTGACGAAGGATGCCAGGAAGAAGCTGGAGCCGACCGCAGAGGTTGGGATATTTTTGGGGTACACTGATACGCCCCACAACTATCATGTGTATTTTCCAGACAGTCGCAAGACTGTTGTGCGACGGGATATAAAATTTTAGGAGGAGAAAGCCATGAAGTGTTCGCTTGAGAGGGAGCCACACTTGCATGAAGATGAGGAGCTATTAGTTCCTAAGGATGAGTCTTAGGATGTGGATCAGCCACAAGATGAGGTTCATGGAGTGGAAGAGACCACTCAGGCAGCACCAACCATCAGAGGGCGAAAGCGCATTCAGCGTAAGCCGAGCTGACCGCTCAAGATGCAGAGAAGGTTGTAGGACCACCACAAGATGTACGTTGCATGTAGACAAGCCACCGGACCGGTACACCGGATACATGGCTCTTGTGAGCAAATGTGTCGTGACAGAGCCATCCTCTTTCGAGGAAGCTGTGGAGGACCCCGCATGGGTAGATGCCATGGTGGAAGAGTATGATTCGATTGTCAGAAACAGTGCATGGGAGATTGTCCCAAGGCCGGAAGGGAAATCACTGGTGGGTTCGAGATGGATCTACAAAGTGAAGCAGGCGGCTGACGGGAGTGTGGAGAAGTACAAGGCAAGATTTGTTGCCCGAGGCTTCTCACAGATAGAGGGGATCGATTATGAGGAAACCTTTGCACCTGTCACAAGGTATTCTTCCATACGAACGATCCTAGCTCTCTAAGCGCAGATGGGGTGGCACATTCATTAGATGGATGTGAAAACTATGTTCCTCAACGGAGTCATTGAGGAGGAGGTGTACATAGAGCAGCCCAACGGTTTCGAGATCTTCAGCAGCAAGTCGCATGTGTGCAGGCTCAAGAGAGCGCTATATGGGTTGAAACAAGCACCTCATGCTTGGTACACACGGATAGACAGTTATTTCACCGGACTTGGATTCTCCAAGAGTGAGGCGGATCCTAACCTATACTAGATTGTGGTGGAGGGTAAGTTGCTGATCATTGTACTTTATGTAGATTATTTGATTCTCGACAAAGTGATGATTATTGATACACTCATGCAAGGGAGGATCTTGCAACAGTTCAAGATGAAGGACTTGGGCCTCCTTCATTATTTCCCTGGGATTGGAAATTTGGCGTCATAGTTGGTGGACTGTTTGTTTCTTAGGGTAAGTATGCCCGAGAGATACTGGAGAAGTTCAACATGCATGGTTGCAAGCCTATTGATACTCCTCTTCCTAGAGGTTGGAGGAAGGAGGATGCTACTTCAGCGGAGGTAGTGGATGCCACTGTTTATCGACAGTTGGTGGGGTCGCTTATGTATCTAGTCAATACACGACCCGATATATGCTATGCTGTTAACTAGCTTTCACAAGCTATGGTTAAGCCAACCAAGCTCTTCTGGAAGGCAGGCAAGCATGTATTGTGTTATCTTAGAGGCACATCGGGATATGGATTGTGGTACAGACAGGAGGATGAGGTGAAGCTATGTGGCTTCACGGATGCAGATTGGGCAGGAAGCCCAATGGACAGAAAGAGCACATCTGGAGGGATCTTCAGTATCGGGTCGATAGTAATTTCCTGGTACGGCGGTAAGATCATGGCACTCGATTCGTACGGTAAGAGTATGGCAATAGCTTGGGCGCATGCGAGAGCTATATGGATGAAAGTGGTCGGGTTTTTGGTCACATGGAGCCTACAAAGCCTACAGTTTATTGTGATAACGAGGTTGCATTACGCTCTCATATAATCCCGATGTTCGCAATAGATCAACCGCAAACGCGGTACCATCATCGGGAGGTGTGTACGGCGGAGAATCATGTTACTTTCACTTTGTTCCCACGAGATCGAGATGCGTGTCTTGGCCAGGCACTCACCGAGCAAATTCGAGTTCCACGGAGGTAGGATAGGGGTTGCAAATAATCCATATCTTGTTGAGAGGGATTGTTGAAAATGCAACAAGATGATGAACTTAGTGAAAAGAGTCGCCTTCACTAAGTGGGCCCGCAGGCTATTTTTGGCGCAAGTCTATTTTTAGACTATGTCTATTTTTAGACATGTCGATCATATTCTATGAGTTGCAGGATGCTATTTGTGGATAGTTGGTCAAGTTGGAAAAATAGATGGACTTCTATTTTTAGACATATTGGGCGGAATCTATTTTTAGATTGCCAGTCTAAAAATAGAACAGTCGAATATTATTAACCCTTAATAATATTTGGACTATAAACATTATCTTATCCTCTTGGAGCACTTCAGTTTGATGCTTGGATGTGGCACATGTAGCTGACAGAAGGAAATACGCTTTTCCTATGGGTTAGTTGAGCTATTGCATGGTTGACTTGATTTAGAACTCATGTGGCAGAGTTTGGTGGAGTTGATGAGACAGTTGGTGGAGTTGTGTTCGGTTTAACTTAGTTGAACTAGTTGTATTTAGTCTAACTGATAAATACACTAGTGATGAGTGGTGTGAATTAATTATTAATTAATTCATTAATTATTAACTCATAAATCAACTAAAGAACACATCAGTTAACTGCAATGCATGGACAGTTCAGTGGAGACCAGTGTTAGAGGTGGGTGAAAAGGTGAGTCTACTATCAGTTGTGACTATAGCTGTGCATGAGATTTGCACACACATTGATTGAGGTTATAATAAGTTACAGTCTATTGATCGGTTCGAACTTGGAGTATATACATTATTCATCTTCGTTTACGATGGCCAGGCCCTAGCTTGTGGAGAGATTTGAACAACCTTGTTGTTCATGTCTGAGCTGGTTAGTGTTAACAATTGGAAGATAAATGTTGAGAGCTGTGAGAGCTTTGTGCTATGTATTGTTACATGTTCTATATCATTATAATATACAGATAGTTGGGGGTTTTCAGCTGTAAGCTTTCCCCATTACATACTGTGTTATATGTGTGCTTGATTATGTTTTAATGTGCGCATGCGACTGCTTCTAATTCCGCAAATTGATGATCAATGGCAGAACAGGTTATGTATTATGCATGAAGCTCAAATAGTGTGTAATCAAGATAATCTCGGTGAATAATTCATCTATTATTCAAATTTCTACAATGTATGAGTTTCGAAGTTTGTTGCTTAGATGTTATTGCTTGGTTTAAGCTAGAAGAATTAGGATATTGGGGATTTAGAGTTAGCCCTGTCCACTAGGGTCCTTTTCCAATATATTGGCCCTTCTAAGATCCCTTTGAGCTAGTGCCAAAAGAATTGAAGGTTAAAAGCCCTTCTCTGGTCTTAGGCCTAGTTTTGTGTTCAAATCTTAACTGTTTTCCCTTTAGAGTATGTTGAAATCAGGTCTGGAGTTAAATGACCTTTGACCTGATCTTAAGCTACCCTTTTTGTTTTCATTGAGAGTTTCCTCTGAGTATGTCAAAGCAGGATAGGTTAAAATTCCTTACCTGATCTCCAAACTGCACTTGGGCTTCTTTCTTCCTTTTACCTCACTCCTTAATTAAGTGTCCAAGTACACCATGTAAGACCAATTTTACCCTAAGTAAAATTGTTTTCACTATGAAAATAACTTATTAAACCACCTTTATTATGTTTTTTATGTTCTAAACAGGAAACTCCATGAGGAAATATTAAATAAATCTACATTTGTTTGATTTTCCTCAAGGAATAATTAGCTAAACAACAGTTTGATTAATATTCCTGCTTATATTTAACCCAAAACAAGGAAATCAATTAGATAAATCATTATTTATCTTATTATTTTCTAATAATAACTATTTAAACCTTATTTAAATAATATTCTTTGTTAAATATGACTAAATCACCCTTAAATAATTAAATAAATCATTATTTATTTGATTATTACTCAAACACATCCTTAAAATGATAAATAAATCATTTATTTATTTATTATTTACAAATAAAAAGATTTTACCCAAGTCAAATTCCTTTTCCCTCCAACAAATATAATAAAATATTCCATAAAAGTTGGATCTTGATTTGGTTAATAATATTTTAACTATGCACCAATATCTAGAGTAGCTCAATATTTTGTTATTAATAGAACGGTTTTCCCATTCATTTACCACCTTTTGTTACCTAGAGATCACTCTGGATCTATATTTTTGGTCTGACTTTGATCCACCATCATAGTCATATTTTTGCTACCATTTTTTTCTGGGTTTTCTACACCATCAAGAGAGAGAAACTTTAGATCTGAAGTGTTGAGGACTTACAAGAACCCATCCCATTGAGGAGAACTGGTAACACCCTTCTGTCTTTTCTCCCAGGTGCCATTAATACAAAATTCATTCAACATATTCTTGTCTTGTCTATTGGATGCATGGAGTAAATCTTGTTTTTCTACTGCTTAGTGTCTTTTTATGCATAGAACTAGATTTTTACAACATTTATCTTGATCACCTAACTGCAGATATGAGGATATTGGCAGCCATATTTTTTGTTAGGGTTGTTTTTTATGCGCAACTAAAGTGGTCTTTTTTCGTACTCTTGGAATTAAGATTCATAATAACAACTGGCAACTACACAGGTTTATGATTACGACCGCTATCATTTTTTTGATCCTTGCATATCCAGCTACTTAAAACCCTATGATTTCTCTTTAGCCTCTTGTTTTTTATTTTCTTGATGTTTATTTTAACCTATAAAACCCTAAAATGATAAAACTTCTAACTTCCGTGTGTTCTCAGACCTATTGCACAGGTGATAGACATCAGCTGCAGCTAAGACGACACTTTTTTCTTAAATCTACCGTCGAAAGTGTCAGCAGTGCAGGACACACTTTTTAGCCCAAAACCTGCGACTTGGAGCTTCATGAAGCGGGAATCAGCCCAAAAACTACAACCTCTACTAAAAACAAGTCAGAAACTGCAACCTTGATTTTTTGCGGGAGTTTTTCTAAAAGTTTTTTGGGTTTGTCTGGGCCTTTGTTCAGGGTTGTCTGACCTCCATCTCTGCCCATTTTGGACCTATACTTGTTCTATTTTACTCAACTAATTGGGAACCTATCCCCCTAGGGCTTCAATACCGTGAACACTTTGTGGAAGAGTTTTAACTGCTACAGGTTGTCTGAAATTTTCAGAGCGTTCAGCCATTTTTCAGATTTGATACCGCACCTTTATATCCACTTCAGATCAGCTTTTTGTCCATCCAAATCACCTCATTTATCTTTATTTGGGTTTTCCTCTAAGGTTCACTTCGTTTCCCTCCAGGAGATAGTCTTTTGCCACCTCATTTATAGAAATTTTTCCTCTGATTTGTTGTTGTTTTCTGCACAACTTTCCAGCAGATTTTGACCTTTATATCTCTGTCCCTCCCAACCTTAGATCTATTGGCTATTTTGGTGTGCTTTGACTAGTTTTTTTCCCACCTACAAACTACTTGTTGAGAGGCCCGCCTCCTTGGGTTTAGATTATTGCATTATTAACTGTTTATTTACTTTTATTTCAGCTTCATATACTATTATCTGTAGGTTTATTTTCAGTTACACAGCCCACATTTTCTTTTTCTCTACAAATGCCTGGGTTTAAAAATTAAAATTTACACACTTTTCACACACAACCTAAGTGAAAAAGGGCTTGGTTAACGCCGCCAAGAAAAGACTCTAAAACATTGAAATCAATTAATCCTTCACCTCTCTGCCCTTGTTTCGACATTGTAATCAGTTGATCCTGCACCTCCCTGCCCTTGTCAATCTCTTTTTCCTTTGTGTCGTGTTTGTGTCTTCATCATTGCGCCACCAAGGCATTTATCCCTGAGACTTCTTGGCCTTCATCCTCTGTTTCCAGTAGGAAGACTTACTCCTCCGCGCAGGGTTCGAGTTAGTCCTCCACCGATTCTGCACTATAACTCTTCTTCTGGTTCATTGGGTTCTCCTTCTTGCTCCGCTTTCGGTTCTCCCCCTGCACTTTCACCATGTCTAGGGCAGGACCTAATGTTGGTGGTAACCCCAAACCTCATGCTGGGAATACCACTAGTGGAACTGCAACGGACACTACCCCAACTGTGCCCTTGCTCCCCTTCATGGTGTTATGTATATTTTATTAATTGTTAGTTAGATATAGTTATATTAGGTTTTATTAAGTGAAAGGGCATGATCAAAGATCATGCCTCTTCACCAAGGGACACCATAAGGCTATATTTAAAGCCTTGGTGATCCTCATTTGTAATCATCTCTCATATCTCATATTTTATCAATAATAATATATAATTATTCAAGTTTACCAGAGTTTTTACACTCCATTGGTATCAGAGCCATCGCTCTTCGGGATCTGTGTGATCACCCAGAATTAAGGAATTACAAGAAAATTCCAAAATTGCAATTTTTTTTTAAAACCAAGTGCTGGTGGGTAGCAACATTTGTTTTTTTTTTTTTAAAGGAAGAAATATTTATTAATAAAAAAATCAAAAGAGAGAAGGAAAGTCAACATAAAGGGGGAACTAAATTAAAAAGAAGAAAAAAAGAAAAAGAAAAAAGAGATATATAAGGAAGTACATATACGTACATACCAAAAAAAATTAAAATCAAGAAGTAAAAAGGAATAAGGAAAATATCATAAGTAGTTTTGAGCCCACGGTGATTTCATGATATGGAGGCCGTTGTTCATACTAAAAACAACGTGCCTTTTCAAAACAAAGTGACTTTTAAAAACAACGTGACTTTTCAAGGTTAACAATCTTTTTCCCCATATATATATATATATATATATATATATATAATTCAAATAATAAAATAATAATTATTATTATTATTATTATTATTTAAAATATATATATAATAGAAATTATTATTATTATTTCAAAAAAAAATTAATTTAATTAATTAATTAATTAAAAAAAAAAAGAGGGAAAAACTGGCAGAAAAATATTCCCCACCTCATACACGTTCAATGTCTTCATCAATGTCGATGGCCGAATTCCAGAAGAAATTGGTGGATCTCGAGAAACAGATCAATAATAATTCTGAAGAATTCGGAAAAAGATTAATCGATCTTGAAGGTACAGTTGCAGGACACTCCAACGACATCAAAAAGGTTCATGATACGACAAATCGAATAGAAAGACAAATGTGGCTAAATCATGACGAGGCCACAGAAAAGCATAACGAAGCAATGAACAAGATGACAGAACTCTTCAATAAGCTAAATGATAAGATAGATAAGTTAAGTCAGACACAATCCCCAATATTTCCTAATATGGAACAAAATCAACAAAACAATTCCGCAGATTCAGGGAACTCAGAAGAGCATCAGGAAAAGACCGATTCCCCACATCATCAAGAAGATAGTAATGCATATTTTCAAAATAAGCAGCTTTGGAATGCATTTGCTAATCAATATCCCCTTCTTGTTCCACCATTAGCATATCAGCGAAAATCCAAAATCGAGCTACCTAAGTTTGATGGTAATGAAAAAAATAGCGTTGCATGGCTTAATAAAGCGAAAGAATATTTTGAGATTTATGAAATTACTAGTGATGATGAAAAAATTAAGCATGCTTCCATGAAAATGGAAGGAGAAGCATATAATTGGTATATGTGGTGGAAAAAGACGACGCTTGCTATCAGTTAGAGGAAATTTAAGGATGCATTCTTCAAAAGGTTTCAAGGCATAAAAGAAGAAAAGTTTTTTTCAACGTTTATCAAATTACACCAAAAAGGAGATGTGGATGAGTACACTCGAGAAAGGGAGACCTTGGCAACACGAGTACCGGGATTTTCAGAATCTCATCTAATCCATTCTTTCATCTCAGGACTTAAAATCCATATACAAGAAGAGCTCGAACTTCATGAAATTACATCAATAGAAGTAGCAAGGAAAAAAGCAAAAGCTGCCGAAAATAAATTTGAGTGGTTATCAAAAATAGAAAAAGTATATTCGAGACAAAGATTTCATCCAACTAAATATATAGATGAGACAAAATATGTCCCACCCCATGTTCGTGAAGAAGAAAAATCTAATGTGGAAAAACAAAGAATGAGAGAGGGCAAGTGCAAGCGTTGCGGTGAAAACTGGGACCCTAAGCATAGATGTGCTAATGGAAAAGCAAAAAATCTATACAGTTGTGAAGCAACTAATGACGCTAACAATAATGATTCATATATAGAAGAATTAGAAGACAACTTAGAGTTCTCCCCAGAAGTGGATGGCGAAACTATTCTGCAAGTGTCATTATCAGCTATGACAGGCATATCACAATCTCAAACCCTAAGGTCAAGAGGACATATCAAGAACAACAACGTAATGGTTCTCGTCGACACTGGCAGTACCCACAATTTTCTAGATTCAACCATGGCAAAAAGACATAACATATTTACCTTCCCCATGCCTAACACGAAGGTAATGGTGGCCGATGGTAAGAAGATTGAGCAGGTAGGGAAATGCCATAAAGTCAAACTACAGATAAAAAAATTTCATTTAGAATCTCCATTCTACAATGTTCCATTACGAGGAGTATATGTGGTCTTAGGAATTCAATGGCTACAAACTTTAGGTACTTATTCTGCCAACCATCAGAAGCAGTTTACAAGTTTTAAGTGGAAAGGGCAGAAACACAGGTTGTATGGATTCCAAGCCCCAGAAGATCAATTCGTAGCTTCCTCTCTAATGAAGAAGATGATTCAAACAGGGGTGCCAGCATCTAGAGTACAATGTCATCAGTTAGAAATGTTATCTTCAAAAGGGAGCCACGAAGAGTCACTAGAGGAACAAGGATTAGTTTGGACACACGAAAAATTATTCCAGGATCTACCAATAAAAATACCTCCTAATAAGGAACATGAACATCCAATAGAAGTCAAGAAAGGACCTGACCTTGTCAATATCAAATCTTGTTGCTATCCACATAACCAAAATATTGAACTCGAGAAGATGCTCCATGTTCTTTTTAAAATGTGGGAAGCAAGAGCTCGCCACTCGAGAAACCCTAGCATTCATCAACATTGTCAATTATTACGTATGCTTTGAGGACAAAGCATATTTAAGAGAGGGGAAATGTTATGTATATTTTATTAATTATTAGTTAGATATATTTATATTAGGTTTTATTAAGTGAAAGGGCATGATCAAAGATCATGCCTCTTCGCCAAGGGACACCATAAGGATATATTTAAAGCCTTGGTGATCCTCATTTGTAATCATATCTCATATCTCATATTTTATAAATAATAATATATACTTATTCAAGTTTACCAGAGTTTTTACACTCCACATGGTAGGCCTCAGCCTTCCCGATTTTGACCACTTGATAAATGACCCTATACATCATGACACTAGTTGGCCTCCTATGCCAACTAAGATCCCTTCCGACATCCCCAAGTTTGAAGGCCTTGCTGGAGAAGATCCTACAAATCATGTTTGATCTTTCCACATGTGGTGTTAAGCTAACTCTATTACCAATGACTCTATCCATCTTTGGTTGTTCCAACATTCGCTTACTGGTGAAGCTTCTAAGTGGTATGTTGATCAGGCCCCTTCCTCTCATACCACCTTTGCGACTCTTGCCCAGGATTTTCTATCTTACTTCCAGATTCCCCTTCATTATGACACTGGTATCAAACTCTTGACGTCTTTCCGTCAATCGCCTACGACTCGCCTATCCGACCATATCCAAGAATGGTGGAGAAGAAAGATCCTATTTCGAGCCCCTACCTTCGAAGACTATGTCTACTTGGACTGGTTCCTTAGATCTCTCTTGCCACCTATTGAGAAAGATGTCGCATCACACTTTCCTCAAACCAAAGAAGTCGCTCTCTAAATTGCGTTAAAATATGACATGATCTACGCTCAGTCAGGTTATGTTTATACCATTCTACCTGATCTTCCTAGACTCAGTGGTGCCAATGAACTGGCGGCATCTCATGTCGCCGATGGTATCGTTGGAGCTCTCTCTAATCCATACACTCAACCTCCCATGGGCTATGGCTTTCCTCAGGGGGGGGTCAGCACCTCCTTCACTTTTCCCCCTCCCGGTAGCATGTATCCAAGATACAGCATGCCTCCTCTTTTTTCCCAACCTCCTATTTACCACATTGTTACCTAACATCCTTATTATCTGTATCCACAACCCGGTGCTCCAACTCCTCCAGCATTAGCACCACCTCCTCCCTTTCCTTCTCAACCCCCGAAACAGCAGCCATTGCCCCCTCAGGGGTAGGTGTATGCACAACAAGGTACGACTAGTCCTCCTCCCTCCAAAAAGAAGAGGAAATGCACTCAAAATCAATCTGCTCCTCGTAATCCTGGACCTAATCCTCAGAATAATTCTACTAACACTACTAACTAGCAACAGGGCACTCAGCCCAAGCAGGACAGGTTTGTTCACATGAAAAATCCCTATTCTTGTTGTGGTGTTTATGGTCATTACACACATGATTTTCCTCTTTTACCACATATGCAACAGATGTGGGAGTCTCTAGCAACATTGCGAGGAAAAAAAGCCTCCCCTTCTGTCCCTCTCAGTGTTGCACCTAGACAACCAGCTGTGCTTACTAATCCTTTCCCTCAGCAAGGATTTGTGGCTACCCAACCACCTAAAGGTCAGGTGGCCACTCAACCTCTTACATCTGGTACCTCCAGTTACCAGATTCTCATGATGAACTCTGATCAACCTCTAACCGTAGACATCAATCTTTAGACTCAGTCCTGTCAGTAAAACAAGCCTCCTGTTACGTCTATCCCTGTGCTGCCTCCTTCGGTCTCTACAGAGCCTCTTTCAACACCTAATGGTCCCTTGCAGATCCCTCAGCCTAAGGCGGAGGTTCATACCAAGATCCCTAAGGGACCGCTATGTCAAAATGTTGCTTCTAGAAAAGCTTCCCATTCGTATAGCATAGTAGATGATTTGGCACAATCCCCTACTGCCATTTCAACGCTGGAAATCCTCTAGTCATGTCCTTCACAAAAAAAATATCTATTATCTGCCATGGGCATTGTAGATCCTTCCGACGGTCGATTTATTGTCTTTGATGTTGACCGGTCAGAACATCCTCCTCTCCCTGCTTCCGTCGCCTTCCAAATCCCAGTTAAGATCCGGAACGCCAACATTTCCCAATGCATCATTGATGAGGGGGCATCCACCTGTGTGATGTCCACTTCGGTTTGGAAGCAAATTGGATCACCTGAGTTGGCTCCTTTCACGATCACTCTCTGAGCGTGGGATGGCCACACCTCCCAGCCCATTGGCCTATTCCGTAATTTTCCTATTACTCTTGCAGGAAAGACTATTTGCGTTGACGTAGAAGTCATAGATGCCCCCTTAGATTACAACATTCTATTGGGTCATAGTTACACTTATGCAATGTCTATTGTCCCTTCCGCAGTCCACCACAAGATGTACTTCCCTCATAACGGAAAGATAGTCGCCATTGAATAGTTGACATATTACGAACCAAAGTCTCAAACCTCCCCTGAGTCCATCATCTCTTCGGTGGCCAATAAACAAATCGTCGATCCTTTGACCAGTGTCTCACCCAGAGTCTACAAATATTCCTCACTGCTTGGTCGTCTAACCTATTATCATTAGATGGACCCAAGTACACCATGTAAGACCAATTTTACCCTAAGTAAAATTTCTTTCACTATGAAAATAACTTAGTAAACCACCTTTACTAAGTTGTTTATGGTCTAAACAGGGAACCCCATGAGGAAATATTAAATAAATATACATTTTTTTTATTTTCCTCAAGGACTAATTAGTTAAACAACAGTTTAATTAATATTCCTGGTTATATTTAACCCAAAACAAGGAAATCAATTAGATAAATCATTATTTATCTTATTATTTTCTAAGAATAATTATTTAAACCTTATTTAAATAATATTCTTTATTAAATATGACTAAATCACCCTTAAATAATTAAATAAATCATTATTTATTTGATTATTACTCAACCACATCCTTAAAATGATAAATAAATCATTTATTTATTTATTACTTACAAATAAAGGGATTTGACCCAAGTCAAATTCCTTTTCCCTCCAACAAATATAATAAAATATCCCATAAAATTTGGATCTTGATTTGGTTGATAATATTTTAATTATGCACCAATATCTAGACTAACTCAATATTTTGTTATAAATAGAAGGGTTTTCTCATTCATTTACCATCTTTTGTTACCTAAATATCACTTTGGATCTATACTTTTGGTATGACTTTGATCCACCATCATAGTCATATTTTTGCCACCATTTTTGTTTGGGTTTTCTACACCATCAAGAGAGAGGAATTTTATATCTGAAGTGCTAAGGACTTACAAGAACCCTTCCCATTGAGGAGAACTGGTAACACCCTTTTTTGTTTTCCTCCCAAGTGCCATTAATATAAAATTCATTCAACATATTCTTGTCTTAACTATTGGATGCATGGAGTAAATCTTATTTTTCTACTGCTTAATGTCTTTTGATGCATAGATATATATTTTTGCAGCATTTATCTTGATCACCTAACTACAGATCTAAGGATATTGGCAGCCATCTTTGCTATTAGGGTTGTTTGTTATGCACAGCTAAAGTGGTATTTTTTCGTATCCTTGGAATTAAGATTCATACTAACACTTTGTCCACATGTATAGCACAGATTTAGAGTGGGCCCAAGCTATGGAAGGCTCATGCATATAATGAAGGTGAAGGCACAATGAAAGGCATGATTTGGATCATTCATTTCTTGATCTGTTTAGATCTAGATTTGTCTTAGGACATTTCTATGCAGAATTGGGCTTTTTAGCAAAGTTTGCAGTGTTGTTTAGCACAGGGTCTTCCTGAGCAAGAATAACATCTCTTTATTTGAGTGATCTCTAAGGAAGAGTATTATTCTTCATTCCATATCAGGCATTGGTTGTTGATCACCAGTTGTCATTGATGTCAACCCAAGCAGCACTAGGGGCTAACCCAATATTTCATGGGAATTTTGACCTACAAAATTAATATATTCTAGGTCAATAATGCTTTTTATGGTTTCTTCTTGTCGATATGTTTCCATTGATATATGGCACACCATGTAATTCTTCACGGTTTGAGAGATATTCATGTTTCAAGTTTGTGCCCCCAGTTAGTGGGCTAAAACCCCATGGGGTTGTGGCATGGGTCATTAAAAAGTCATAATTAATATTTTTTAAGCTCCGAAAATCTCTCCCACGTTCACTTGTTGAAGCCCCTCTCAACCTAAGCATTTATATAAATTTTGATCCTCATATCCTCCTCATGCAAGGGATTTCGTTATCTGAAACAGGTCATCGTGGAATTTGCGCTCTAACGTTTTTTATACGAAGGTTCAAAAGCTGAAAATTTTATGAGGTGAAGCCAAAATCCTGAGGAAGCTACGGTTAAAAGTATAGATCAAGATACACAATATTTTCAGAGATATGATCTGTGGAAGTCAGTGTTTTTGCAGGATCCTGGAATTCATCTCAAAGAAGTGACCTTGGGAAAATCGTCATAACTCTCTCTTTGAGTATTGGATTGGAATTTTGTAAAAATTGATAGATATTGCACAGTCTGTAGTTTTTTCTCTATCAATTTCAGAGACAAATGAAGAAACAGTGACACGTGACATGCCATAAAAGTTCACTATGTCGAAACAATCCATAATTAGGGCATTGTGAGAGATTGGGTATAACTCTCCCTTGAAGAATCCAAATTGGGTCATACCTATGGCATTGGAAATATGACTCAGAGGAATACTACGGTACCAAATATCATATATTGGGGATCTGAAATAACGGAGATACACCAAATTCAATATTGAGCTCCTAGAAGGAAAATAAAAAGCTAGATCATGTGTTGTCAAGGGCTGCAAAAGACCAGACTTTCTAGGGAAGAAAAGCAAAGCAAGGTGCAGCAGAGGGTAGCATGATAAGAGAAGCAACCAAGGTGCATAACAACATCAAGAAGTTCATCACATGAATTCTTCAAGTGGGTAGCACTGCATACAATCTTGTAAAGGTATCATTGTACTAAGTCATTGTAAAATACATTATTGTACAAATTGTACTAGTGTCTATCTGCCAAGAGTTGAAGAGGAAGTGTCGGGTGGTCTAGGATCATCATTAGCTGGTTGTGTCATAGTTTGGGTTATGTTCTAGTGTTTATTCTTCTTTTACATCATTTTATATCATTGTAAAGTGGATCATTTTCCCTGGTACGGGAGTCTATTCTTCTTTTATTCTTCTATAGGGTGGTAGGGTGGTGCTAGGGTGAGTTGTAGCTCATTGGGTGTTGGGGCATCCATTCAGTGGACTACTAAAAAACCTCAAGCGTTGGACCGTCCATCCAGTGGGAGCTGGAGAAGAATGCTTCTCTAGATTCTAGGAAGTTGGATCTTTATTTTCAATTGGAGTTGAATATTAAAGAGTTATTAGAAAAGCATTAGGTGGTTTTTCTCCCGGAGTGGGTTTCCACCTTAAAAAATGTGTGCATTTGTGTTCCTTTTTTTTTCTGCTATCATTGTACAAACACTGATAATGATTAAAGATCAACTAATGCTCTAATTGAATGGAATACTGATTCACCCCCCCTCTCAGTATTTCCAACAATTGGAATCAGAGCTTGGTTCCTTCAATAGCAGTTTAACAGTTGGAAGGAGGTCATGGAGCATACCAAGAATGGTGTACCTCTGTTCAATGAAAATAATTATGCACTATGGAAAGGAAGAATGGAGGTATATCTCTTTGCGCAAGGTTATGAAGTATGGGACACTATTCAAAATGGATTTACATCAACCATGGATGAACAAGGTAAGAAGAATTTGGTAAATGAAGCAAAAGAAAACAATATTATTATCAATGGACTTATTGAATCTACTTATCATAAGGTGTTGGGTTGTAAAACCGCCAAAAATGTATGGGAAAATCTTGAGAATATATATGCAGGTGACTCAAATGTCAAAAAATCAAAGCTTCAAATCTATAGAGAAAAATTTGAGCAACTCAGAATGAAAGAAGATTGCAACATTGCTACATACTTCCAATACCTCGATGAAATAACCAATACTCTGGAAGGATTGGGAGAGCCAGTTGATGAGAATACTATTATATGAAATATTCTTAGAATGTTACCAGGGAGATTCAACCCAAAGGTATCAGTCTTAGAATACATTGCAAATATGGACAAACTTGGCAAAGAGGAATTACATGTATTTCTCATAGCATATGAAATGAGACTTGATGAAGAAGAGGGTACTTCGCATCTAGAAATTGTGTTCATTGCATCTAAGAAAACCAATAAGGATAAACAACCTTCAATTGAAAAGACATGCACCTTCAAGTGTGAAGAAAAGGGAGATGATGAAGAAGGTCTTTCAGATGAAGAATATGCTTACTTCACAAGAAAACTAAAAATTGGTAAGGGAAAATTCAAAGGTAAAATTCCATTGATATGTTTTGGCTATGATGAGGTTGGGAATTTCGTAGCAAAATGTCCAAACAGAAGTGATGGCAACTCAAAAGGAAAGAAAGGCTTTAAGAAATTCAACAAGCAAGGATCCAAAAGGAACTTTCTCTCTAAAGAAGATAGCTCATCATCCGATGAAGACAATGACAGCGAAGAAGAAGCCAATGTGAGAGTATTTTTTATGGCCAAGCACATGTTACAGGTCAAATAACCTCCTCATCAGCTCAGAGGAGAAGACAAATATGGAAGGAATACAAAGACCTAAATTAAACCTATTTCTGCCAAGGTAACGCACCCCTATAACAACAAGAGAACGTTATAATGCATCCGATCAATGAAAAAATCATGTTACTGGCTAGGGAAATGCTCTGTTTACACTAGAGGGCAGTGTTACCCATGTTTTGAGTTTGAAATAGGAAAAACCCGTGGAGAATGATTTGAATTTCCAGCTTTTTCTCACAAGAGAGTCAGTACAAAATGGAAACTGCAAAGCACTAGTCTCTTATTGGGCCTTGCCATAAACAACTGAACTCTCAAAGAAGGAAAAATCATGGCAAGTTGAGGAAACATCTTGGTTTTTTCTATTTAGAACTGGTGGAAGGAGAAAGGCAATGATTTCTCTCCCCATATTCTATAAAATGGAGTTGTAGGCTCTTAGTTCAAGGTCGAAGGATTGTCAAAGTTTTGAATACTTGTGAAGCAGAGCATTATTGTTGTAGTGTGAAGGTCAAAAGTCAAAGAGTTTCATTGAGAACTTGTTGATCAAGACATCACCACATTGAGAGATAGATAGATTAGAAGGCCGACGAGGGCTTGGTACAACTGAAGGTTGTAATCCTCCTTTTTAAAAATTAATAGAACTATATATGTTTTGTCCATTCTATGCGTTAATATTGTCATTATTATTCAATTTCTTATATAGCTTGAGATGAATGGCTTAGATGTGCATATTTTAATGTTTATCGTATATTAACTTAATTGATAGGAAATGTATGTTGTGATAGAGATTACACAGGTGATTTCATTGATTGCAAGGTCGAGATTTGGAGCTGGTGAAGGAGAACTCTTGCTTTGCTGCCTAGCGCTCTCCAAAAGACTTCAAGATCATTAAAGAGGTAATCTTCCATCTTATTCCATCAAGTTATTTAAGTTGATATGAACATGTATATGCCTTCTTTATGAACTATATAGCTAATCTTACTGTCTGCCTCAAGCACCGGAAATCCCTAAGAGGGATATTAGAAAACCAACAACCCAAGCATTTTACCCTATAGAAGAATTGGCGACTCCACTAGGGATTTTCCCCATAGTTTCTGGACTATCTCTTTCCCCCTTTCTTCTTTCCTCTGTTCAAAAACCCTTCTGACCAGTATGTATGTCCAGTAGACATTTCAAAAGCTCACAGAGTTCAATCCTGTTTCTATTTGACCATATGAAGGAATTTACCCTGGCTAACGCTACCTTTGTTGGTGTTCCAGTGTGTCATAACTCGGGATCTACTTAAATACAGTGTGTTAATCTCTGGATTAGCGTTGTCTTTACTCAGACACAATGCGTTGCTCAGAAAAAAATTGTTGTTCACCCCTATGATTGTGTTTTGGCTGCAGATTTTTTTGGCCATCAGTATCCCTCCTTGACTGAATCCCTGTGCTTGTTTACTAAGATGGAATTTCAGTTTATTTGCTCTTGTTTGAAATGTTAGTGTCAAAAACATTTATTTTTTAGAGAAGAATTTTTTTTTTAGTTTTTCTGCATCTAGCTGAATTAATTCTAAAAATTTCAGTTAAAAGACTGTTAAGATGAGGTAAATAGATGTTTGAATCTTTAAGGTTGAACTTTTCTATTTGAATGTTAGTGCATGGATGTTGAAAAGAAATCTCTCCTTGTAGAAATACTCTTCATCGAATTGAATATTTAGAGCATATTTTTGCATGTTTTCTTGAGTCAAAGTCTCATTACATTCATACGTCCACTCCCCCTCCACAAGACTAATAATCAAGTACACTAAGAATCAAGCGATAATAAAATCAATCACATTAATTTTTTTGAGCTCACACCAATAGTAGTTCAGGCTAGGATCTTGGGTTAGGAAAAGTGAGAAAATCACCCAAGATCTCAAAACTTAAGACTAGAGTCATTAACGAGTGAAATCCTACTACACTCATATTATCAAGACCATTCCTTTATCGGAGCTCAGCGCGAGACAACACTTGGGTCCACAAGAAGGTAGCCCGCCTTCGACTGCATCCAATGGGTATGCTATATATTGGGGTTCCCTTCGGGGATGTCAAAACTAGATTGCGGATCTAGGTATTCTGCCCATATAGCATGTTGTCCTTGACCGTGGACCCCCCTGATGATGCCTGTGATTTTAGGTATCTTTAGTGGCCATACTTTTTAGGGACTTACACAAGGTGACTGGGACGGGCTGTCCTAGTACTTGAAACAAACAAACCCACTCTGTCTTCGGTCTTTAGGAACGTACTCATCTTCACAAGAGTGATTACACCTATCATCTGAGGTTCGGGCGAAGCTCTAGAGTGACTGTAACTATACTTTCGACCAACCCTCTCTGTATACTATTGTGATACTGGATTTCATCACCAGAAAATGGTAGTACTCAGAAAGGGAACCCTATTCTAGCTACTTGCTGATTGATTTTAGAGAGTCCTTTTTTATTTTTTATTTTTTAGGTGTGTGGTTACTATCATTGAGACTTTATAATACATCACAATTTATTAAAATTTGTTAAAACTAAACAGGTCACCATGGCATCATCCGACCAACGCCGTCTATTTCGACAACACCAAGGTCTACCACCTCTGACTCTTGAGGAAGAACTGAACCTTGGTGAACCCATGCCTTCTGCAGAAGAGCAGTCTCCATTAACAAACCCTAATTTTCACATAGCCTCATATCATATGAAATTTCCGGAGGACCCTTTCACAGAAGGTGCCATACCTCATTACAATCCTCCACTCACTGATCCGTTGGGGTCTGTGATAATTCAGATTCCACCATGCCAAGACATGTCTTTGGCTGCACAAACATCCATTTCACAACCGACATCCACTGGGTTGATACCAATGGCAACCGTCCCAGGTTCGCCACCATCCTCCCCGCCAGTTGTCAGTTCTATGCCATCACTTGGTAACCCCAGTAGTCAACATATACCTAGTGCCAACCCTACAGTCATCACAACTGTAAGTAATGCACCGAGTCCTTCGGGATCTACTCCTACCATTACCATGTTGGGACCTACGGTTGCTCCTCCCATGAGTGTGGCTACTTCGGTTCCTTTTAGCAACCCTTTCGGTTGGAACCCTTTGCTGAGTTCAAACCCCTTGGCCACCATAGCAGGGGGTAGTGTCACCAGCACACAAATAACCGGGAACATTTCACTACCCTGCAATCGTTAGGAAAAACCGGAAAACCTATTGTTAACATTATTCCCTTAAGTGGTTTAAATATCGGTGTAGGGTCTATGCCATTGCCGAACTATGCAAGTAGTAGCATGCCTCTAGGAAGCTCTATTGCATCCATATGGACTAACCCACCCCAGCCTCCATCTGGAATGGGAGTGCACTTTTACACTAAGGGCAACCAACCATTTGCCCCGTAATACAATATTCCTTATGGACAGCAGCCATATATCCCTACCCCTCCACCTATAGGAATTTTTTATCAAAGTCCTACTTATCCTACTGGTAACACATTGATGGGCGAACCCTATGGTCCACATAGTCCACCAATACTTCCTTGGTTAGATTCAGGGGCAAACCCGCAATTTCCATTTTTGGTGGCTCTAGACATTCCTGACATCTATAAACTGACTAATGACCCCATTAATGACAACCCACTCTGGCCTCCAGTACCACACAAGATTCCTTCTAACATCCCAAAGTTCGATGGGAAACAAGGGAAAGACCCAACCGCACACATCACCACCTTTCATTTATGTTCTATATCTAATTCCATGGTGGATGATAGTGTCCAGCTTCGACTGTTTCTCCGCACCCTTACAGGTAATGCCGCCAAGTGGTATATTGAATTTCCACGCGCCGCCATAAACACTTTTGGCGCTTTAGCGATGGAGTTTCTAAAGAAATTCCAATTACCAATCAGATCTGAAACTGGAACGGAACTGTTAACCTTGTTGTGCCAAGACACCGCCACCCACATCTCTGATCACATTCATGAATGGAGGCGTAGGAGGAGGCTAGTCAAAGTGCCAATCCCGGATCATCTTCTATCTAATTGGTTTTGTAAGTATATCTTACCCCACATCTTTAAATACATCAGCCTATTCAATGCGGTTACAGAAGATCAATGCATTCTTCATGCCCAAAATTTGGATTTAATCTATTCACAATCTAGCACGCTATATGATTTACTCCCGAATGCCCCTGGTAACCCAAATCCTCCAGCTACTCAGAAAACCGGAGCTCACGCCGACGGTCTCGTTGGCACAATCTCTGGTGTAGCCACAAAACAGTCTCAGGGGAAAACCTCCCATCCATCCTCGATTGCCACTGCCCCTAACCAAACGACTAATTTTCCTACCGCTGAGGTAAATTTTGTGAAAACTTCACAAAAACCTAGTGGAAAGAATAAGAAGAACAAGAAAAAGACATCTTCCTCGGAAGAGCAGTCGGACAATCAAAATAATCCTAATCAGAAAAATGTTGCCAAAAACGACAAAGGGAAGGATAAACCCATGAAATTTCCTTGCAAGATCTGTGTGGAGGACCACTTGAAATAAAAATGTCCTCGGCTGTAGGAATGCACCGATTTTATCGCAAACAAGGATTCTGGGCAAACACTTGCCGTTCTTCATAATCATTTCCCTAATCAATAGCAGCAACAACAACACATGGTTGACAACCCACCACAACCCCAGCAATGGGGTAATGGTGGTTCACATCCTTCTGGTGAAGGATCACCCGCCATTTATGGCATTGAGAGTGTTGAACTTCAAACACGAGCCAAGCTTTATGGAAATCCTACCATAAACGCTCAAGAACCTGGTACTAGTTCAACCCCACCACCGACCAACAATTTGCATATCGAACGGCCTACTTCTGATCCCGTGATTCATCCCCCCAAAGGGACACTTCGACGCATGAATCATAACACCCCTGCATGTGCAGCCCAAAACTACAACATTGTAAAAGATTTGGCACAGGCACCATCAGCTATGTCTGCTCTCGAAGTATTGCAAACTTGTCCAGCACAAAGGAAAGCCTTGCTTTCTGCCATTGGTGGAATAGAACCCTAGGATTCCATGCTAGCTATCTTTGATATGGAAAAATCTCAAACTCGCCTCTTGCATCAACTCGCATTCCAAGTGCAGGTTGTTTCGAAAGGGAGACCAATCCATCGCACTGTCATTGACGAAGGTGCTTCGACCTGCGTTATGTCACAAGCTTGCTGGCTCGCTTTAGGTTCTCCTACCTTAACACCGCCATCGAATTCCCTCAAATCTTTCGATGGCCACACGTTCCTCCCAAAAGGATACCTTGCTAGCTTTCCCATCACTCTGAGTGGGAAAACGGTAATCGTGGACATTGAAGTTGTAGATCGCCATGTCGACTATAATCTATTGCTCGGTCGCAGTTGGTCTTATGCCATGACCTCCATTGTTTCTTTGGTCTTCTGACTCATCCTATTTCCATTGGATTGGAAAATAGTCACAGTGGATCAGTTATCCTTCTACACCCCTGATTATTCCATGTTACCAAGTAGCACTGTACCCCTCATAGGAGGCTATCCTGACTCTTACATCAGTATTGGTACCGGTATTCTGAAGGCATCTTCCCTATTGGGTTGTTTCCCTCTCGCACTGCCAGAGATCCCAAATACGGTTGCAATGATATCCACCACTTTCGATGGCTCTATTGACCCATGGATCCTCCTGGCACCTTCAGACATTGATTCATATGGAGATCAGATGCCGCTCTCACTAGCCGAGTTGGCCTACCAAGCCATCCAAATTACATCTGAACCCTCCACTACTATGGTTTCGACCAAAGGTACAAACCTCCCACCCATCACAGTTCTCTCTAAGGATCTCCTCAATGAAGTCTTGCCTACAGACGAAGCTATTCGAGAGATCATGTCTCTAGAAGAACGACCTTGGGGAGAGTTTCACCATCGCGCTTCGATGATTGAATCGGACGTGATAAATACTGAAATCCCATCCTTTGACCCACCTGAGATGGTTCCATCCGCTTACATGATTGTTCAAACTATCGATTCAGAAGGGAACATGGGTAATATTTCTAAGACAATGCTCATTGATATCTCGGTCAAAACGGGTATCGTGGAAAATATTCATATTGGAGCAGATTGCAATCCTGAGGAAATTGCATGCTTCACATCCCTTTTCAAGGAATTGTGCGATGTGTTTTCTTGGTCTTATGACGAAATTCCCAGCATAGACCCATCTATAGTCGAGTAGAAAATAAAGATTTATGACAATGCTAAACCAATTCAGCAGCGACTCAGACCTGTCCACCCGCGCAACGCGACCGCCATCAAAATTGAGGTAGAAAATATTTTAAATGTTTTTTTCATCTATCCCATTCCTTTGACGGAATGGGTTTCCAATCCATTTCTTCTCAATAAAAAACAAGGCACCATCCGTGTTTGTGTTGACTATCACGATATGAACACCACTTGTCCCAAAGACAATTATCCTACGCCGTTCATAGATCATATTCTCGACGATTGTGCCAGATGCGAATCTTTTTCCTTCATGGATGGATTCTCGGGCTATAACCAGATTGTGATTAAAAAAGAAGACCAGCATAAAACTACCTTTATCTGTCCTTGGGGCACATTTGCGTATCGTAAACTCCCATTCGGTCTGAAGAATGCTGGAGCAATGTTTCAGCGGGGTCTAGAATATGCTTTCCACGACATTCGACATATTGTACAAGCTTACTTGGATGACCTTCCAGCCCATTCCAAGAAATGACCTGATCACCTTGCTCATCTGAAAGAAATTTTTGTTAGGTGTAGATTCTACAATATACGTCTGAATCCTCAGAAGTGTGTATTTATGGTCGAGTCCGGGCGTCTGTTAGGTTTCATTGTCTCCAAGAATGGGATTAGGGTTGATCCTGATAAGGTTAAAGCAATTGTTGAATTGTCGGCACCAAAATCCATCTTCCAACTCCAACATTTGCAAGGGAAGGAAAACTTTTTACGTCGATTCATTATTAACTATGCCGAGGTGACGAAAGGATTCATGCGATTATTGAAGAAAGGAACACTATATTTTTTTGATGACCAAGCTCAACAGTCATTTTATGCTTTAAAACATGCACTTGTTTCAGCCCCACTCCTTAGCGCCCCTGACTACTCACGCGACTTTCTCCTCTACCTGGCAGCCTTACCATCCTCACTTTGAATGGTTTTGGTTCAAGTTAACAACGACGACAGTGAACATGTGATATACTACTTGTCAAAAGGTCTAATCGGACCTGAACTACGTTATTCACATGTGGAGAAACTTTCTCCAGCAGTAGTTTTTGCCGTCACCCGAGGATTATTTTTACGGTATTTTTCTTGCTCGTTAATCCGAAAAACCTCGAGTTCTCTTCTTCGGACTCATTAAAAATTCTACGAAGTCGATTTTGAGTTTTATTTTGATGGTCCTTTTTCTTGCTTATTAATTCAAAAAACCAAGAGTTCTCTTCTTCAGACTCGTTAAAACTGATATGAAGAAGCACTGAGCTTTCTTTTTAGGGATCTTTTTCTAGCTCATAAAACTGAAAAACCCCTCGAGTTTCCTTTTTTGGGCTCGCTAAACTACCACGATAGAGAGTACGGAGCCATTATTTTCCTCTTTTTCAAATCTCTTTAAACCGAAAAAGCAACCAAGTTTTCTCTGCGTGACTCGTTAAAATTTCATGGAGAGCACCGAGTTTTTCTTTGTTGGACTCATTAAAATTTCACAAAAAGTACTAAGTTTACTTCGTCTCCTCGTACTCATAAAAAAATGAGGTAGACATCCATAGAACATATATTTCTCACTTTTCCGGCTTCGATGGAATAACTCACGGAAAATGAATTGTTTCAGGCTTACTATTCTCCCTTTTCCATGCCCGATTATCAAGACATGACAAAGGTACCCCACAGAGTTGTCTTTTACGACATTTTTCAGACTCTCTAAACATTAAGAATTCAGTGAGTTTACTCGTTTGGACTCGTTAAACCTAATCATATGGGGCACAGATTTGTCTTTTACGACATTTTTCAGACTCTCTAAACATGAAAAATTCACCGAGTTTACTCGTCTGGACTCGTTAAACCTAATTAAACGGGGCATGGAGTTGTCTTTTAAAACATTTTTCAGACTCTCTAAATATGAAAAATTCACCAATTTTACTCATCTAGACTCGTTAAACTTAATCAGACGGGGAAAAAATTTGGACAAAATGGATACTACCTTTGTTACATTTTTAGAAAAGGTCAATTTGGTAGCAAAAATCTTGAACATGGCACTTCCCAGAAAACTCTTTCGCAGTTAGTTGAACCCTACCATCTATGAGTATTAGCTTTCATCTCCCAGTGTTCCTACACCGGTAAAATCCTAACAAAATCTTTGGTGTTCATTAAGCCTCAGCTGCCTAGTACCCTGTTACAGTGCCTTCTATTGTTCAAGCATATCTCGCTATCTTCTGCTCCTCTTATCAACCAAACCGCTCATTATGCCAGAAATTATTTGTCGTCAGACATCCCCATTTGCTCTTCATTATATCCATCACAAACAAAATAATTTGGTTTCTGTTTCGTGTTGACTGATGTAGGACGCCCTAGTGCCTACCTTTCAATGGATCTCTTCCTATCGACTTCAAAATCTTATCTTGGAAGTTGATCCAGAAACCCATCAGTACCCAGATACTTGTAGACATTAGTGGCAGGTACTCTTGTGTTTGATTAGGAGTATTCATCACTGGCTCCTAATCGAATGATTCTATGAGTGTTCGACTTCAAATATTTTTATTCGCACTCGCTAGATTATACTGTGCATCTTAGGGACCATCATCATTATCGGTGGCCACCTTCGCGTCTGTTAACATTTTTCATTATCGAATGGTAATCAAAATATTTCTCACATGTTCAATGACATCTCCTTCACTCACATGTTGATAAATATGCAGTTTAAGTGAACCGGTAGTCAAGACCTTGGGGCAAAGGTTACATCATTAAAGCTATGTTCCCTTCCCCAGGTTGCGATATTGTTTATGGAGACACCTTCTTCAGCCTGATCCTGTTAGGACAGACACTTCCACATTGTGCTCATTGGTGGATATATTCTTCATATCTCTGTTCTAGAGAAATCATGTTGATTACGCTACTGAGTATGGGAATGCCCGACTCGAGGCAGATACTATATTTTCTGACATATGTTGTTGTTTCAGGTTTTCCTCAGTCTTTCAATCTCTTTATCTCTACTACACACAATATAAAGTATTTCGGTCGTCGTCTTTGTCTTTGACCTCATATAAATTTGACCTGTAACAGCACAATAAACCCAAGCACAATAAACAAGAGGTATCAAACAACGAAGAAGAAGGATTTACCATAGAATAATTTTATAAGGAAGCAATCAATCTTATAAAATATCTCAAGGAAGATAAGGTAAATTCCAATACTCTTGAAGAACAAGTTCAAGGTCTCAAAATTGAAGTTGAAGAACACAAATTGAATTCACTTCAAAATAATTTGGAAGAAAGCAACCAAGAAAGGGAAGAATTAGAATCCGAAGTACTCTTGCTACGTGAGGAAGTGAAGAAAGGAAAAGCTATCCAAAACTATGCCAACAGCTCAAGGGCATTGGAAGAACTCATCAAGAATCAACGATCTTACAATGACAGAACTGGCATCGGTTACAAAGAATAAGAAGTAGGACCTTCTACAACAAAATGCAATGAACCTATAAGATCTGACATGCATGTAGACTTCACTGGACAATATTCACAAGAACAGCCTTGGAAGAAAATTCCTCAATGAAAATTTCCATCCAGGTACCAACATATTTTTTATGGCTACTGTTATTCATGTGGAAAATTTGGTCACAAAGCTGTATAATGTTGCACGTTCCCTAGGAACAAATACAATTCTAGGAGATTTGTCAAATATGAACCTCCCAGGGCTCAGCGAAACATCAATAGATTTGAACATTTAAGAAATAATATTGAATGTTACAAATGTCGAAACTTTGGACACATAGCTAAAGACTGCAGACTTGAAAATCCTATAGAAGAATCTTCGAAGTCACAGAATGAACGAGCATGGAAGAATAAGAATACTGATAATTGTGCTCTCGCTCTCAAGGCTCAAAACAAAAAGATGTGTGGTATGTTGATAGCAGTTTCTCAACGCATATGACTGGAGATAGAAATAAATTTGTATCTCTAAAAGAGAAGAAGGATGGAACCGTGTCCTTTGGAAATGATTGATCTTCAAATGTTATAGGATCAGGTATTGTCACTCTCGGAAGAAAAGATGCTCTAGCCAAGAATTTTCTATTGGTTGAAAACATGAATCACAATCTGCTCAATGTTGGAAAAATGTGTGATCAAGGACACACAATACTATTCAACTCCACAAAATGTGAAATCAGGAAAGGCATGTATGGTGAAATTGTGCCTACAGCAAGTCGAGCTCCAAACAAAATATATGTTCTGGATGAAGCAACTAAAGCATGTCTAATAGCTAAAGAGGATGATATATTATTTGGTAGCAATGATGATCGACTAAGTAAGAAGTTTGCTACAAAGGTGCAAAGTGATTTCGAGATGTCCTTACTTGATGAGTTGACATACTTCTTAGGGCTTAAAATATCTCAGCAAGAGAAAGGAATATTTATATGTCAAGCTAAATACATCAAGGAAATGCTCAAGAAATTTAAAATGGAATATTTCAAACCCATCCTTACTCTAATGGTAACAGGTTGCAAATTGAGCATAGATGACTCATCTAAGGATGTGGATCAAAGGTTGTACAGATCTATGATTGGTAGTCTTCTATATATAACAGCCTCCCAGCTAGATGTTATGCAAGCAGTTGGAAAAGTAGTAAGATTCCAAACAGCACCAAAAGAATCACATATTATTGCCATCAAAAGAATTCTTCGATATCTAAAGGGAACAATAGAATATGGCTTGTGGTATCCCAAGGGTAAAAATCTCACTATTCATTCCTTTATAGAGGCAGATTGGGTAGGAAGTGTTGATGATCATGAGAGTACTCGTGAAGCATTGGAATATCTTCGGCAGAAGCTTGGGATTCTCCAAAGTTCTCATTAGATTACAAGTCTGTAGGACGGTTGTGTGTCAGGGGAAGTGGAAGTGTCTACAAGTCCACAAGAAGGTTATTTTTCAGGGGAGTTACCATTTTCCATTGATGTTAAAGGGGGAGATAATGTTGTAGGAAGAGGTGTCATGATCGCAGGGGGAGTACTTGTGTTGCCATCAATGCCAAAGGGGGAGATTTTTGATCAGTGGTTTTCATTGATGTCAACCCAAGCAGCACCAGGGGCTAACCAAATATTGCATGGGAATTTTTACCTACCAAATTAATATATTATAGGTCAATAATTTTTTTTATTGTTTCTACTTGTCGAGATTTTTCCGTTGATATATGGCACGCCATGTAATTCTTCACGATTTGAGAGATATTCATGTTTGAAGTTTGTACCCCCAGTTAGTGGGCTAAAACCCCTTGGGTTTGTGGCATGGGTCATTAAAAATTCATAATTAATATTTTTTAAGCTCCTAAAATCTCTCCCATGTTCACTTGTTGAAGCCCCTCTCAACCTAATCATTTATATAAATTGTGATCCTCATATCCTCCTCATGCAAGGGATTTCGTTATCTGAAACAGGTCATCGTGGCTATTGCACTCTAAATTTTTTTTTGCTAAGGCTCAAAAGCTGAAAATTTTATGAGGCGAAGCTGAAATCCTAAGGAAGCTACTGTGAAAATTTTAGATGAAGGTTCACAATATTTTCAGAGATATTATCTGTGGAAGTCATTGTTTTTGCAGGCTCCTGAAATTCATCTCAAAGAAGTGACCTTGGGAAAATCGTCATAACTCTCTCTCTGAGTATCAAATTGGAATTTCAAAAAAATTGATAGATATTGCACAGTTTTTAGTTTTTTATCTATCAATTTTAGAGCCAAATGAAGAAAACAGTGATACGTGGCATGCCGTAAATGTTTGCTCTACCGAAATAGTCCATAATTAGGGCATTGTGAAAGATTGGGTATAACTCTCTCTTGAAGAATCCAAATTGGATCAAAACTGTGGCATTGGAAAGAAGACTCAGAGGAGTACTACAGTACCAAATATCAAATATTGGGGATCTGAAATAACAGAGATACACCAGATTCAATATCGAGCTCCTAGAATGAAAAGAAAAAGCTATATCATGTGTTGTCAAGGGCTGCAAAGGACCAGAATTTCTAGGGAAGAAAAGAAAAGCAAGGTGTAGCAGAGGATAGAATAAAAAGAGCAGCAACCAAGGTGCATAGCAACAGCAAGAAGTTCATCACATGAAGTCTTCAAGTGGGCAGCACTGCATACAATCTTGTAAAGGTATCATTGTACTAAGTCATTGTAAATACATTATCGTACAAATTGTACTAGTGTCTATCTGCCAAGAGTTGAAGAGGCAGTGTCGGGTGGTCTAGGATCATCATTAGGTGGTTGTGTCATAGTTTGGGTTATTTTCTAGTGTGTCTTATTCTTTTACATCATTCTATATCATTGTAAAGTGGATCATTTTCCCTGGTACGGGAGTCCATTCTTCTTGTATTCTTATATAGGGTGGTAGGGTGGTGCTAGGGTGAGTTGTAGCTCAATGCGTGTTGGGGCATCCATTCAGTTGACTACTGAAAAATCTCGGGCATTAGAGCATCCATCTAGTGGGAGCTGGAGAAGAATGATTTTCTAGATTCTAGGAAGTTGGAGCTTTATTTTCAATTGGAGTTTAATATTAAATAATTATTAGAAAAGAATTAGGTGGTTTTTTTCCCAAAGTGGGTTTCCACCTTAAAAACTGTGTGCATTTGTGTTCCTTTTGTTTGCTTCTATCATTGTACAAACACTGATAATAATTGAAGATTAACTAATGCTCTAATTGAAAGGAATACTGATTCACCCCCCCTCTCAGTATTTCCAAAATTAGTGCCATATTCAGGAGGTTGTTTCTAGCATTTAGCTACGAAACCAGTGGAGGATTCATCCTAACACTTTGATATTCAGATCTAGCATTTTAGGAGCAAAAGATCTATATCCGGCATTCAGGCCTTGGGGTTTTACCTCCATGCAGCAACATTCCCTTCAAGGATTGCGCATTCCAGTCTTGTAGATCTATTGGAGGAAGGAAGTTTCCAGAATTTCAGCTGGAAATCCTGTGAGGGATAACCTCCTCACATTGGATCTATTGTTTCCATCATCCAGGAGATGATTTGACGTATCTAGTAGTAGGCTATTAAGCCTTCCTCTCTGATAGCACAGTTTTCTGAAGCTGTTGTTCCTACAACAACTATTTTCAGTGGAGGAGATTGGACGAGCTAGATCTTGAGCTTTTAGCCCAAGGATCTAGTGAAGGGATCAACCCTTCTTGCATAGATCTGATTGTACATCATTGCAACCATCGTATTATCAGATCTAGCTTTATATCTGCATTCCCAACAGTATATATGTGAATCTCTAGGAGGAAATTTGTCTTAGACTGACAGACCTAAGAAATCCCTTCTGGGTTATCTTGGGAATCCATCATAGAGTCTAGATCTACAATTTCAACATCATCGGAGCTCCCATTATGCCTAGATCTGAATTTTTATCTTTTAGGTAGTTATAGTCCCTACATTTGTAGTAGGGACAATGAAGTATACCTTTTAGCAGAGTAGATTTTACGCAGTCCCTCTTGGGATATCATTGCAGTGTCATTCTAGGCTACTCTTGTGGCTTGAGTGTCTCATATTTTGAGCACTGTTGTACTTTCTTTTTCACCTCCAAGTTAATAAAATGGCTCAGCTATTTTTGTTCATTCTGCTGTGTATTTAGATCTATTGTTTACTTTTTTGTAGTTCTTATATTGTGTTTTAGTATTACTGCATTTTCCCTTTTGGGATATTATATTGTGATACTCCGACCAAGGGTGACGAGGGACTGCTGCCATGGGAGAAAAAAATGAATGGGTGGATGGGGGACATAGTGCACCATTTGCAGTCTTTGTACACTTAACAAAAGAATAAAATAATGGGGTTTGGTTTGTACAAAACACAGATATGGGTGCCCCAAAGCGTGAAAGTGTTTTCTCACTAATGATGTGAGGAAGATGTTTTGCTGAGGGTGGGGACCCCATTGGTTGGTCTCATGTGTGAGGTTGATGAAGCGGATGAAAAGTATCGTAGATGGGTTATGATGATGGAGGTATGGTGGGCCAAATGCGAGGCACGATAGTGCACTTTTCAAACTACTTGTATAACCTGGTCGTCTGGGAAAGGGGTTTTATTTTGATATGGTAAAACTTGACCTTATGCATGATGGGTGAATGGGCATGAGGTGTCTCCCAGACTACAGTGGTATGGAAATGGAATCACTATTGTTGTGATATATGGTCTACTGTGGCTAACGAGTGCCATGGGAGGGGAGGCTCTACCGACCAACGTGGATGCTTATCATGTGCAAGGTGAGGTGATGATAAACATGGTCGGGTGTGTGGAACCTATGGATGATTTCTAATGGAGAAATGATGTTAGGATATGCAGAGTTTTTCTGGGAATCTATCATGTTGGGGGTAGAATGATACCTTCTCTGGAAATTTTAGTGGATGGAGTTATGTTTGATTTGCATGCTACATACAAAAACAACTACCCCAAGTGAAAGCATCTTTTTTATCCAAATAATATTGAAAAATATGTGCTTTAAAAAAGAAGATGAGAGAGGGCATACCTGTCGGTGCTGGTAATATTCCCAAATTTTTACCAGATATTTGGAATATTAGAGTTCTTAAATTTCTTAATGTGTTAAGTAAATAAAATGGTGGAGGGACCCATAATCCTCACACTAATACATTTGGTCAAAATTCTGACACTTTAGTTCCGACACTTTTGGCCAAATGTCGGAAATTCCCCCAATTTTTATCAATTTTTCAAATCCTGCCCGCAACTGTCGCTATACCGACATTTGGAGACAAATTTCAGTATTGTGACACTTAGAGATAAGTGTCGGTATTGCGACATTCAGAGAAAAGCATCGGTATTGCGACAATTTGGAGAAAAGTGTTATTCTTGCGACACTTAGAAATAAGTGTCGGTATTGCGACGTTTGGAGTAAAGCATCGATATTGCGATGGTTTGGAGAAAAAAGTGTCGGTATTGCAACGTTACAGAGAGAAATTTTGGTATTGTGACAGTTAGGACAAGTGTCGGTATTGCGATAGTTGGGTCAAGTGTCGGTATTGCGAAAGTTTGGAAACAAGTGTCGGTATTGCGACATTTAGGAGGCAAGTGTTAGCGTTTAGGAACAATATTTGGGAGTTATATTTTAGGGTTTAGGAACAATGTGTCGGGTCATGTGATCAGGTTTATGGTTTAGGAACAATGTTTCAAGTCGTATGAGGCCACCCAAGGAAACACATTCGGGCGGGTCGAGTTGGGTCTTGTTGGGTCGTGTCGTGTGAGGTCTCCCAAGGAAACACGTTCGTATGGGTCGGGTCAAGTCTTGTGATGGCACTCAAGGAAACACGTTCGAGCGGGTCGAGTTTGGTTTGGTCAGGTCGTGTTGTGTGAGGCCAAGCAAGGAAACACATTCGTATGGGTCGGGTCGAGTCATGGCATGATGACACCCAAGGAAACATGTTCGTGTTAGGTTAGGTCAGTTCGTGCCGTATTGTAAGGGCACCCAAGGAAACATGTTTGGGCGAGTCAGGTCGGGTCGAGTGATCGGTTCAGGTCATGCCGTGTGAGGTCGCCCAAGGAAATGCGTTCGGGTGGGTCGGGTCAGGTCGGGTCGTGTCATATCAAAAATGTTGAGTTGTGACAACCCATGTTGCTTGTGCACATTTGTGTGATCCCTTTTCTGTTTTCTCCCTCGTGTTCCCTTTGTTCAGGTGGTTCGGCTCGTGCCATGTGAGGGTGCCACAGGAAGCTCGTTTGGGTCAAATCGTGTGAGGGAGGTGATCATATCAAAAATTCTAAGTTATGACTGCACGTGTACCTTGTGCACGTTCATGCAACCCATTTTTCGTTTTCTCCCTCATGCCTTCGATGTCGTTCAGGCGGGTCGGGTTGGGTTGGGTCATGTGATGGTGCCCAAGGAAATGCATTCGAGTCGGGTCGGGTCGGGTCATGTTGTACCATGAGGGCGCCCAAGGAAACATGTTCGAGCGGGTCGGGTCAGGTCAGGTCATGTGAGGGTGCCCAAGGAACATGTCTGATCGAGTCGGGTCGTGTCGGGCCGTGTCATGACTAGGGCACCCAGGGAAATGCGTTCAGGTGCGTCGGGTTGAGTCGTGTGATGTCGCCCAAGGAAACGCGTTCGGGTGGGGTCAGGTCGGGTCGTGCCATATTGTGAGGGCACCGAAGGAAACACGTTCGAGCAGGTCAGGTCGGGTCAGGTCTGGTCAGGTCGTGTCATGTGAGCACGCCCAAGGAAACACGTTCGGGCGAGTCGGGTCGGGTTGGGTTGGGTTTTGTGAGGGTGGTCGTATAAAAAATTCTAAGTTGTGACCACCTATGTTTCTTGTGCACGTTTGTGCGATCCTTTTTCCGTTTTCTAATCCATCATGTGCCTTTCGTTCAGGCAGGTCGGGTCATGCTATGTGAGGGCACCACAAGAAACGTGTTCAAGTTGGATTGTCTAAGGGAGGTTGTATCAAAAATTCTAAGTTGTGACTGCATGTGTGCCTTGCGCATGTTCGTGCAACCCGTTTTTCATTTTCTCCCTTGTGCCTTCGATGTTCGGGAAAGTCGGGTTAGGTCGGGTCATGTGATGGAGCCCAAGGAAACGCGTTCGGTTTAGGTCGAGTCGGGTCATGCTGTACTATGAGGGTGCCCAAGGAAACATGTTTGGGTGGATCGAGTCAAGTTGGGTCATGGTAGGCTACCCAAGGAATGTGTCTAGTCGAGTCGAGTCATGTCGGGTCGTGTGAGGGCACCCAAGGAAACGCGTTTGGGTTGGTCGGGTCGGGTTGGGTCGTGTGAGGGCGCTCAAGGAAACGTGTTCGGGCGAGTCAGGTCAGGTCGGGTCGTGTGATAGTGGCCGTATCAAAAATGCTAAGTTGTGACCGCTCATGTTGCTTTTGTACATTTTTTCGATCTGTTTTCTATTTTCTCCCTAGTGCACCCTTCGTTCAGGTGGGTCGGGTCATGTCATGTGAGGGTGCCACAACAAACACGTTCGAGTCAAATCATGTGAGGGAGGTCATATGAAAAATATAAGTTGTGACCACTCATGTGCCTTGTGCATGTTCGTGAGATCCATTTGTTGTTTTCTCCCTCATTCCTTTGACGTTTGGGCGAGTCGGGATGGGTCGTGTGATGGCACCCAAGGAAACACGTTCGAGTCGAGTCGTGTCGGGTCGTCATGTGAGGGCTCCCACGAAAATGCATTCGGGCGGGTCTGGTCCAGTCTGGTCGGGTCGTGTGAGGGTACCCAGGGAAACACGTGCGGGCGGGTCGGGTTGGGTCAGGTCGTATGAGGGCGCCCAAAGAAATGCATTCGGGTGTGTCAGTTCGGGTTGGGTCGAGTCATGTGAGGTTGTCCATATCAAAAATGCTAAGTTGTACTAACCGCCTGTGTGCCTTGTACTGCATGTGCGTGCAACCTGTTTTCTATTTGCTCCCTCGTGCCTTCGATGTTCAGGCCAGTCGGGTTGGGTCGGGTCGGGTGGGGTCGGGTAGTGTGAGGGTGGTCATATCAAAAATGCTAAGTTGTGACTGCCAATGTTGTGTTGGGTCAAGTCCAGTCATGTCGTGTGAGGTTGTCCAAGGAAACGCGTTCACGCGGGTCGGGTTGGGTCGTGTCGTGTGAGGGCGCCTAGGAAAATGTGTTTAGGTGGGTCGGGTGGGGTCGAGTCGGGTCGTGTGAGGGAACCTAAGGAAACGTGTTCAGGCGGGTTAGGTCAGGTCATGCCGTGTGAGGGCGCCCAAGGAAACATGTTTGGGTGGGTCAGGGTGGGTCAGGTCGGTTTGTGTGAGGGTGCCTAGGGAAACGCGTGTGGGCGGGTTAGTTCGGGTTAGTTCTGGTCATGTGAGGGCGCCCAATGAAACACATTCGGGTGCGTCAAGGTGGGTTGGAATCATGTGGTGTTGTTGTAATTGGAATAGGTATACTATTATGAACATTTCCTCAGCTCAAAACCTATTTGGAATAGACTTCCTCTGCAACTTACACCTAGCCATCTTTGTGATAGTACAGTTTTGCCTCTCAACCAATACATTTTGTTATGGAGTGTAAGGTGTAGTATATTGTCTTTGGATCCCATGTTTAGCACAAAATTTATTGAAATCTTTTAAGTAGAATTCCCCACCAGTATCATATCTAAGAGACGCAATGTGACAACCTAACTATTTCTCTATTAATGCTTTGAAATTTTGAAATTCATTAAACACATCATATTTTAATTATAGAAAATATACCCGCATTTTTCTACTGAAACAATCAACAAATGGAAGGAAGTACCTAGCAACAGTGGTTGATGTCATGTTCATTGGTCCACATATGTCTGAAAGTACCAACTGAAGGACCCTCTATGCTCTCTAAGCCTGCCCTTCATAAAAATATGGTATTCAATGTAGCTTCCCTACCTAACAAGCTCTGCAAACTCTATGGATCTTCTACAGAATGTTCATAAGTCATCATGCTCAAAATCTTCCACCCCTCTTCAAGTGCAGCTACCTGAATCTTGACACCTGAATCCTCAACCCCTTCCAGCTTCTAAGTAATTCAAAACTTAGGAGAAGTTTGGAAAGGTCCAACCTCCTCATCAAAAACAACTTCACTATTGAATCTTACCCTATCCGTGTCAATATCAATCAACCTACAAACCTTATAGTGTTTTTGTACCCTATAATCATTATCTTTGTTGTACCCTTAAACCCCTAAACCACTAACAACTAAACCCCTAACCCCTTAACCCCTAAACACTTAAACCGTTAATGCTTAACCCATAACCCATTAACCCCTCACCCCTAACCCCTCAAATCCTTAACTGCTAAATCCCCTAACCCCTAAGCCCCTAATCCCTAATCCCTTAACCACTAAATCATTATTCACCTAACCCCTAACTGTGCCTAAATACCATAACCCCTAAGCCCCCAATCCCTAATCCCTTAAAGACTAACTCATTATTCCCCTAACCCCTTAATTTGCTTAAATCCCCTAACCCCTAACCCCCAAATCCCTAACTGTTTAACCACTAACTCATTATTCCCCTAACTCGAATCCCTAATCCCTTAACCACTAACTCACCAGTGAAGTTCGCCTTAAACTCACCAGTGAAGTTCGCCACACTGAATCCTGAAAATAACTTATATATAACTCAACATACGAAATGAAACATTTATCAAATGCGAGCCAAGGACCTGCCAAACACCAAGTGTAATGCTTCTCCCATGATTCTGCCATCCCAAGAGTGCGCATAATGGTGAGTTCATAAATCAACTTCAATCGTCTGTCAGAGGAATTCAAAACCATATCCAATCCTGTGTATGATCTCTCCCCCTGACCTACATCGATTAAACAATTGATATGTCATAAATCCTTTCTAATCACAGATAACCCGTCTCACTCCATCATGAATTTAATGAACCTCAATAGTCTGTCAGAGAAATTCAAAACCATATCCAATCTTGTGTATGATCTCGCCCCTTGACCTACATCGATTAAAAAATTGATATGTCATAAATCCTTTTTAATCGCACATAACATGTATCCCTCCATCATGAATTTAATGTGAAATATAGAGGCTCTACGTAACCTAATGTGTAGCCACGCGTGATATGAATCCCTCCAAGTGGAATCCATGGCACGTTCACCAAGGCCTACTTGAAACTTGGCCACACAAATAGTTTGCATGTCAATCATGAGCGAGAGGATAACTTGTTCACCAGAAAATGGAAAACCAATGGACTGAAGCTGAAATAGCATCCTCATAAGGGAATCATTCACTTTATCCTTAAAATCACAAATTTTCAATACTGGCCTTTTCCAAATATAAATGAAAAAGGGGTTGTAAACCTAAAAATAATTAATGATAAATGAAATTCCATTATTTCTAACCCAAAAAAAATTATTGCGAGATGGAAGTCATAGCCCAAAAATGAAAATAACTTTCCACTACCCTACCACTAAAAGCATAGATGATCCCATATAAAACATGAAATCCTTATATCTTCTTCCTAACTAGTTCCTTTTTGATGTTGTAGGTTTTAGATATTTTTTATTCTAAAGAGAAATTATTTTTTCCCTTGTTGGATTTTTTTTCTTCACTGTTGCAAAATTGTTTTGCTCAAATTGTTTACTTTCCCACATAACTTGCATCCTAATTAAATTCCATATTTCTTAGCAATAGAGATTTTTTTATTTCTGCAATTAATTTTCCACATATATCATTTTAATAAACCTAAAGTACAATGTTTAAATCAAAACTAAGTTCCAAAGTTTTTATACGTTGGCATTTGAAAGGTTTGAATACCGATTATGGTGGAGCATTACCATAAACTATGGTTTTAATATCAACAGAGGCATTTCAAACAAATTACATGGTGGCATATTCATTAACCTATGGTTCAAAGGTTTCACATTTCCAAATTTAAATGTGTATTAAACGGTGGAGGTGTATTAATCGCGAACCTTTCAAAATTTTAAATTAATCACTATAGCTACCCCATGTAATCACTACAGCTACTTTCCACCTCCATAATCGACTCAAACCCTATCAATACCATTACTAAAAAATCAGCAAAAATAGTTATATGCCTCCTGCTGTAAAGAATCGCCCGCGAAACGTGCAAGAAACTCCAGAAGTATGCCATTTTTAAAGAAATATGGATACAATTTGACAATTTTCTCATACATTTAAAAAATTGAATTCTTTCCCACGACACACTCTATTCTCCTTCCCTAGCAGCCAGACCTTACTCTTACTGCAGGCCCTTCCTCCATCAGCAGGCAAAATGGTAATGTGGTTTCTTCATTATTCAATAGTATTTTTTTTGTTGCATGAAAAATGTTTGAAGAAACTCTGCTTAAAGCTCCTCAATTCCCCTAGGATAAAACGAGAGCAGTCCTCATTAATTGCACACAAGCTTAAATGCGTATCAATGCACAGCCAATCCCCTATTGCAAAACATACCAATGGAGAATAAAATTTGAGAGGAGCCATGAACTCTGAATAGATACTTGGAGGCATCTGTTGAAGCTCAGTCCAAGCTTTAATATCACGGCCCACAGATTGCAATTCCCAAATCTATATTTTTTCAATATCTTTATTAAGGTTGTTAACCACTCTCCCAAACATGATTAGGCGGCCATTTCTCTCTACAAGGACGGGAGTAGAAACAGAGCATGGCATGGCTGCATCAAGTTCAGACCAAATGCCACTCTCGGCATCAAATATAACAACTCCATATGGAAGTTTTGTGATACAGTAGAACAAGACTTTACACCACACTCGTGGATCTGACCCAAATTTTGCATTGGGTAGGGGGTTGTCTGCCATTCTCCAGTAACCAGTACTGGAATCATAAATTTCAGTATAAAGGGTATATACTCTAGAATTTATGGGAGCAGAAATAATTTTATTCTCTTCTCCTACTACTACAATTTTATATGAGTGGTAATCCTTGTTTAGACACATGGTTTCTTTGTCTATCAGCTGAATTCTGAAATTTGGAGGTAATTGCTTCACCTTCTTCTTAATTGGATTGCAGATTGATAATATCTTTCACTCTGCAACGAGATTCCCCAAACATAAAACGCTTCCTGCTGCAGCAATAATAGACATCTGAGGGATTGAAGGGTTGGGAATCTTGTACGAGCTGTTCATTTCAAAGTCAAAGGCGCATGAGAATTTACCAGTTGTGCAGAGTGCACATTTTTTATTCTAGTAATAGCTCAATTCAATGGAGATACTTCATGATCATAGTTGTTTAAGACTTATAGTTATTGGTTGAATCAGATCAATATCATTACCTGTATCAGTGATAGTTACTGTATTAATTACCCTTATATGCTTGAATATGGAATAAGAGTGTATGTTCAAGGTATGATAACCATTGTTATAGTTACAGTAATTGAATAAGTGCGATACTTGTTACATATTAGAGCTTATAGAACTGCTTCTCCTTATGTAATAACATGAGTTTCATCTGGATTCACTTATACTGGTAAAGCACAAGGACCTACATAGTTCCCCTAATTATTGGACATGGATTGAGCTTACTTAAGCTATCATATATGTTTCACCCACATGTATAGAAAAGTAATCACCATATCTATGAACTCCATAACCTAGTATTACAACATCTCTATATTATAGAAAGATCATAACATAATTACAGTAATCATTACACATAGAGAATGTGATCAATTACCATGGATTAGCTATCATAGTTAATATTACAAGTGATTATCAATGTTTATGATGTAGTATTCCCATTACTTATAGCTTAGATATTAACTCTGATCATCTAGCTCATAACTAGTCTTAAAGAAGTTGTAATCACAACTGCTTAGTAAGCATCATCATTAGACCATAAACATGCAGTTTATAACTGATATCGACCCTATGTAATCATGTGAATCACAAAGCAGCTTATCTTCATTATGGAAAAAATGTGAATCGTTTCATCTAACTAACCTTTACTAACACGGTTGAATAGTAGAGGTAATGTGAACACTGGTAGTAACATAATACAAGTTGATGATTGGTTATGGATAGTAGTAAACCCATTGCACTTGAAGGTTACATCAATGTTGCCACATATAGAGATTCCACAATGATTGCAGTCTAATCATATGATCTACATAACATATAAGGATAGCTTTATTACTAGTATAGCCTAGTTAGCTTAACTATGAATACTATACTGCTTTTATTAGGCTTGATATGTGATTCCAGATAAGGGTATTAGTACTACATGATGATTCACGCTTATGAGTGCTTTATACAAACTATGAGCTTTGATAGCTCTATGAATATGAGTAATCCAATGGTACGAGCTCTTATTAGGTAATGATCTTTAGCTGTAATACTGGTGTTATCATTGCTCAAAGGGCATTGGTTCTTTGATTCATGTAAGCTCTTAGATAACTGTGATGAACTAACCCCATGAAAGTAGGCATTCCTATCGATTCATTCTAATCACATGCGTTAAACCATGAAACTCCTCTTGCTACTTGGAATTGGGTATCTGTATAATATCTCGAATACCATGGACTTACTACTATTCCATCAACCATGAATGTTCACTTGCTATCATAGATTCCAGTATGAGATACCAATGGTGTCGAATAGAGGGAAATGTATGGATTGCATAGTACAGAACAATGGTTGTCTATTATGAAAATACATCTAGTACTCAGCAGATCCAGTAATTAGGGAATACAAGGTAGCTATCAGCTTATCTTAGCCATTGCTTGTTACTAATGTCGTATATCAATAGGGTTTAACTTGGAGCTATTCCATTTAGTAATCACATATTACTAGTAATTCCATATCAATGGTGGTATGACTCTAATCATCACTATTACTATTCCATTGCTTTAATCATGGCTCATATAAAGCTGGAGATTCAATGGAGTTCGTACTCATAACACAGACCAAACATGAGGTATAAATATAAGCAAGCAGGTTTATGTAACTAATATTGGTTATTACAATCACAAAGAGCTCAATCATCTTGATTATGTAAATAAGTTATACTCTATTCTGTAATCATAGCTATTCCATTGGGTTTATGGTAAAGATACTAGTAATTTTAACAAAGCACGTATTACGTATAGTTTAAGCATGAAGTACTGCCACTAGTTACGTATTCTACATAATTAGCTCTATGTTATAAGATAGTATCGATACTGATCTATTCCCATTATGTGTAAACAAGATTACTCTGAATACAGGTCACTACTATATAGTAATACTAAGCACAATATAGTGTAATCATAGAATTAGTAGTAATACAAGTGAATCGTTGTACATATCCTTTTTACCTATAGCTAATACGTGATGATCAAACTCCATTACCTTTATATATGTATACAATGATCACTAGCTATGGCTTAATCAAAGGCTTACAACTAGCTCGAACATGTTACAGTCCTTGTATCACCTATGTTAGTTACATATAATAAGTAATCCCATAATATTAGTGGAATAGAACATGAGTGTAATTTATGTTTAGGTTGTTGCAGTCCATCTAATACTGAAACTAAGCTATATTTTATTACCATATCATCTTATCTTAAAGGCTTTTATTACGAGCATCTACATATTGGCATTTTACTAAGACCATTGTGATTATTAGTCATAATACGTCTATACCACTCTTCATTGATTACTAGATACGCTGTGTGTAATGTAAGTTTATCCATTGACCTTATCCTATGTGTTTACCTTTGTCATGGAATTACTTATAGCTAGTATTGGCATTGATTAGCTTATATTATGTTAGAAGTGTAACCCATTGATTAGACTACATGCATAGCACTTGTTTCCCCTTATTTGCTATGGTTCTAGATGATCAGTTAATCAATACTAGCAAGTGATCTAACATGGAGAGTATATAAATACAACCATTCATTATGCATAGTATGTAATGGGTTCTATATATCACCATTTTGTCCCTATTTGGGTATGTATAAGACTGTTGACATATGAGTGCAATGAATATGGAATAAAGGGTGAAAATCTACCCATATATAGGAAGTGGTGATCAGACTCAGCCCCATAGTTATACAGATTAAGCTAGGTGTACTATGAGTAAGTAACAACCAATGACCAAACACAATGACTAGTATCAACTTGAACTACAACATCGTGTAACCATAAGCTGGTATCGACATTATTCCCATAATCTTCGTCATATCCAGGTAATGACGTATGCCACTTCTATGAGCTTAAGCATATTGAATATGGATAAGCCTATAACCCTTTCCATGATCATTGAATACTAAGAGCTTAGATAAAAAGGAGTGTCATATGTATCATATGAAGATGATATGATCTAACCCTACCTAATCAACCACACATAGTTACCATACCTTATTCACAATATTCCAGTATAACCATCACTATTACTTAAGCTTCTATACCTAATATGTAAACAATTATCACTAACACTAAGCTGGACTATGAATACCATAGATACTAGAAGATGATGTATGTTATGTACACACTAGTCTGTACATGATTACCTGTATATATTACATAATTAGTACAGAGTAATAGCAGTACAAATTAGCTTATGTTCTAGTTTCATATTACACATGATTAACAAGGGTAACCATTCTATTATGTTCAATGATTCCACCTATTGTATTCACGTAATCTCTAAGCTCATAATTACAATGGTAGTAAGCTAATGTAATACAAGTGATTCCACTACTGGTTAGGAAGGTTACACTTATCTATTTTTCCTAATCAATACAGGTTAGTTATAAGCACAACATAAGCTCATAGAATAGAGTGTATTCAAAGCCTATATCAGTATAAGTAACATAGTGTTCAATATATTTGTGTTTAATATGAAGAGTGAAAAGCCTATTCAAGCTTACATGGTTCAAATCCATGACTTGAACTATTCCCATAGATAACACGTGGTTAAAAAATCCAATACAAACGAGAAACAAGCTTAAGTGTTCATAGTTAAGCATAGTGTAATAGAATTCCATAAGTAGTAGTATTATGCATAATCTACAGATATATGAAACTGTAATCATAATAGTCTTGTTGGGGTTCCCATGTTTTGGCCAGGTTGACAAGACCAAAAGATGAGACAACATAGAACCACTTTCAGACCTTAGGATCTAGCCCTCCTAGGTCCAGAGAGGGATCTCTCTATATGAGTCAAAGTGTATGTCTTTGAAGCTCTAGGTTGTGATTTTAGGCTAGTTATAGGCTCAGGGTTTTTTGTTTGATTGTTTATGTTTGGTTGTTGGGAATTAGGAAAGAAGGATCCAATATAAGACAAGGATGAGCAAAGAGGAAAATTAGGCAAATGTAGATGATTCAGAGAACATCAAGGCCATTGGGCAATGGAGTCAAGAAAGGATTTATTTGTAATCAATGTGCAAGCTTTCAGTGGGCTGGTCATCTAGAGGATTTGGATCTTGCAAGATGAGTGGTGAAATGGAACATTAAGGACTAAAAATGGATAAAGGAGAGCCAACTAACTCTATCTATAGATCAGGCCAAAGGTTATTTAACTCCAGGCCTACTTGGAAAAAATTAGAGGCAGGACAAGGGATCTTAGAAAGGTTTAATTGGGATGGAAAGATCCTAGAGAGGCAGAGACAAAGTTCTAGACCTCCTGGTGTTCTCAACACATCCAACTAGATCCTAGCAAGAACATATAAACACATATTTCATTAATTCATACATCAGAGATCAGGCAATAACATCCACTACACTGGTTAAACCAATTGAAATCAATATTCAGATACACATGTAAGCAAAAAACATAAAGGGCTGGGAGAGCAGCAACGTAAGGTACCTATCAAGGGTAAATCTAATGCCAAACTTCTGATGCGAGCCAGTAGAAATGGAATGAAATGAAATTAGACACAGAGATAAGAAAAAATCACCAGCTACTTTAGATCAGGATCCAAAGAAATATGCTTGTTATATTAAAAACAACACCGATCAGGTACATCATTGCCCACAGCTTGAACATTCAGTCTGAATACATCAAATCTTAGCCTATCTTACAATATTACACAGAGAACTTGTCCCAAGGGGAAAATGCTTGTGTTTCACTGAAATCTCATCAACAACCTTTACAATAATTTCCTTCTGTGTTTTATAGCAGAGGATGAACAGAAGATCGACTGAGGGGGTAGGTGAACACTAAATGTAACATTAAACACAAAAATGAATGTAGGGCCAAAACCCATTCTGTTTAACTGCTGTGTATTTAATCTCTTTCACCTCCCTTGTGAAAGAGTGATCTTCTTCGGATATGATCTTGACATCTTTTGGCTGTAGTACTCCTGGTGCTTTGAACAAAAATAAAATAAACTACTGAGAAGTCTGTCATATAAATGCTCTGGCAGTTTTGAGCTGCTGTTAGGGTGAAATTTCCTTCGGGGACATTGTGCATAATAAAAACTGTATGGGCACCCTGTACTTTGTCCTCTGATGGAGGAAAACATTTTTCTATTGTTGAAACCCTGGCGGTACGATATCTCATTCATTAAACTTCTGATTGACCTTCGAGGTTTTGAATTTGGTACTTTGCCTTTGAAACTGCTGCATTATGGACCCAAATCTTTAGTCCTGAGCACTAAAAACTATAATCATAATGCTGGTCTTCCTACTACTCCATCAATGTTTCGATTCTACAAGATCTAGGCTTTAATGGCGCCGGATAGGGTTGCAGATTTTCAAAACCTGTCCTTTGATAAAATTTATACCTCTGCCACCTTTATTGACATTTCTCTGGAGTACCAGCTCCCATCTCAGCTCTTTGTCTGCACCATACACCATTAAAGAAGTACGTATGCATCCTGGCGGTTTTCTTCCTCTGGTAACCCTGCGAACACATGAAACCTGCGAAGAAAATCATGGACGGGTTGGCGGATGATGTGGAGGAGGAGAAAGGTAGTGCAGGAGGTGACATGGCAGAGAAAAATGTAGAGGAACAATGGAAATCTGCTTCGGTGGAGGTGGCAGTCTGCAGAGCGAAAAACGAACGAAAAAACGTTAAAAAACACGAAACACACCCATTATATGCAATGGAATGGGAGCATGTACGGAGGATGCACGTGGAGATGATGTGGCGGGACCAGGGACAGCAGAAAAGTCAGTGACGGGTGAGCAAATTTGGACCGCTGATCGTGGAGGAGATCGACGGCGGAGGACGACGGACGGCGGGCCAGGACATGGACTATCGCGTGTGCAGCTCTAGCGAATGATGGTCGTTGGATGAGTGATCTGAGATCTAACGGCTCATAGAAATTTCGCTGGGCCTCCGTGGTGGAAAGATAATGCGCGGGGGATGGGCAGTTTTGGAGTCATATAGAAGACATGTGTCGAAAGGTGAGTGGAATCGCTGGGCTATCAGGAAATACCGCCCATCGCCCAAAGGCAGTGCGAAAAAAACCAGCGGGTTTGTGAATAGTGGAAGCGGGGACCACAGGGCAGATGGGCTCCGCACCGTCGGATCTTTGTATATTTGGACGGCGATGGCTCAATCAAAGGTTTGAAAGGGGAAAAGCGAGAGGGCAGCAGATTGAATGCTGGCCATCAGATCTGTCGAGATCGACGGTCGAGAATGCGCCCAATGAATAAATATGGTAAGCACCCCTCAGTGTTAGAACATGGTCACAGCGATGGTTTTTGTGGAGGGTAAAGGGGCGCAGGGCTACAGGGAAGGGGTTGAGGCCTATTATAAGGTCATAAGGTGGGTTTTTACCCCATTTTAATGCATTTTGGAGCCTCTGAGGGTTAATGATAGTGGAATAGAGGGGAAAATTGAAGAAACCAAGGATAATGGTGGGATTTAAGGGGGATTTTGGAGGGGTGTAGAGGGTTAATAGGAGAAATAGGGAGGGGAAAAGGCACCTTTTCAGAAGGAGAGAAAGGGAAAAAATGAAATTTTGCAGGGATACAAGGGGTAAATGCAGGTCTTTTATAAATGGATCAGCAGATCGGATTTGTATAAGGCAAAGCACTCAGAGACTTCAAGGAGGATGGGTTTTCAGGGGAAAGGAATTCCTTGAAGGCTCCACAATAATCTACCCCCAGTTTTCTTGCCAAGAATTTCCATAGGGGGGCTAACAGTGGCTCCACATGGGGATGGCTTCTTCTTGAAGGAGTCAAGAAACCAGAAATGATCTTTGGAGTAGGCCATATGCCTGCTGCTTGGCACATCCCTTCTTTATTTAATTTTCAGCTGCCACAATATGTTAAAGACACAAATCAACAAAAATATTTCCCAACCAATCTACCTACCCAGACTACAGTTCTAACATTTCCCTTTGGGTGCATTTGAGCTAGCAGAACCTTCACATTTTATTTTCAAAACAAAAAACAACCTATTCTAAATCTACCCTTATTGCTCCATGAGACTAGATTAGACAATTGGCCTCATATACTTCTCTACCTAATCTAACATCTACTGGCATTAAACTGTCCAACAGATTTCTTCTCCTACATTCTAAGACAAGAAATTGAAAAACAGCCAAGCCAGGATTAGACTGTCTGACTTGCTAGAGTGACGACTTGTTGAAAACAAAACTGTGAAGGCATGAAATCTGCAATTTGAAATATCCTTCTTTTCCTGTGACTCAGGTTTTGAGCATGTTAGAGTCACTTCTTTTCTTCATTTCAGCTCTGGTTTTGGGCATGTTAGAGCTGATTCTTCTTTTCACTGCTGGTCCAGATTTTGAGCATATTAGGACCAACTATTATGCTCCCTTTGGCTCAGATTTTGATCATGTTTGAGCCACTCTTTTTCCCTTTTTGAGGTCCAAGTTTCAAGCATGTCTGAACCTGTCTCTCTTCTTCTTCTTCTTCTTCTTTTTTTTTTTTTGAAAAAACAAAACAGCAATGATATATACAATGGGGAATGAAACCGGAAACTGAAATTTAGCAGAAGTAGTGCTTGTGCATCCTGCCATTGACAGGACCCCCAAGCAGCTCTGTACCATCAATTTCTTGCAAGAAAAATGCATTAGGACCCACAGTGGCTTGAATAATATATGGACCTTGCCACAAGCTGTCAAACTTACCATGTTTACCTTTGTCCTCTCTCCTTGAATCCCATTTCAGAACCTTGTCCCCAACTTTGAAATCTGAAGCTTTGGCTCTTTTGTCAAACTGCCTCTTTATGCTTTCCTGCACTCTGATAGCTCTTCTATAAACTTGCTCCCTTGTTTTCTGAATATGGATTGTTTCATTAATTCTCCTCACCATATTGTCTTCCTCTATCTGAATCTCTTGGACAAGCTTAATCACTGGTACTCTGAGGCTAGTAGGAAAAACTGCTTCGATTCCATAGACAAGCTGGAATGGTGACATGCCAATGGATTTATTTGTTGTGAGCCTGTCTGCCCACAAAGCATGCATCAAATTTTTGTGCCATGACCTTCTGTTCTCTTCCAGCAGCTTCTTGATGATGTTCACTAGGCTTTTGTTAGATGATTCAGCTAATCCATTACCCTGAGGGTAATAGGCAGTTGAATTACCAAGGGCTATTCCATACCTGTGACAGAAATCAACCATTCTTTTGGATCCGAAAGTAGCAGCATTGTCAGTGATTATTTTTCTTGGACAGCCAAACTGAGACAGGATGAAGTCTTCTAGGAACCTAATGATGATAGAATCAGTGGCATTCCTAGTGGGTATGGCTTCTATCAATTTAGTGAAGTAATCTGTAGCAGTTAGGATCCATTTGTGTTGCCCAGAAGAAGAGGGGTGAATTTCTCCAATAAAATCCAGAACCCATTGCATGAAGGGACCTTCTACGGTGATAGGTTGTAAAGGGAGGGGAAGGAGCTTTTTTCTTCCCTCAAAGATTTGGCATTTATGACAGACAGTTACCATTTTATGGACATCATTGAAGAGAGTGGGCCAGTAATAGCCAGCCCTGAGTATCTTGTTTGAAGTGGATTTCCAACTCAGGTGGCCTCCACACTCCCCGGCATGAAATTCTTTTTTGATTCTTTCAGCTTCAGTTTCAGACAAACATTTCAGCAATAGGCCATTTGGATTTTTACAGTATAGATTCTCATTCAGAATGCAGTAATTTCTAGCTTTGAGTTTTATGAATCTAGCCTTGGTTTTGGACATTTTTGGAGGGGCATTGAGATTGGTGAGCACATAAAGGATATCAGAGTACCAAGGAGAGTTCTGAAACTGCTCCTCAACAATTGGATGGGGCAATCCTTCCTGCTCATTTAAGGCATTTATCATGTTAATGTCAAGGGCCTGCAAGTTTGATTCAGCCATTAACTGGGCTAGGCCTTGACCTTTGATTAGCTTGTTGGGTTTTATTTCAAGGTCGTATTCCAAGATTGTAGCAATCCATTTGCCCCTTTTCCCATCAGGGTCCTGGGACAAGATATCTTTAACCACTATATTTGGCACATAAGAAATGGTGTGAGAATGTAGAATGTACACCCTAAATTATTTTAAGGCCTTTACCAGGGCATAGGCCTGTTTTTCCATAATGTTGTACTTCAAGGGTGCATCTCTTAGCACTTTGCTGAAGAAGGAAATTAGTTGTTCATCACCTTCTGAATTCTTTTGCAGCAAGACTGCAGCTATTGTATGCTGGGAAGCAAATGAAAAGATCAGAAAATATTTTAAGAAGTTTGGGCTGATAAGGACAGGGGCTTGAGTGAGTGCAAGTTTTACTGACTCAAAATATTTCTTAGCTTCAGCAGTCCACTTAATTCCTGCACCTTTCTTTAGCATGTCAGTCATTTTCCTAAGGTGCTCAGCAAGATTGGGAATGAATCTCCTAAGGAAATTGATCTTTCCGATGAAGGACTATAACTCCTTGATGTTTCTCGAATGTGTAATTTGAAGTATTCCCTCAACCCTCTATGGGTCTATCCTAATCCCTTTCTCAAATATAATGTGACCAAGAATTTTACCTTCTTGCAGCCCAAAAACAGTTTTCTTAGGATTTAAGGACAGGCCGTACCTTCTACATTTTTTGAAAACTTTCCTCAGATGTTTGAGATGTTCTTCTTCAATTTTGGAGAAGACAGTCAAGTCATCCAAGTAGATAACTATGAAGTGTCCTATCTCATCTGAGAAAGCTATATCCATCGCTCTCTGGAAGGTAGCTCTAGCATTCATCAGCCCAAAGGGCATTTTCACATATATGAAGGTGCCCCATGGAGTGGTAAAAGTTGTTTTGAGTTTATCTTCTGGGAGTACAAGAACTTGATTGTATCCTGAAAAACCATCAAGCAGGGATATTCCCTTAGAGCCCACTACCCTCTGTAGGATATGTTCCATTCTAGGAAAAGGGTAATTGTCTTTCAGGGAGGCTCTGTTGAGGTTTCTGAAGTCTATGTAGAGTCTGATCTCCCCTGTTTTCTTTCTCACAGCCACTAAGTTTGATACCCAGTCAGAAAACCTTACAGGGACTATTATGCCTGCATCATACATCTTCTTAATTTCCTTCTCTACTACAGGCAGTTGTTTTAGATTGATCCTGCGGAGTTTTTGTCTAAAAGGTTTCTGATTTTCCTTCAAGAGTATCTTGTGTTGTATGATGTTGGTGTCATAGGCCTTTAAGTCTTCATAGCTCCATGCAAACACATCAATGAATTCCTTAAATAGGTCAGTGTATCTCTTCTTCATGTCTGCAGGTATAGACTTAGCCAGTTTTATCATTTTGGGTCTATCTTCAGTGCCTATGTTGCATTCTTCTACATCTGATTTTGCATGTTCTATAGTGGGCTTTTTAGCTACGTCATCAAAATCAAAGAGGTCCTCTAATGGTGCTAGGCCTCTGGGTATGTTCTTGTCTTTGGCCTGCAGCACCTCTATCTCTTTGCTATCTGCATTTTCACATTTTTCGGTCGAATGTCCAATTTCTTTAGAAAGGGCGTTTATTTCTATGTTACAGGGTGTTTCTTATTAATCTAGGGGATCATCACTTGGGCAGCTGTCATTAGATTTTGAGTCGGAATCAGAGAATTCAAACTCATTTCTGCCCACCACAAAATCTTCAATCTGTTTATCACCTTCAAAGACCTGCCAGTATTTTTTGTTGTCTGGCACTGCAAGTCTGAACCTGGTTTGAATGATGATTTGTTGGTCAGGGGGAGTTTTAGGATATGAACTGGCTAGGCAAGCTAATCCGTTAGCAATAGCGTTTTGACCCCTAGGCACAAACACCAAATCATATTCTACAAAGGTTTTCAATAAATCTACTGCATCTTTCCTGTACGCTCTCAGTTGGGGATGTTTCACTGTATATTCACCATTCACCTGTTTGATGACTAACTCTGAGTCTCCTCTCATAGCTATCCTATGGGCTCCTGATTTTTTTAATAGATTCAGACCCAGGATGAGAGCCTCATATTCTGCAATATTATTTGTGCATTTGAAATGCAGATTCACAGCATGGCTCTCTGCATGATCATTCTTTGTGTTGCATAGCCACACCCCTGCTCCAGCATTGTTTCTAGTACAGGATCCATCGAAATTCATTTCCCACAGGGGTTCGCCATTATGTTGCATTGGGGGCTCTGTACTAGGCTGCGGGTTGTTTTGTTCTTCATGACATGTGTGGAGTTCAGAGAGTTGGCTACCTTGCTGTTTACGTTCTGTTTTTGGTTCTCTCAGAGTTCCGTTTTCAGTACCCTGCCCATGGTCTTCTTCGTCATATTCTTCTAGGGTAGCCATTATGCTAAAGTACATGGGATTTGTGTTCTTGCTTGTATTTATGCATTCAGACTCTGGCTCTCCTAAGGATTGGTCGTTATAAAGAATGAAAGAATCCAGGTATGTGTGTATAGATTACAATGGTGAATTTTTAGGCTTCTCGGGGCTACTGACTATGAATTTCATTTGGGACTCTCTATACGGTCTTCTAAGTTGGCCAAAGATAGGGATAGTGGAATATGAGCCATCCATCTGCATTGTTCCTTGCAGTTTGGCACCCCATGACCTAGATAGCAGCATGCCATACTTGGGTGGTACATCTGCCACCACAACGTCCATGACCATACATTTAGCTGGGATCTAGGTCAATCTCACACATAAGTCTTTGATTAGGCCTAGGCATTTTACTCTGCTAGAGTCGAACGAATATAGATCTTTGTAAGGTCAGGTTATTTCTAGGCCTATATTTTCCATCACAACCTTAGGCATTAAATTGTGTGACGCTCCAAAGTCATGCATGGCATTGTGGAGTATTTTGTCATGAATGTTGAGACTGATATAAAAAGGCGGAACTACCCCTTCCTGAAACTTTCCCTCAATCTTTGGACCAAACAGGAGGGCAGGTTGATCATCATTCAAATTTACAGTGTCATTGTTTTCCCCCAGATTCAGTGCTTTCAAAATTTGGCCCTTATATACATTCTGAGTGGCCAGCTCAGATAATGGTACAGAGATTTTGATTTTTGCAATCTAACTCTCTAAATTGAAAGTGGACTGGGTCCTCAGAGTGCTTAATTCTGTTTTATTTGCTACTGCCTTAGTAGCTGTATCAGTTGGTGATTTCTCACTATGTACAAGGTCAAGAATCATTTTATCAGGAGCACTAACTGCAGTGCTAGTGCTGCTGGTTGGTTGGCTTTGTTTTTCAGTGTCTTGGTTGTCTTTTTCCTTGTGTTTACCAGAACTTTCGGCTGTTGATTTGTCATTTGCAGCAGATGCTTTAGAAGTTTTATCAGGTCTTTTCTTGATGGTTACCTCAGGAGTCTTTGTTTTGGAATTTTCTTGGTTCTTTTTGCTCCTAAGTTCATATTGTTCTCTGACCTGCATCATGGCATTTTCAAATCCTAACCTGTAATATTCGGTTTCTAACCTTTCCTCATCCCAGTATGAAGGTGAGGGTTGATCTTCCCCTGAATCACAGTTAAGGACTGAGTCTTCTGTTTCGAACATGTTTATTCCATTCCCTTCAGAATCTTCTATGGTTCTTTTGTCTTCATCTAAAAAATTTTCTTGAAATGGGGGAACAACTTGTTGATCTGACTCTCTTTGTCTGTTGGGAGCAGCATTGTTTCTTCTAACGTTCTGGTTCTGGTTTTGGTTTCTATTTTGGAAAACCATCCTTTTTATCATTTTTTGTAGCTCTTCCATGTTTTTAGACAGTCTATCATATTTGGGATCAGATGTGGAAGCTACATTGTCATCCATGTATGTTACCCTTTTTTCAACTTTTAATCTTGCCCTTTTCTCCATCAAGTTTGCTTCTATGGCTATGGCTCCTTTCTGCATGTCTTCCAATGTGTTATACTCTTTATCTCTAAGCTCGTAGGCCATGTTAGCATCAAATCCATCAAGATATTTAGCCAGGGCCATCCCTTGTGGAGGTTTCATGTGTGGAGGGAGAGCATTGTAAATGTTGTTGAATCTAGTGGTGTAATCGTGGACACTCTCTCCTACGTTCCTCTTAAGGGACATGTAGTATTCTAGGAGCTGGCGAGGGTTTTCTCTAACCTCCCATTTCTCTATGAAGTTCTGGTATAACGCAGGGAGATCTTGGATACTGCCAGGAGGTAAATTTTTAAACCATTTCTTTACATCACCCCCCAGGCTTTGGGAAAAGATTCTCATTTTGATTGTTTCATCATCAATTTCCATATAGTCAAAAGAGTCCTCCATCTTATCTATATGTTGCTGGGATGTGATGGATTCTTTAGCAGTGAAGTGTGGGATTTTTGACTGATAATCATTGGGCAAGGGTAACAAGGGTTGAGGTAAAACTAAAGGTGCATACCAAGCTGCCATAATAATGTTCTGATGAGGTATAGGGTTGGCTTGAGCAACTGGTATATGGATGATAGGGATATTAGGACCAACAGAAGTCTGTTGAGCAGATATAGGGTCGGAGAGCCCCAAGTTTTGAATGAAGTGTATATCAGGTGGTGTAGATGGAGGGGTTTCTCTGTCCCTAGTGTGTTGACCACTATGAGATGGTGTATTGTGAGGCTCAAGGTCTTGCTGGTCTAGGTGATTGAATGACCTAGTTCTTGGTAGCCTATTAGGTAGGTCTAGGTTAGGGAGAAAAAGTGATAGAGTTTTTAGGTCTTCTGGTGCGGAGTTAGCTCTACAAATGTGACTGGAAATAGTTGGTCTTTTAGGTGTAGGAGCTCCCTTGAGGATATTCTCCGGATTGTCAACTATTTTAGGTGGGTCAAGGTTGGGATAAGCTCTTGTGTGGATGGTTCTGAAAGCCAAAATGTTGTTTCCTAGCCAAGCAGCTTAACCCTACTTGTTCCTTCTACTGTGGTTGATGTTGTCTCAGGGGCTGGTCTCCCAGTGGAGTCTGACTATGAAACCAAGTTAATCAGCAGGACTACTGATCACCAGTGGAGTATTTTTCATTTAGAAACAATGGAGTCACCAGGTGGAGGGTTTTAGGGTGTATCTAAGGGGTCACACTGTCCACCACAATGCTCAGGCACTATCACCTTTCAGGAATCTCCTCAAAAGCAGCAAACTCCAACCAGAGATTGACTGGGAGGGCATTTACCAGATATGCCACCTCCGAAGAAGGTGAGACCCGGAGGCTACCTGGCCCTTTCCAGGCTCTGTCTAAGAGTATGATGGACACTCAACAATGGAGATCGATTCAAGAAAGGAGTGACTTACTGTCAACCTAACCAGAGATTCTAAGCTTCTGAGTCTCTAAGAATGTTTAAGGTGAAATGCACTCAGAAGTTCCCCAGTGGAGTCGCCATTATGTTGGGGTTCCCATGTTTTGGCCAGGTTGACAAGACCAAAAGATGAGACAACATAGAACCACTTTCAGACCTTAGGATCTAGCCCTCCTAGGTCCAGAGAGGGATCTCTCTATATGAGTCAAAGTGTATGTCTTTGAAGCTCTAGGTTGTGATTTTAGGCTAGTTATAGGCTCAAGGTTGTTTGTTTGATTTTTTATGTTTGGTTGTTGGGAATCAGGAAAGAAGGATCCAATATAAGACAAGGATGAGCAAAGAGGAAAATTAGGCAAAGGTAGATGATTCAGAGAACATCAAGGCCATTGGGCAATGGAGTCAAGAAAGGATTTATTTGTAATCAATGTGCAAGCTTTCAGTGGGCTGGTCATCTAGAGCATTTGGATCTTGCAAGATGAGTGGTGAAATGGAACATTAAGGACTGAAAATGGATAAAGGAGAGCCAAATAACTCTATATATAGATCAAGCCAGAGGTCATTTAACTCCAGGCCTACTTGGACAAAATTAGAGGCAGGACAAGGGATCTTAGAAAGGCTTACTTAGGATGGAAAGATCCTAGAGAGGCAGAGACAAGGTTCTAGACCTCCCGGTGTTCTCAACACATCCAACTAGATCCTAGCAAGATCATCTAAACACAGATTTCATTAATTCATACATCAGAGAGCAGGCAATAACATCCACTACACTGATTAAACCAATTGAAATCAATATTTAGATACACATGTAAGCAGAAAACATAAAGGGCTGGGAGAGCAGCAACGTAAGGTACCTATCAAGGGTAAATATTATGCCAAACTTCTGATGCGAGCCAGTAGAAATGGAATGAAATGAAATTAGACACAGAGATAAGAAAATGTCACCAGCTGCTTTAGATCAGGATCCAAAGAAATATGCTTATTATATTAAAAACAACACCGATCAGGTACATCATTTCCCACAGCTTGAACATTCAGTCTGAATACATCAACTCTCAGCCTATCTTACAATATTACACAGAGAACTTGTCCCAAGGGGAAAATGCTTGCGTTTCACTGATATCTCATCAACAACCTTTACAATAATTTCCTTCTGTGTTTTATAGCAAAGGATGAACAGAAGATCGACTGAGGGGGTAGGTGAACACTAAATGTAACATTAAACACAAAAATGAATGCAGGGCCGAAACCCACTCTGTTTAACTGCTTTGTATTTAATCTCTGTCACCTCCCTTGTGAAAGAGTGATCTTCTCCGGATATGATCTTGACATATTTTGGCTGTAGTACTCCTGGTGCTTTGAACAAAAATAAAATAAACTACTAAGAAGTCTGTCATATAAATGCTCTGGTGGTTTTGAGCTGCTGTTAGGGTGGAAATTCCTTCGGGGACATTGTGCATAATAAAAACTGTATGGGTGCCCTGTACTTTGTTCTCTGATGGAGGAAAACATTCTGCTGTTGTTGAAACCCTGGCGGTACGATCTCTCGTGCATTAAACTTCTAATTGACCTTCGGGGTTTTGAATCTGGTACTTTGCCTTTGAAACTGTTGCATTATGGACCCAAATCTTCAGTCCTGAGCACTAAAAACTATAATCATAATGATGGTCTTCCTACTGCTCCATCAATGTTTCGATTCTCTAAGATCTGGACTTTAATGGCGTCGGATAGGGTTGCGGATTTTCAAAACCTGTCCTTTGATAAAATTTATACCTCTGCCACCTTTATTGACATTTCATTGGAATACTAGCTCCCATCTCAGCTCTTTGTCTGCGCCATACGCCATTAAAGAAGTACGTATGCATCCTGACGGTTTTCTGCCTCTGGTAACCCTGCGAACACATGAAACCTGTGAAGAAAATCATGGACGGGTTGGTAGATGATGTGGAGGAGGAAAAAGGTAGTGCAGGCGGTGACATGGCAGAGAAAAATGCAAAGGAACAATGGAAATCTGCTCCGGTGGAGGTGGCGGTCTGCAGAGCGAAAAACGAACGAAAAAACATTAAAAAACACGAAACGCACCCATTATATGCAATGGAATGGGAGCATGTATGAAGGATGCACGTGGAGATAACGTGGCTGGACCAGGGACAGCAGAAAAGCCAGCGGCGGGTGAGAAAATATGGACCGCCGATCGTGGAGGAGATCGACGGCGGAGGACGATGGACGGCGGGCCAGGATATGCACTATCGCGTGTGCAGCTCTAGTGAATGATGGCCGTTGGATGAGTGATCTGAGATCTAACGGCTGACAACAATTTCGCTGGGCCTCCGTGGTCGACAGATATTGCACGGGGGATGGGCGGTTTTGGATTCGTACAGAAGACACGCGTCGAAAGGTGAGTGGAATCGCTGGGCTATCAGGAAATACCGCCCATCGCCCAAAGGCGGTGCGAAAGAAACCGGCGGGTTTGTGAATAGTGGAAGCGGGGACCACAGGGCAGATAGGCTCCGCATCGTCGGATCTTTGTATATTTGGATAGTGATGGCTCAATCAAAGGTTTGAACGGGGAAAAGCGTGAGGGCAGCGGATTGAATGCTGGCCATCCGATCTGTCGAGATCGACGGTTGAGAATGCACCCGATGAATAAATCCGGTAAGCGCCCCTCAGTGTTAGAACCCGGTCACAGCGATGGGTTTTGTGGAGGGTAAAGGGGCATGGGGCTATAGGGAAGGGGCTGAGGCCTATTATAATGTCAGAAGGTGGGTTTTTACCCCATTTTAATGCATTTTGGAGCCTCTGAGGGTTAACGATAGTGGAATAGAGGGGAAAATTGAAGAAACCAAGGATAATGGTGGGATTTAAGGGGGATTTTGGAGGGGTGTAGAGGGTTAATAGGAGAAATACGGGGGGGCAAAGGCACCTTGTCAGAAGGAGAGAAAGGGAAAAAATGACATTTTGCAGGGGTACAAGGGGTAAATGCAGGTCTTTTAGAAATGGATCAGCAGATCGGATTTGTATAAGGCAAAGCACTCAGAGACTTCAAGGAGGATGGGTTTTCAGGGTAAAGGCATTCCTTGAAGGCTCCACAATAATCTACCCCCCAGCTTGCTTGTCAAGAATTTCCATAGGGGGGCTAATAAGTCTTAAAGCTCATAATGAGTGAATATAAGATAGTGATACATTCCACTAGTACCTATTGAATAAGTTGTGCTAGACCCTTATCTAAGCTTATGGACCTATGACTACCTATCTAGACTAGTATAAGCACTAAGCTCATGAATAGTACTAGTAATCACCTTGTTTCCCGCTTTTATTACATCACTTTTATAAGATGAACAAGAGCCATTGATTAGTAGAGGTTCAATATTGTATGTAAACACATAGTCTGTTATATAGCATTGATTCTGTATTCAGTGTTACTAGCTTAGAGTATGATAAGGATCCATATTAGTGTATTTTGTTATGCTTTACTCTGTATTCGTAAGGTATACGCAAGAGTTCCACTTCGAACATGGATAGTTTATATTAACTCTTACTATTATGTGTCAATAATTAGCATGAAGCTAAGCAATGGAGTTAGCTTAGGAAAAAGACTAATATGTATATTAAGCATAAGAAGTGCCATTAAGTAACATGATGATAGTATGGTAACTCAACACAATAAGATGGGTATCATTCAAGTCCCTATATGTTTTATATGAAATAAAAAAGTTGTTGTAATGAGGGAGGGGAAACAATGAAGATCAAACTTAAACTTTTATGCTCATAAGAATCCCAGAATTACAGCAACTTTTTTATTCCCTAAGAAGAGACATCTTACAACTGGTAGAACCAATTGAGGGAGCTTGGTTTTAAATTCTAGAGATTCGAAGTATTTTTTATCGCTAGCAGTTAAAATAGAGTGCACTTGAAACCATTGTTGGGGATTGTCCTTGGCACCTTCAGCAAATAAATAATGCCTTTCAATCCAAATCTAAACAAAGAATTCATGTTGTTTAAAGAACAATAATTGAAGGAGCTTGAACTCGATGGTGATTAATTGTAGAGAGTGAAAATCCATGCTGCTGAAGCAAATGGGCCATATGCCCACTGTTTATGGATAAGAAGTGGAGATTGATGTTAAATTTCCTTTTTTGATGTGCTAATATCCAAAAAGGAGGATGGTATGTTGGAGAACTAGAGGCACAGGAAAATGATACATACTGCCAGATATCTATGCATTGACTCCAACCACCTTGCAATTAATGATTTGGTAATCAACACACTGCTAATAAGGGCATTGAAATTCAATGAAAAGATATTCATAGAGTCAACTAACCTTTAATAGAGAAACTTACCCACAACTAATAAACAAATCAAAAGATAAATGGCTATTTATTAGTTACTCCTAGCTCATTTATATCCTTGCCAATAAATGCATTAGCATATCTCTTTGAAGTGGCCCAAATATAAGGGAACATTCAAGGCATTCTTCTTCTTAGTGATGGTCTGTTAATTAATCTTGATTTAATAGAGGATTCTCTTCTCACCTTGGATCTCACACGGAACTCTTTTAAAGGGCACATGATGTATGGAATTCTCTGTTAAAGTAGTTGGAGATGTGGTGAGTGAGGAAAATGTATAAGCTCTTATCTTGGTTATGAATATACCAACTTAGCTTTTCATAAATTTAAAATCTATTAATCCTAATCATATGATAAGATACTTTGTGTATATTTTGGTACCAATGTATCCCCTAATATGTAGCAATGGGTTTTGAACAAGTTTGAAATCAAGCTTCTAAATTGTGAAGCCTACAACTTATCATTATCAGGTGGAATCATTACATGATTTCTATTCCTATTCTTTGTTCCTTTCTTCTAGTTGTAGGAAGATGAAAATGATTACAAAAAATTCTTGTGTGGGAGGAATGGAGGGAAGGAGATCTTCCTCTAGTTTTATAGGCATCTGTACTTTTACTGGGGGAGGGAAAATGCCCTAGTTTGATTGATGTGTGAGCTTAGGGAGTAGTGTTGACAATTCAATCGTCAGTGTAATGAGTGGTCACATATGGTGAATTCTTGTTCAACATTTCTGTTAGTATGAATCCTTTGTCGAAGTGTACGAAAAAGGACCACTTTAGCTACGCATAACTAATAGCCCTAACAAAAAAAGTGGCTGCCAATATCTTCAGATATGCGATTAGTTAGACAAGAAAATAGCTGCAAAATACTAGATCTATGTATGGAAAGACATTAAGCAGTAAAAACAAGGGTTTGCTCCATATACCAATAGACAAGACAAGAATAGTTTTTGAAAGAATTTTTGTATTAATGGGGCACCTGTGAGAAAAACCAGAAGGAGTATCCAATTCCCCTCAGCGGGATGGGTTCTTGGAAGTCCTCAGCACTTCAAATCTAAGATTTCTCTCTCTAGTTGATGTAGAAAACCCAATGCAAAGAGTAGAGCTCAATGGGATCAAATGGCAGAAAATGGTGACCAAGTGTATAGATCCAGAGTGATCTAATAGGCAACAAAAGGTGAAGAATGGTAGGAAAAACCCTCCTATTTATAACAAAATATTGGGTCATTCTAGATCTTGGTGCATGGGTTAACGAGATCTAGATCCACTTTTTATGGAATATTTTATTATATTTGTTGGAGGGAAAAGGTATTTGACTTGGGTCAAATCCCTTGATTTGTCAAAAATAAATAAATAAATGATTTATTTATATTTTTAAGGAAGCGGTTAGAAGATAATCAAATAAATAATGATTTATTTAATTATTTGTGGGTGATTTGGTCATATTTAACAAGGAATATTATCTAAATAAGATTTAAATAATTATTCCTAGAAAATAATAAGATAAATAAAGGTTTATCTAATTAATTTCTTTGTTTTGGGTTAAACATGACTAGGAATAATAGTTAAATTATGGTTTAATTAATTATTCCATGAGGAAAATCAAACAAATATAGGTTTGTTTAATATTTCCTTTTGGGGTTTCCTGTTTTAACATAGTGAAAGCGATTTTACTTAGGGTAAAACTGGTCTTACATGGTGTACTTGGGTCCATCTAATGATAATAAGTTAGATGACCAAAAAATGGTGTAACAGATTGCCCCCCAGCGTGCGAGTGTCGGGAGCAAATCGTATGACCGAAGTACGTTGTAAGAACACAATCACTAGACAACAAAAGGGATGTCAGAGAGAGAAATGTGAGGTAGATAGTGTGTTGAAGGACTAGACCCTGAGGAGACGAGACTCGCAGGTGCAACAAGTCTCTTTTTATGAGAGGGTACCTGTGTTGAAGGCGGCGGGGGAGGCATACCTATGCCCGCCGAGACAAAGTACAAAAGAATAGTGTGTCCAGTAAACAAGGGACCGAACCATAAAATACAGTTGGCATAATCATGAGCCGGATAAAAATACAATGAGGAATCCCACATACATGCTGTGCCTGGGATAATAGCCAGGACTTGTACAATAATATCTGAGTACATGAGATACAAATACAACCCAAATGCCCCCTGCAAATGGGGAAGGGCTCACAAAATCTGACTGATACATGCAAATCGAAGAGGCGCTGCAAGTGGCTATGGCCAACATCATCAAATATCTGGAGCTACATCGAAGGCTGCAAAGAAGAGGTCATCCGGGCATGTGGGGGGCTACCTGCAGGGCCACCCCCTCATGAGGGTTGAAACATCTCACACACACCCGGGAATCATCAAGAGCTGCTGCTGGATCACTGGACCATCAAGTATACGAATCTCAATCATGTTGAAGGAGCTGGAGAAACAATCAAACCAAAGGGAAAGGAGGTATCCCTTTGCCTGATCCGAGGCACCGAACAAGAGTGGAAGTTGGAACCAAGGTACACCGCCCTCTAGACCTGGCTTCTGGAAAAACTGAGCTAGTGTCGACAGAAGGAGGTCCGCCATAGTTGAGGCAATGAGAGACCCTCAACTAAGGCACGAGAGAAAAGAGTAGAGCGACGGACAGACTGACACTAATGATGATAGTGAAGTGGAAAGGACTGAGTAGCTAATAAACGACTTCCCTTGCTAGAGCGTAAAGGGCATGAATGACGTGGCAGCGACTGACACAACATCAACAGGGATGGGGGACAGTGGAACTGAAGGTCATAATGTGCGACACAAGAGAGAGACCAATCAATGACGGATGGAGGGCTATAGTGGGGTACAAAGGGACTCGGTATAGACTCCATGGAGGGAATGATGACTCAACTTGGATGCTCTAAACAAGGGCAACTCGATGGTGCTGCCACACAGTAAAGGCCCCAATGGGGGACCGTGGAAACATGAGTACATGATGGGAACTCATGACGAAAATCAACACGAACGAAGACAAGTAAGGAGGCAAGATGGTGCCCCAAGTACAAGTGTCGTAAGTGAGGAAATTCGATTTTAAGGAGGGGTGAAGTGACCCTTCTTGGACAAAATGTGTCCTGGTGGAGTATCAGATCTCAAAAAACTAACAGATACCCATTTGAGGGCTCGGTGAGAGATTTCCAATGGTGCAGACGGTTCGTCAAACGGGGCTACGGTGTGGTCACAGCAGTCGAAAGAAGAAATAGGGGTTCTCTTTTAATAAGGCAGTTTTCCCTCCAAAATCACTCATTTTCTATTGTTGCTGTTGTGAATGTAGAGAGGAGAGAAGGCCCTAAATCTTGCGGTGAACGTAGCAGACAAACCGACCGTTGGAATCGTGATCCGTCAGTTGCAGATAAGAGGTCTAACTTTTCTCTTGTAGTTTGATGGATTACATTTTCAGTTTAGGGCCCAGAAATCCAGGAACAGCCCCTCCTTCATCTCTACAGCTGGGTCGCACTTTTTGGGGAAAAAAATGCGACCTAGGACGCAGGTATCAGGGCAAAAAGTGCGACCTGGTCCAGAAAAGAGCAGAAAACTACGACCTGGGAGATGAGGGGGTTTTGGTGCTGTTTTATGGCTGGACGTTGGGTTTTGGTGTTTGGTTATGGTTTTCCTGATCTGTACGCTGACAAAAATGATGTGTTTGTGCAGGTATGGCAGAGTTATGGGTCAACTGGAGAGAGAGAGATCTGGGGACACTACGGACAGAGATCCAGGTGGATCAGGGCGTCCGCCATGTATTGGCCAGATTTGGGGTTCTCAAGTTTTTGGAGAACCCATTGATGAGAGCAGGGGAACCGTTACTGGCCCGAATTATCAGTTACTGGGATCTAGATTAGGAGATCTTTGTAGTGCAGGGGCACAGGATCGAGCTGATGGTCCAGGACGTGTACTTCCTGACTAGTCTCCCGCCACTGGGGATGGTGGGAAACACACAGCCAGTGTTGCCGTGGGGGCGGCATATCATGGAGTTCGTGGAACGCCATTGTCGACCGGGTCTCCAAGTCAAGGGGACTCGAATACCGATCGGGGATCTAGAGAGGCTAGAAACTCGTGCAGTGGCCACAGCTGTGCTGCGAATCCTGGGCATCCAGGCGTTCCATCACATCACTGGGGGGAAGATGATGATAGTGGAAAGTGTGTTGGGTGGGACCTACTATGGGTGGGCCCAAATGTTGTTGGTGTCGCTAAAGCGACAGTTGTCACTATGCAGGCGGCAGGTGAACCATGACTGCTCATATGGGACTTTGTTGTGCGCCTTCTTCTTTGAGAAGATCCCGACCTTGAGGCCTCATGTACAGCTTCCATATGGGGGCCCGAGAGAGCCCAGGATGCGCCGTTGGGGACGGCTACTGTGCAGAGGAGGAGGAGGGGCGGTCGGGCGAGTGTTTCGACCGGAGTTTTTTTCCCATTGGGATCAGATGCCATTGTACATAGACGACTATCCCTATAGTGGGATGAGCTACTGTGGAGATCCGGATCTGCCACTTCCGCCTGGTCGAGTCTGGGGGCCCGATGGTAAGTGACAGATTGCTATTCTTATGTGGGCATGTTAAAGTTTTTGAATAGTAATTGATGGTACTGATTCATGTACTTTTGGTATGCTGATATAGCACCGGTAAAACCGGCCGGATATATGGGACGACCGGCAGCGTCTGGAGCTACAGGTCCAAGTGGGTCGAGAGCGGCGCGGAATGAGGATGCAGCCGCCCTACTGGAGGACATCCGCCGTAGATGCGAAAGGTTGTTGACCAGAGTATCAGAGCGCGGGTGGCAGGACTTAGAAGACCAGTTCATAGAGCCATGTGTTGGTCTACCCTCGGAGTGGCGAGGTGTCATGCAGCGCATGGCGATGGCCAGTCAGGCTATGCACGATCTACATGCTGCAGGGGCAGAGCCATTGGCCCGAGAGCCTCCAGATAGTGATTAGGGGTGGGGCATGTGGTGCCCCCTATGATGTATGTTGGGGCAGGTGGTGCCCCCAGTCTTGGGTTTTGTTTGTAACATGCTATGGGCATGTCGTATGTGTCAGAGTAGATGGACTCTAAACACATGTTTTGCGACACATATTATGGATATGCATCGTTTTTTGATGGTTATTAATGTTATTGTCTTGTATGAAATGTGTGTGATAAATGCCAATCTAGAACATGGTTTGCAATACTATATACATAGTGATTCTGTTCTCGAGGTACATGGTTGAAAGTTATGGTTTCAAATGCACGTATCAAGATTTTCACTCGTAAATAGTGTCTAAATAGCACAGGTTTATGCACACGATAAACACCATTTAGTTGCATTACAAGAAGCAGGGAATCCAAACGAACGTGCAGATGGAGGATGCGATGAAAGAGGGCATCAGCTAAGAGACCACGCACTGCATCATATTCGGCCAGATTGTTGGTGGCAGAACCAATGCATACCCCGTTAGAAAGAACAAGGGCATGCAAGGGGGTGAAGATGGCCCAACCTACAGAGGCTAGATTCCTGGAGTAGCGACTTGCACCATCGGCGTAACCGATAAAAGTGTGGACGGGGGGTCCTGCAGAATGGTGTGACAAGACAATAAATGAGGGGAGGAAAGGAAATGACGGCAGCATGAGTGTACAGAAAACATCGGGCGACAACCGCAGGAGGGAGTGCAAGGGGCAGGATGACCATGACTCATGCAGGGTGGTATATGAGGGCTATCGGAAGCGTGGTGAGGACTCGGGCTGCAAAGGTCAACGAGACACAGGTGGAGTGATCTCGTGTATGGGGAGGAAAAGGGTGGTCAAGGGACACAACAGGGGAGGATGCAGACGGGCTAGGCTCCGAGTGTCTCGCAGAGGAGGATAGGTAAAGAATGGTTACAGTAGACTACGTCATCTGAACATCAGGGGGGGGAATGTCGATGGGAGCCGGGGGATCCTCAGGTTGACCTGAAGCGTACTGCACGAGGATAGGAGAGGCGGATTGATTTTGTTCAACCTCATACTCTCGGATTACCTCTAAAGAGGCGTGGTAGTGCGTCAGGTGAGGAAAATGGTGGGAGTAATGGCCATGAACGCCACACAAAGCACAGGGCTTGTTGGTGCGGAGAGTCTTGGGGTTCTTGGTTACGGACGGAGAAGGAATGGGGGCTTCAGGGACCGTAGACTCGGGGAACGTGACTTTAACCATGGGCTGAATACGGGGCAACTCGGGACAAGCATGGGTGGCATGACCGGTGACATCACATAAAGCGCAAGGCTTCACGGGTGGCGGAGGGGCCGGGTCAGTCGTGGTAGTCTTGTCTTTGGGTGCCCCTTCGCGGGTTTCTACCTTTCCGGTGTCGTCACGACAAGAGAAGGGTCCCGTGGAGAATCATGGGGCAATGAGGCACCGAGATCCTGCATAGGGGGACCTATTGAACGTAATGTGCTTACATGTGGCTAGGGGTGACCAGGGGGGGTGGCGGCTGGGGGATCAAGGTACCAAACTGGGATGCCCAAGGTCAAGTTAGGGAGGGAGAGGGTGGCCATGACGGGGACAGAATATACTCCGGGAGGGGGAGCTAGGAAAGGGATCTGCCCAGCAGGGTAATGACCAGGAGGGACGGCTTTGAGATGGTTAAGGCCAGGAGGAACCGATCCAGGAGGGTAAAGGGGTTCAGGGATACCAGCTGTAGGGGTAGGGCCAGAAGGAGGAGGTCTGGCTGGCTGAGATGAATTGCTAGGAGCGAGTTGCGGAGGGTGAGGAGGAGGTTGCTGACTAGCCGAGGCAGGCCGCTTACGGGCAGCCTGGGACGATTGCATCATGCAAACATTCGATGAGCTGGGATCGGTGACAGGAGGGGGGGGAAGGTTAGGAAAAGTTCCAAGTAGGGAGGAATCTTTGTAAATGCCGGGGGAGACACTGGTGAAGGAATCAACAGTTTTCTTGTTGGCTACAGAAGAGATGGTCGTCTCAGGGGAGGTCTGAGATTTTGGCTCATGATATGTCAACTGGTCAATGGTGACTATCTTTCCATTATGGGAGAAAGACATCTTGTGAAAGACCACGGATGGGACAGCAGACATAGAATAGGTGTAGCTTCGCCCCAATAGAATTTTGTAATCTAGCGGGGCGTCGATGACTTCGACGTCAACGCAAACAGTCTTACCGGCGAGGGTGATAGGAAAATTATGAAACAAGCCAATGGGCTGGGAGGCATGACCGTCCCACGCTCGAAGGGTGATCGTGGAAGGGGCCAGCTCAGGAGATCCGAGTTGCTTCCAAACCGAAGCGGACATCACGCATGTGGATGCCCCCTCATCAATGATACACCGGGACATGTTGGCGTTCCGGATTTTGACTGGGATTTGGAAGGCGACGGAAGGAGGCAGAGGAGGATGGTCCGATTGAGTGGAATCGAAAACAATCATTTGGTCATCAGCAGGATCTACAACGCCCACGGCAGATAGTAGAGCCTTCTTTTGGGGAGGGCACGACTGGAGGAGCTCCAGTGTGGAAATGGCGGCAGGAGATTGTGCCAAATCATCTACTATGCTATATGAATGGGCAGCTCGACTGGGAGCAGTGTTTCGACGTAGTGGGCCCTTAGGTATCTTGGTATGAACCTCAACTTTTGGTTGAGGGATATGTAAGGGGCCACTGGGTGACGAAAGAGGCTCTGGAGAACCTGAAGAAGGAGGCTCGGGAGCAGACTGAGCAGGAGGCTTGGAGTACTGGCGAGACCGAGTTTGAAGGTGAAGATCAACGAACGGGTTAGGATCGGAGTGCATCATAAGGATCTGGTAATCAGAGGAACCAGAAAGGGAAGGGGGGGCGGCTACCTGGCTGTCGGGCAGTTGGGTAGCCACGAATCCTTGCTGAGGGAAAGGATTAGTAAACACAGCTGGTTGGGTAGTGGCCACATTAGGAGGAGCATGAGGGGAGGCGTGTTGTCCATGCAATGTGGCTTGAGACTCCCACATCTGCCGCATCTGGGGTAATAGGGGACAATCGTGGGTGTAATGACCATAAACACCGCAACACGAACAAGGCTTGCTTGTGCGAAGCGGCCTGTCCGGCTTGGGCTGAGTGCCCTGTTGCTGGTTGGTAGTGCTAGGGTCCACACCAGGATTGGGTCCATGGTTACCAGGGGCAGATTGGTTTGGATTTCCTCTCCTCCTTCTTTGAGAAGAAGGGGGATTGGTCGCGCCCTGCTGTGCAAATACTTGCCCTGGAGGGGGCTGTAGGTGCTGGTGCTGGGGTTGAGGAGGCAAGGGAGGAGGAAGCGCATATGCTGGAGGAGCTGGCACACCAGGCTGCGGATAAGGCTAATGGGTAGGTTGGGCAACATTGAGGTAAGTAGGAGGTTGGGCAAAAGGAGGAGGCATGCCGTATCCTAGATACATGCTACCGGGAGGGGGGAGAGTGCTGGAGGAGCTGGCCCCTCCCTGAGGGAGACCATAGCCCATAGGAGGTTGAGCGTATGGATGGGAAAGGGCTCCAACGATACCGTCAGCGGAATGAGATGCCCCCGGGGCGTTAGCGCCACCGGGCCTGGGGAGGTCAGGAAGAACGGTATAAACATAACCAGATTGAGCGTAGATCAGGTCATATTTCAAGGCTATTTGGAGGGCGGCTTCTTCAGTTTGAGGAAAGTGAGAAGCGACATCTTTGCCGATGGGAGCGGGAAGGGTGCGAAGGAACCAGTCCATGTAGACCCGATCTTCGAAGGGAGGGGCTCGACATAAGCTCCGTCTTCTTCGCCATTCCTGAACATGGGCGGAAAGGCGTGTTGAAGAGGATTGCTTGAAGGAAGTCAAGAGCTCCGTGCCAGTATCGTATTGGAGAGGGAGCTGGAAGTATGACAAAAAGGCTTGGGCAAGAGTCTCAAAGGTGGTATGGGTAGAGGTGGCTTGTTCGACATACCATTTAGAAGCTTCGCCGGTGAGCGTGCGTTGGAACAAACGAAGACAGATGGAGTCATCGGTAATGGAATTGGAGGAACACCACATGTGGAAAGATCGGACATGATTGGTTGGATCTTCGCCATTAAGGCCCTCAAACTTAGGGATGTCGGAGGGGAGCTTGGTTGGCATAGCATGCCAATTAGCATTGTGGTGAATGGGGTCATTGATCAACTGATGGAAATCGGGGAGGCTGAGGCCTGCAATGTACGGCAACACAGGGGTGGCCGGGGTAGTTCCTGTGGCGGTTTCGCTAGTAGTAGGGCTGGCATTAGGGCCGAGAGAACCGCTAGCGTTAGGCCCTGGACCAGACATAGTGAAGGTGACAGGGGGAGAACCAGGAGGAGAAGGAGGACCCGATGAATCAGGAGAGGAGTCGGAGTGCGGACTCGAAGGTGGACTGGCTCGACGACAGCGGTGCGGAGCAGGTCGATCAACCGGAAACTGAGGGTGAAGGCCAAGAAGTCTCTAGGAAAGGCGCCTTGGGGGCGCAATGATGACAGGAAGAAGGAAACCGACAGGGGCAGAAAGGGACAGAATCAATTAATGTCAAGGGCAGATAAGGTGCAGTGACAATTGATTTTAGATTTTGCTGCAGGCTAACTGTGCGCTTTCGCTTTAGGTCACAGGGCGTGTGTTAATTTTAATTTTTAAACCCTTTCCGTTTTGAGAGAAAGAAAAAAGTGTGCTGCGTAGCTGAAAATAAACCTACAGAGAACAGGATATAATGCTGAAATAACAGAAAAATAACAGCTACTTGTGCATCTATCTAACCCAAGAATGTGGGTCTCTCAAAACTAATCTAAAAATAAAGGGAAAAATCTAGGCAAAACACACGGAAAAGAGGCCAATATATCTAAGGTCGAAAGAGACAGGGATCTAAAGGATAAAGCTGCTGAAGAGAGGTGCAGATCACAGCCAAGAGACAAAGGCAAGGTGGCTGGAAAAAGGAAGGAAATCAGCAAAAACCGGAGGGGGCAAGGTGGAGGCCCTCAAAGTAGGTCCTGTTGTACAAATCAGCTCCCTATTCACATTTTGGCCAAAATCCCCTTTCTTCTCCTTATTGTTGCCCTTTCCCAAGCTGGAAATACTTTGAAAGAGGCCAAAATCTTCTTCTGAAAAGCATATAAGGCCTAGCCTCTTTCCCCACTAGCTCCGCGCCTCTTTTTCATCCATAAAACCAAACTCTGCACCTAAAGGCGCTTATCACAGATTGCATTTTCATTAGTTTTGTCCATTTGACCTATCGCACTTTTCATTTTTGCGATTTGCGCACCCATCGCAAAAGCGCAGTTTCATGACCGCGCTATCTGCCGTCATCGCACCTTTTGTTTTTGCGATCTGCGCCCGACCGATCATGCCCATCGCATAGCGCAGATCGAAGAATTTTGTTATTCCATCACTACCTCCATCGCATTTTCTCCCCTTGCGTTTTTGCGATATGTGCTCCGGGTCCCACTTCTAAAACCTTTGTTTCATCGTTTTGTTATGTTTTCCCTTTGTAACCTCCAAAAAGTCAATTTTCAAAGCCTTATACCGCCAGCATTCCTCCGCCACGTCTCATCATTTGCCTATGTGTCACCCACTTCTCCTCCATTAGTCTCACACTTCGGTTATGTTTCGCGTCACTGTGTTCTGTTTGAAGGCTCCACCCTGCGTCGTTTCATCATCCTCTCAAATCCATGCCACCACTTCTGTTAGTTCCATTTTGTCCACCGTCTCTGTCATCAGTTTTATTCAGCAGGCTTTTGGTTTTGCAGGGACTCCTGATGGGAGAAAAATTGGCGGAAAGGATCCCGGAGTCACTATGATGTGACCGCCATTAAAGAAGGGTACTTCGATCTACAGAACTCTCCAGAGAAAATCAAGAAGGCACATTTGAGGCGGATGAAAACATTAACGCAGCTACAGATCATTAATGAAGAAGTAATAAATTCAGTGTCCAGCTTGAAAAAGGTTTCAAGTTTAAATTCAAAATCCGAAGATCGAGAGTACCATGCACAGGAGCAGGCGCCTCAAGGTTTTATTGCCGCAGATCTTCCCCCTCCAGAGAAGAGCCGACTATCTACATATTTTATTATTTATATCTTGTATATAAGCAGATTTCCATTTCCAGCTTCCATTTCCAGAAATAAATTGTGAAGTACAATCATTTATGTTCAGTCATTCATAAGTATAAGCGCGAATGTTTTCCGCCATCCAATTCAAAATAAGTCATTAAATGTTCTCCATCTACCTCCTCCTCTAGAATTCTCTATCTCTTCTATAAAAGTAAAAAAGAAAGACATTGTAAGGGTTCCAGATTTCTATCAGAAAACTGTGCAGCGAGAAGACTTCTGTATACATTTTGTAACATTTCTGTATGAATTTTCAGAGCCCGTAGGGTCTCGGTGATGAGGGGTTATAAATGTATTGAGGATTCTAGTCTTTGGTATCTCACAGTATGTAATTTCTCTTATGTGTTAATACATTATCTCATTTCATGCAATTTATCTTCTTGTATCATGTTCTAGAATGCGAGTGGCTCACTAGTTTGCAGTAAGGATTCATCTTAAGTGGTGCCCTTTCTGGAATTAGTCAAGCGCTTCAAATAACCCTAGTCGTGATATACTGTTCCATGTTCACTCTTTCCATATTTTCTGCTATATTAGTTGCTTGAGGAGGGTGCTTTTAAAACGCCATTGTCATATAAGGATTCGTAAATTGGTGCGCCCTTATATGGTTCTGTTGTGTATCTGGGTATCAGTCTCATGCCAGCTAATATCTTCTTATGTTTCCTCACTGCACTTATTTCCTGATATTTGATTTCTGTGATATATTATTTGAATCGGCCCTCTTTACAGTAAGCGGTCTCTTAACTGTCTGATGCTTTCGTGCTGAAGTTTTACATGATGTTCCTACATTATTCTTATCTTTGTGTCAGCTTCTGAGAGAGATTGGTCCCATTCAAAACTAATTTCCTTGTTCAAACAAGAGATAGTAAGTGAGCTCTTGGACTGACAACCCAAACTATAAAGGGCTCCTTGCTATATTAAGATGTCCTAGGCACTAGTCTATGACAACTCTAGGCTGTCTCTAGGAGGGTGACAAAATCATCCACAACATCTTTCTGGTGCCGTTGCCGGGGACACGAATTCAAGAATATCAGTTTCCCTGGGTTTTGACATCCCATATTCACTCTCTAATCAGGTGAGTACAGAGTGTTGAAGAGTTGCATATCTCTCACCTTGGCGACTCCACTGGTCTTTATTTGATAAGTTTTATTGGTAGTCCTGGCTCCTCGTAAGCCACATTTTAGGTCGGATACATCCCAGCTGAAGACACCCTACGTGTCTGACCCAGAAAATATTATTCATAAAAGAACTTGGAAGGAAAGGAAGTCAGCCCATCCTAAAAATTCTAAATATTCCATTGAATATTATCCGCCCTCTTCTTCTCAAGAAGTTAGAACAGAAAATCCCGAGTTTTTCTTGGAGACTCCACGTAGAGGAAGCGCCTCAATTGAAAAAGAATCTCATCCCGCTTTTGAGGCTGAAGAAATTAAAGAAGTCACAGAAGTAGTTGCGGTTAACCGTGAGTTATTCCCATCCACACCTCAGACTTCTGTGCAATATATTCCCATTGTTATTCACACTCCGCTTCCTCCTACTCCTCTCCCTACTTTTGTATCTCAGACTGTTGTGCAACCCCCACCTCCTCCAATGGCCAATGTTCCTGTGTTTCTTTTGAACAAATACACCCCACTGGCCTTACCCCAAGTGTTGAACGATATTCCACAAGATTATCTAAAGATTCTCCCAAGGTTTAATGGTGAAAATGGAGCTGATGCTCAGAAACATCTCGAGACCTTCTGCTCTTTTGTAGAGAACTTAAATGTTGAACATCTCGACGTGGTCTTGAAATTATTTGTGCAGTCTTTGGAAGGGGAAGCCCGAAAATGGTTTAAGACATTGGGGAATAATTCTGTGACCTCCTGGGACCAAATGGAAAATGCTTTTCTCAGGAAGTGGGGAGAAAAGAAAGATCACGGTCAATGTCTCACCGAATTTAATACCATGAAGAAGAAACAGAATGAAGGACTTTCAGACTTTATTAAAAGATTCAATAAGCTATACCTGAGCCTGCCCCCTGAGATGAAGCCCCATGAAGCTGCTGCCAAGATAATTTTCATAGCAGCCTTTGAATCTGATTTTGGCTTCTCCTTAAGGGAAAGGAAACCTGCCACTTTAGATGACGCACAATCAGATGCTCTAGAATTAGAAGCGAACTTTGCCTCCACCGGGAAACTAAAGGGAAAAACTGAACAAGATACTAGGAAGAGAGGCAAAGAAGAGGTTTCTGCCTCAAGTCAAGAAAAAGATCCAGAGAAATTGGATGAAATAAGTAAGATGATAAAGAAGATGGTCAAGCTTGAACTGGAAGAAAAAAATGCAGCTCCCAAGAATTTCTATAATGCTCCAAACAGAGGATATAATCCCCAGTATAGAAGGCCACCTCTCCAGATATTGCCGAGAGAGACGAAAGAACAACAAGACCAGGTACCTCATCCCTTATACTTGGAAGGACCAGCAGATGACTCCACTGGAGATGCAGCTTATGGAGTAGAAGATTCAAATATGGCTCTTTCAAATAATGATGATATGGAGTGCCCGTTGCAAGATGAAGACGAAGAAGCGGAGATTGACCATTACTGTAAGCAATTTGCTGATTTTATGGAAGCACAATTCAATGTAAAATATGATCTCAGATCCTCAAGGAAGAGGACCAGAACTCAGGAGCAAGAAGAAGAACCACCTCAAGAGGAAACATCTGCTCAGAAGGAATCAGCAACAAAGAAAAATGCGGAAAAAGGTAAGAATCTTCTGAATACCCCCTTGCAGTCTAATGATCAGATTCCTTCTTCTTCTAAAATAGTCATTCCTCCTAATGCTGAGCCGGTGTCAAAAGAAGTTAAGTCTTTAGCTGAGAATAAGGAGTCAAAAGAAACTGTGATATAAAAGCCCACATCTGCTTTCAACTTGCAAAAATAACTTGAGAAGATTAAGATTCCTGTCCCACTGACCGAATTATTAAAACAACCTGTATATCAGTCTCAAGTTACTTCTTTTATACTTCCTCCTGAAATACCAATTGTGCCTGATAGTTTAAATCTTCAAGAAGAGAGACCCATGGTAGTTTTTGGCCCACATGTCGAGGAGATAGACCCTTCTACTCCTCCCTTTTATGTATCCTTAGTTATACATGACCTGCTGTTACATAATTGTATGTTAGATTCTGGGGCTTCCCATAATCTTATGCCTTTGTCTGTCATGGAGCAACTAGGACTGCAAATTACAAGACCATACAAAGATTTATATTCATTTGATTCCAAAAGAGTTAAATGCCTGGGAATGATAAAAGATTTAGTGGTCAATTTGGCCCAAATTCCAGCAAAGAGTGTGGTCATGGACATTGTGGTCGCTGATATCCCAGCCCGCTTTGGCATGCTCTTGTCAAGGTCTTGGGGTACAAAGATTGGGGGAACAATTAAGTTGGATCTAACATATGCTACTGTCCCAGTCTTTGGAGGTCAAGAGAGGAGGTTGTACAGAGAGACTAGATTTGTTAAAATGGTAACCAAGGCTGACTGCTCAGAGAACTCTCCAGTATATAACAAAGAGGGAGACTTTTCATGTTTAATGTTAGAAGAAAATCAAAATTATGCACATGAGCCCCTTTTTGGTCAAATTCAAGCTGAGCAGCCTAAAGGAAGTCAAGAATCAGAAATATGGACTTTGCATTTTGATGGAGCAAATTCTAAAGGCAATGGAGCCAGAGTATTATTGATTTCTCCTACAGGAAGATGGGTGACATTGTCATTCAAACTAGAGTATGAGGCTACAAACAATGTAGCTGAATACGAAGCACTATTATTGGGGCTACAGACAGCTAGAAATATGGGCATCCGATGTTTAAAAGTCATGGGAGATTCTGAGCTAGTAGTGAGGCAGATCAAAAATGAATGTCAGACTAAACACCCTCGGCTCAGAGCATATAGAAACGAAATATGGGACATGATAGAAAATTTCTTCTTGGCATTTAATATACAGTTCATGCCCCGGGAGCAAAACAGAATAGCAGATTCTCTTGCTGTATCTGCCAGTACATTCCGTCCTCCTCAGAATCCGCTTCTAAGATATGAAGTGGAGGTTCGGTACAGACCATCCATTCCAGACAATATAAAGCATTGGCAGGTATTCGAAGATGACGAACAAATGAAGAGATTCATGGAGACGGTGGGGGAGTTCTCAAATATGGAGATTGATGATAATAAAGATGAAGAAGTTGAAAATATTGCAGAAAAAAAATGGGAAGAGAATATAGCAGGAAATAGAGTGCTGCAGCTGAAAGGTAATGTTATACCTAGAGGTCTGGTACCTCTAGAAATATTATTTAATAAAAATGATGTACCTTTGCAGCCAAGTAAAGTAACAGAAGAAGATCAAGTGGGAGATTTGAATCTGGGTACTTATGCAGATCCCAAAATTGTCAAATTATCTAGAAGAGTCCCAGAAGAATATAAAGAAAAATATTTGAAGTTGTTTCAATCTTACAAAGATGTATTTGCTTGGTCCGATGAGGACCTAAAAACTTTTGATATTGATATAATGCAACACAAGATTCCACTGAGGGAAGATGCAAAGCCCTATAAGCAGAAGCTCAGACAGATCAATCCTCTGCTGCTTCCCTCAATTGAAAAAGAAATCAAGAAATTACTGAAGGCCAAGATAATTGTGCCATTGAGGTACTCAGAATGGATAGCGAACCTTGTTCCTGTTCGAAATAAGAATGGAGAAATAAGGTTGTGTGTAGACTTCAGGAATTTAAATAGAGCATCATTGAAAGATAATTATCCACTGCCTAAGATGGACCACATCCTGCAGAAAGTAGTGGGAGCATCCAGAATGTCAATGATGGATGGATTTTCTGGTTATAATCAGGTGGCTGTTTTCCCAGAAGATCAGAAGAAAACTGCATTTACTACACCATGGGGAACCTTCATGTATGCCAGGATGCCATTTGGATTAATTAATGCAGGAGCTACTTTTCAGAGGGCAATGGATATAGCCTTTGTTGGAGAGCAGGACAAGTTCTTGGTGGTGTACCTCGATGATATCACAGTGTTCTCAAAGAATGATGATGAGCATATTGAGCATTTAAGAAAAACTTTTGAAAAATTTAGAAGGTACGGCCTTTCTCTCAACCCTCAGAAGTCTTTATTTGCATTAGATGAGGGAAGACTCTTAGGGCACATTGTAACGAAAGATGGTGTGAAAATAGACCCTAAAAGAGTTGAATTAATAAACAGCATTCCTTTGCCAAGGAATAAGAAAGAAGTACAGGTGTTCTTAGGCCGCATTAATTTTCTAAGAAGGTTTATTCCTAACTATGCTGAAATAGTTAGGCATATAACTAATATGCTGAAAAAGGAGAATGAAGTAAAATGGTCCCAGGAGTCTAGAGATGCATTCACAAGAATAAAACAGGCATTCGCTGAAGCTCCTGTGCTAGCAGGACCAGATTACAAAAATCCATTTATGATATTCTCATTTGCTTCCCCCCACACAATTGCTGGAGTGTTATTGCAGAAAAATGAAGAGGGATATGAACAGCCTATAGCTTTCTTCAGTCAAGTACTTTATGACGCAGAATTGAAATATAATATATTGGAGAAGCAGGCATATGCCCTGGTAAAGTCCCTTAAAGATTTTAGAGTTTATATTTTTCATTCTCATATTACTGCTTATGTTCCCACAGCAGCTGTAAAAGACATTCTAGTTCAGGGAGACAGCGAAGGTAAAAGAGGAAGATGGATTGCAAAAATCCAGGAGTATGATTTGGATATAAGGCCTACTAAGTTAATCAAAGGACAGGGACTTGCTAAGATGCTATCTGAATCCAATCATCAAGCCTTGGGCATTAATTTATCTATGATAGCAAATGAAGAATCCGAGAGAGAAGAAGAGTAGCAAGGACTGGAGATGGCTACTCAAAAGATACATGTGAAATATCTAACTAGCCCTTGGTATAAAGAAATAGTTGAATATCTTTTAACACTTAGCTGTCCTACAGGGTGCGACAAGGTAAAATACAGAGCTGTAAGGATGAAATCTCATAAATATATAATTGCTAATGGACAGCTCTATTGGAGGGACCCTCTAGATATATTACTGTTGTGCCTCACAGAAAATGAAGTGCAGAATGTAATGACAGAATTTCATGAAGGAATTTGTGGAGGACATTACAGCTGGAGGGCTACAACACATAAAATCTTGAAGGCTGGTTTTTACTGGCCAAATCTGTACTCTGATACTTTTGCTAAGGTTAGGGCATGTGATAAGTGCCAAAGGTTTGCAGAAAGATAGAAACTAGCAGCTCTGCCCTTGATTCCCATTCATATAAACGAACCATTTCAAAAATGGGGATTAGACTTCATAGGAGAGATACATCCCCCATCAAGTGTCCAACATAAATGGATACTAACAGCCACAGATTATTTCACGAAATGGGTGGAAGCCATACCTACCAGAAATGCTACAGATGTTGTAATTATGAGGTTTATAGAAGATAACATCATATCCAGGTTTGGCTGTCCTGCCCGAATTGTAACTGAAAATGCACAGGCTTTTAAGTCTGCCAGGTTTGTAAAGTTCTACCAAAGATATAACATTACATTGACTCACTCCACAGCTTACTATCCCCAGGGGAATGGCTTAGCGGAATCTTCTAATAAAACTTTGGTAAGAGCCTTGAAGAAAACGATAAGTGAAAATCAGAAGAATTGGGACTCTCAATTAAAATACGCTCTATGGGCAAATAGGATAACTAGCAAAAGAGCAACAGGCAAGTCACCCTATGAGCTGGTGTATGGTCGAGCTGTTGTGTTCCCTCTGCAATTGGCATTTTCAGTAGCACGTTTTATGCAGGAGAATCAGGAAGAACCAGATGATATGATCAGAAGGATTAATCAGCTGGTAGAATTGGAAGAAACGCGGAACCAGGTGGATCAGAGATTAATAGAATATCAGGAGAAAATGAAAAATGTATTTGATCAGCGTGCAAAAGATAGAAATTTTCAAGTTGGAGACCTAGTTCTCAGATGGGATGTTCGCAGAGCAGAAAAGGGCAAGCATGCTAAGTTTGATCCGCTGTGGTTTGGCCCATTCAAAATAGTGAGCCTAGGGAGAAACAATACTTTCATGCTAGAAAACCTGCAGGGTGATCTACTAGATGCTCCCGTGTATGGGCAATTCCTTAAACATTACTTTCAGTACTAACTCAAGCAGATCGGGCTTGATGTATTTAATGTATATAATGTATATAAGTGTGCTTTCAATTTTGAATATAAATGACAGAAATAAGCTGATAAGTTCTAAGAATGCAAGGAGATTGTAGAATCATATCCACATACACAAGGGTCTGAGGTCTGCGTGTTCTCGACATGTCCGGAGACGAACATGCCGTCCCCAGTTGGAGCCGATGTTGTACAAATCAGCTCCCCATTCACATTTCGGCCAAAATCCCCTTTCTTCTTCTTATTGTTGCCCTTTCCCAAGCTGGAAATACTTTGAAAGAGGCCAAAATCTTCTTCTGAAAAGCATATAAGGCCTAGCCTCTTTCCCCACTAGCTCCGTGCCTCTTTTTCATCCATAAAACCAAACTCTGCACCTAAAGGCGCTTATCACAGATCGCATTTTCATTAGTTTTGTCCATTTGACCTATCGCACTTTTCATTTTTGTGATTTGCGCACCCATCGCAAAAGCGCAGTTTCATGACCGCGCTATCTTCCGTCATCGCACCTTTTGTTTTTGCGATCTGCGCCCGACCGATCACGCCCATCGCATAGCGCAGATCGCAGAATTTTGGTTATCCCCTTCTTCTTCCATCACATTTTCTCCTCTTGCGATTTTGCGAAATGCGCTCCGGGTCCCACTTCTAAAACCTTTGGTTCATCGTTTTGTTATGTTTTACCTTTGTAACTTCCTAAAAGTCAATTTTCAAAGTCCTTATACCGCTAGCATTCCTCTGCCATGTCTCTTCATTTGCCTACGTGTCACCCACTTCTCCTCCATTAGTCTTATACTTCGGTTATGTTTCGCGTCACTGTGTTCTGTTTGAAGGCTTCACCCCGCGTCGTTCCATCATCCTCTCAAATCCATGCCACCACTTCTGTTAATTCCGTTTTGTCCACCATCTCTGTCATCAGTTTTATTCAGCAGGCTTTTGGTTTTGCAGGGACTCCTGATGGGAGCAAAATTAGCGGAAATGATCCTAGAGTCACTATGATGTGACCGCCATTAAAGAAGGATACTTCGATCTACAGAACTCTCCAGAGAAAATCAAGAAGGCACATTTGAGGCAGATGAAAACATTAACGCAGCTACAGATCATTAATGAAGAAGCAATAAATTCAGTGTCCAGCTTGATAAAGATTTCAAGTTTAAATTCAAAAATAGAAGATCGGAAGTACCATGCACAGGAGCAGGCACCTCAAGGTTTTATTGCCGCAGATCTTCTCCCTCCAGAGAAGAGCCGACTATCTACATATTTTATTATTTATATCTTGTATATAAGCGGATTTCCATTTCCAGCTTTCATTTCCAGAAATAAATTGTGAAGTACAATCATTTATGTTCAGTCATTCATAAGTATAGGCGCGAATGTTTTCCGCCATCCAATTCAAAATAAGTCATCAAATGTTCTCCATCTACCTCCTCCTCTAGAATTCTCTATCTCTTCTATAAAAGCAAAAAAGAAAGACAGGATAAGGGTTCTAGATTTCTATCAGCAAACTGTGCAGCAAGAAGACTTCTGTATACATTTTTGTAATACTTCTGTATGAAGCTTCAGAGCCTGTAGGGTCTCAGTGAGGAGGGGTTATGACTGTAATGAGGATTCTGGTCTCTGGTATCTCACAATATGTAATTTCTCTTATGTGTTAATACAATATCTCTTTTCATGCAAATTGTCTGCTTGTATCATGTTCTAGAATGCGAGTGGCTCACTAGTTTGCAGTAAGGATTCATCTTAAGTGGTGCCCTTTCTGGAATTAGTAAAGCGCTTTAAATAGGCCTAGAAGTGATATGTTGTTCCATGTTCACTCTTTTCATAATTTCTGCTATATTAGTGGCTTAAGGAGGGTGCTTTTAACGCCCATTTTCATAGCAAGGATTCGTAAATTGGTGCGCCTATATGTTCACAGTATCCAACAATCGCCTCATGCCAACACTTAATATCTTCTTATGTTTCCTCACTGCACTCACTTCCTGATATTTGATTTCTGTGATATATTATTTGAATCGGCCCTCTTTACAGTAAGCAGTCTCTTAACTGTCTGATGCTTTCATGCTGAAGTTTTACATGATGTTCCTACATTATTCTTATCTTTTTGTCAGCTTCTAAGAGAGATTGGTTCCATTCAAAACTAATTTCCTTGTTCAAACAAGAGATAGTAAGTGAGCTCTTGGACTGATAACCCAAACTATAAAGGGCTCCTTGCTATATTAAGATGTCTTAGGCATTGGTCTATGGCAACTCTAGGCTGACTCTAGGAGGGTGACAAAATCATCCACAACAGGTCCAAACAAAATGACAGGAGGTGATTTGAAAGGAAGAAAGGCTGATTTCAAAGGATCTGAAAGGGCGGTAACAGATCTGGAAAAAAGGAGGCTAAAGCTCTGAAAAACAGACGGCTAAAATAGCTAAAACTCTTCCACAAAAAGTGGAGGGTACTAAAGCCCTAGGGGGCTAGGTTCCCACTTATATGAGTAAAAACATATCAGAACTTGGTCAAAGCGGGCTGAGACAGAGGCTGGAAAACCCTGACAGAAGCTGCAGCAGAACCCAGAAAAATTGCAGAAAATTCACTGAAAAACTGGCAGGTCGCAGTTTCTGACCTGTTTTCAGTGCAGGTCGCAGAAAAGGGGCAGAAAAGTGTGACCTGGAGGTCCAGGTCACAGTTTTTGGGCCAAAAATTGTGACCCCCCGTTCCGGTTGTCTCGACGGCAGATTTTCAGAAAAGTTGTTGTCTCAGTTGTGGCTGGTGTCGCTTACCTGCGCAATAGGGCCAGAAACACACGGAAGTTAGAAATTTTAATTTTTTAGGGTTTTATGTGAGAAAAACAACATAAAAATAGGAAAAATAAACAGTTGAAAAGAAACCCTAGGGTCTGAAGTAGCTAGATATGCAGGAATATGAAAAACGACAGTGGTCGTAATTTAAAACCCGTGTGGAATCGCCATTTGTTAGTATGAATCATTTTTCGAAGTGTACGAAAAAGGACCACTTTAGCTACGCATAAATAATATCCCTAACAACAAAAGTGGCTGCCAATATCTTCAGATCTGCGATTAGTTAGACAAGAAAATAGCTGCAAAATACTAGATCTATGTATGGAAATACATTAAGCAGTAAAAACAAGGGTTTGCTCCATATACCAATGGACAAGACAAGAACAATTTTTGAAAGAATTTTTGTATTAATGGGGCACCTGTGAGGAAAACCAGAAGGAGTATCCAATTCCCCTCAGTGGGATGGGTTCTTGGAAGTCCTCAGCACTTCAGATCTAAGATTTCTCTTTCTAGTTGATGCAGAAAACCCAATGCAAAGAGTAGAGCTCAATGGGAGCAAATGGCAGAAAATGGTGACCAAGTGTATATATCCAGAGTGATCTAATAGGCAACAAAAGGTGAAGAATGGTAGGAAAAACCCTCCTATTTATAACAAAATATTGGGTCATTCTAGATCTTGGTGCATGGGTTAACCAGATCTAGATCCAATTTTTATGGAATATTTTATTATATTTGTTGGAGGGAAAAGGTATTTGACTTGGGTCAAATCCCTTAATTTGTCAAAAATAAATAAATAAATGATTTATTTATCTTTTTAAGGAAACGGTTAGAAGATAATCAAATAAATAATGATTTATTTAATTATTTGTGGGTGATTTGGTCATATTTAACAAGGAATATCATCTAAATAAGGTTTAAATGATTATTCCTAGAAATAATAAGATAAATAAAGGTTTATCTAATTAATTTCTTTGATTTTGGGTTAAATATGACTGGGAATAATAATTAAATTATGGTTTAATTAATTATTCCATGAGGAAAATCAAACAAATATGGGTTTGTTTAATATTTCCTTTTGGGGTTTCCTGTTTTAACATAGTGAAAGCAGTTTTACTTAGGGTAAAACTGGTCTTACCTGGTGTACTTGGGTCCATCTAATGATAATAAGTTAGATGACAAAAAAATGGTGTAACAATTTCATTTACAATGATACTCTTATAGGGGTTATTAAAGGTCCATTTGGAATCTATGATATAACCATTGGTGGTGTTTCTCAAGGTCTCTGGATCAACTATCCTTTAAAAAAATTGGCAGGCATGCTATTTAGTGTCCAATCACCTACATTGGGACTTTTCAAGCCATAGAAATGAGTGGCATACAGCAGTGAGATCTATTTATACTCTCCCATTGGAAATGGAGCTATATGGTTTAATATCTTTTTATTGTAGGTAAGAAACTAATCACAAAAGATATTGTATGTGGGGGAATTTATTTGACAAGGCAACGATCACTTTGTTACCATGGAGAGTATTAATTGATCTCAATTGGTATGACCTGCTAACAACATTCCTTTTCAAAAACTCTGCAAGATCATTTGGAGTCTAGTTTGTTCAAGACGAATTTGAGCACTCAACAATTTATTTTTTACACTTGGCAATGGTCTTATGGGAAGCCCTTTACATATTATAAAAATAAAGAACTTTTTCTATGCTTTGTAACACTACTCACTATTTGTGGAAAGTACTCAACATGTCAACTTTGCTTGCCGACATGGTGAGCCGACTTGACATTTCGGTGGAATCTCATTTAATTCTAGACAAACTTGGTTGGACTATTTGTAGCTAAACTGGCTTGTTCAGGAACAAACTGGTTCAAAGGGCTCGATGTCTTCTTGAACATTTAGGGTTAATCCATTTAAAATGGTGAACTTATTTTATGTTTGTTACAGGTGTGCTTGCATATTAATATAGAATCTAGGAAACTATTTGGGGGAATGATGTGGATATGCCAAATTGGTTGATTGCAACACGTAAGAGTTAGAGTTATTATTATTTTGCATATTTTCCATTATATAGTTATGAAGACTACTCCATCTGTGGATACCATTCCAAGCTTCACTGAAAATCTCTTTAGCCTCATCTAATCTACCTACTTTGCATAAATTGTCTACTAGCAAGGTGTAAGTATAAAAATTTGGCTTACAACCCTTACTTTTAATTATACTCAACCACTCCAGGGCCTCTTTAATGCACAAAGTTTATGTATTAGAAAAGTAAATTTAGAAATTATTTCAGTTTTCATTTTTTGTTTTCAAGTTATATATTGTTTTCAAGTTTTCACATTTCTAATTTTATTGCAATGTGGCAGACTGATCAGGGCAGTATAGTAACAACCTCGAGATAGGATGATTGCGGAAAGGGGCCAGCGGAAGAACATGTAAAGTGCCAGCATTGCTCTATATTCAGGTATTTTAGTTATTTACATAATTGAAATAATATTAATTTTGTTCAAATATGTAGACACCTGACCATGGTACGCCTGATGATTCCCTGTACGAGGAAGAGCTTTCTTCATCCCTATGTCCATTATTGTTGCTGCGAAAAAAAGCGCGAAAAGCAAAGTTGGAATTTGAGCGCTTGGTAGACGCTTCACCTCAAACACCTGAAATATCAATGAGGATAACAGAACTTATGACCCAACTAGAAACGTATAAGGTAATAATAAAAAATCAAAAGGATATTTTTCTTGTTATGCATGAGATGAATTGTGATAGTTTGATTTTTAATTTTTACATTAACTAAACTAACAAAAAAATTCTTTTGTATGTAGCATTATCTGACACCTGCTGCACCTGGTGTTGGTGGTAGTGGGACACAAGGGCAATAGATTGCCGAGAGACCCTCTCGTACACCTTCTACACCTTTAGGTGGTAGCCAAGAAACACACCCTACCAAGAAGAAACCTAGCCAACCGCTGAACACGTTGGCAGTGATGAGGCTAATATGGCCAACTATATTATTGCGTTTCCTGGAGCTACACATGTCAGCTCACGGGGACCATTAATGGCACATTGTTTGTGAATGATGAAAGTGTCCCTATAAAGCACGTACAACTCCCAGGTAAGTTTTAATATTTTAACTATTTCATGTACTCTATCTAAAACATATTTTATCATGATTTTTATTTTTAAATTAATGATAATATCTTTTTTCTGTGTAGGAAATAATGAGTTCTACAGGTTTTTGGAGAGCAAGGCATTGATAATTTTTGGCCCAACCATACACACAAGGTGGAATTCCCAGAATTCCAACCTGAAAAAATAACTTCTAGATTATCTAGAAGCCCTTTTTGGGGTGGGCACATTTGACAGAACAGCGGTGGCTCAGGTAGTTGGCAAATATTTTAAATATACCAGGGACACCTATAGGACGCAATTGCAATTTAATACTGGATACGAGCATCCTCTCACAGTTCCAGAGAGTGAGTGGAGATCACTCATCCATAACGGAAAAGAGAAAATGGCAAAGAAAGAAGGAAAAATGCCAACTAGACTTGCAAGGTAAATTACAACTTTAATTCAATAGCTTTAATTTTCTCTGTGTCTAAAATAAAAGTGTGATACTTCATATCTAGCTTCAATATTTTGATGATAGGTTTCCTAACACCTCAAAGGTAACCAAAGCTAGGATTGAAAAAAAGGGCCATCACAAGCTAGGCTAGGGCAACTACTTGAAATTAGCTGCAAGAATTGTAAGTAGCTAAACATCTTATAATTAATTGTATCACCTTCCAACGTTTTTGTAATCCCATCAAATAACATTAAAAATACACAATCATATGTAATTTAGGGTGATGACTTTGGAACAGAAACTATAGAGGAAGATAAAAATATCGTTTTCCATTTCGGCTATGAAGCCGTAGCTAAATATCGTAGAAGCTTGGGACAGGTCCCAAGATCCAGAATGCCTGATAAGGTAAAACGTTAACCTTTCAATATGTTTATTTTCATCCATAAATTTAATTTCTAACAACTTTGTTTAAATCAGGGGAGCAACACTTTCAACAAGCCAAATAACCCAGTTGTAGAGCAGTGCATTGAGAGTGAAATATTACCAGAAGAACATGTTCCTCATGTGCAACCTAATCATTGTAGTGGGGACCAGGTCGGAAATGCTACTATCAGTGAGGGCCATGACGGTAATTAATTTCCACTTATAATTTTTTCTAATTATACCTTGATGGTTGTCCTTATAACGTTTTTTGTTTAAATGACAAAGAATGTTGTACTTGAGGATCTTACCACCAGAGAGGAAGACAGGGAAATGGTCCCAACGGTGACAACTGGTGCACTAGGTAAATAATATCATTGCAATTTTTTTATTAATATTACCGAACTAGTTCAATGATGTTTAAAAACTGAAAATTAAAATTTAATATTTTTTTTTTGTAGGTGATGCCTTGTCACTGCATGAGACCATACATCGTGACTATGCAACTAGGTCAGCTCTGCAAGAAAGGCATGAAACGGGAGTAGAGCACGATGATGTTGATGATGTAGTTAGGTGCTTTAGAAGTAGGAAGAAGAAAAAGAAAATTTGATAATGTAAAATATTGTATTATTATTAGAAAAATGTTACCATACTTGGAACGTTTTTTTTCGTTATATTAAAAATTCATTTATCATACTATTTTTATGTCAAGCACTTTCAATGTTTTCTTGTGTACTTTTTGTTACATTGTTTTTTTATTAGTTATTGAATATTTTTTTTTCTTCTCATGAAAGTAAAAACGAAATATAGATTGGGTATTGGGGAATTGAGAGTGATGTGGGGGGGGGGAGGGGCCATAAGAGCTTCCACATTCATGTGGTTGGCCCTGTTTAGTAGAGAATAATTTATTGGAGTGATTTAATCTTGGAGAAAACCTCCCTCGATCCAATGTAGCAACAAAAAAGTCACTGTTGACTTAGTTGCTACTCTTTTAGCTCGTGGGAGGCTTGCTCCAAGTTTAGGCGACTCCAATAAATTGTTCTTCAAATGAAGAGGAGCTTATTCAGGTATGTTTTGACATTTTCAACATATGTTCTAACATTATCATAAGAATGCATCTTAAAGTAAAAAATACTACATCAATTAGTTGTATTTATTGTATAGATAATTATGGATTTTGAATGACTTGGCAGCGCAGGTACAAATCCTCTTGCATCATGAGAAATACAACTTGTCAACTAGGGTCATGTCTAGGATATTTTTGCTTGTGCGCTTGACCAGGTTCATAGTGTCACAATTTGTAAGTTCCTTTAAATTTCATAATTCAATATTAAGCTTGTTCATGATTATTATCTGGTTTTTTGTATGTGTTTTTTCATCTATTTGATTGTAAGCAACTCTGCATGTTTCCTATTGTTCACTATGATTTCTCCATTTACCACTCCCAGGATGAATCTGACTTTATTGTCCAATTTCATAAAATCAAGCTGAAGGTTTTCCAATCGGGATTTCTTTCTCTTTTCATAGAATTCAAGATGGATATGATAGAAGTGCTCAAAAACTTGCTTAGGGGTCTCATATTTATGATTGATTCCCTTTGAGCCAAAAAGATGCATGTTACTTGTACTGATTGTAGTAGTCAATTTGAATTTCCTTAAAAGGCCCTCTTGAAGTGAAATCTTCATATTCTCTTCAGACAATGACACCTCTAAATGGACCCTAGTATCAGTATTGTATTCCTTGTAGTCCCTTATGAATGGTTCTTTAATCTTATCCTTCCCAGTCATCAATGCTTCCAAAATTTCCTTGTAACCCTGAGTCCACTTGCGAACAGGAAACTCTATAATTCTTAATTTTGTCTTATTAATTTCCTCTATGATGCCACTAATCGTGTAAGACACACAATTATCCTTTATAGTTTTTCATTCAATTGTACCCTTAAAACCCTTGTACCAAGGTGCCAAGCCAATGGTGTAATGTCCAGTGCTCTGGGATGTTGAAATGTCCCTTAATCCTAGGCCAATCAATATATCATAATAAAGTGATAAAAAATATACATATCGTAGTATAGGCTCAGATCATATTCGGATCCATAAGCTTTTATAGTTTTTATGAGGATAGTGTTTCCCTAATCTACATTATCTCATATTGGTATTTTATAAAAAGTACGTTTCAGTGTTACTCTAGTGTAAACTACAATGTCCATATTCATCATACAGGTTAAGGATAGAGTAATAACATACAATAGTCTACCTAATAAATCATCCTGTATTTCAATAGCTAATGTGGACATAGGTGTAATGTAAGATCAATACTGAGATATGCTTGTTCCTATTCTAGCTCAATTTCATTGAATACGCTCTTTCCAGCTTTGATTAGTGAAAATATTTGGATTAGCTTAAGTTGAGTAATGTATTCACCCTTATCTCTCTTCTATGATTCCCATGTATTAGTTACAATGATAACAGTTATATGGAACTTAAAGCAGATTTTTATATATAAGAGACCATATCGTACCTATGATACCCGTCTTAAGCTTAGTAACTATCACGATATCACCTTACTTAAGCTAGTAGTAAGCTATATTGAATCTATAAGCTTATTGATTTCACTATGCTATTAGTACTAATGAATCAAGTCCATTGAATCAGTGACCAATATTTTCTTGATGTAACTACATGTAATGGAATAACACATATTCGTATAAACATGATCTCTGTTTCCCTATTCATTTCATACCTTATTAACACTAACCAGAATCATAGTAATAAGTACATATCCTTACTAGCTCTATGCCAACATGTGTATCTTATAAACCTTACGTAGAAACACAGTTTGATTGCTAATGTTTATATAATAGTTGATCTTATATGATTGGTTAAGCTTAGCATTGATATGAGTGAACCATTACACAAGCCATAGTGAAATATCTCTACCTGTATCATGACCATATGAAGTTGATCTCTGTATCATTCTATGTTTCCCTATTCAGCACTCTCTAAGCTATATCTTAACCATATTCAAGCTATTACACAAATCAGTCTAAGCTTAGTAATTGATGTTGATGTTAATCCACGCAGATATTCTCTCCATGATTCATACTCAAGCATGGTATAGAAAGAAAATTCCCGTCACATTACCAACCCTCTTTTGACTTCCGGCTAGATCTTGTCCTACTCAAGGGGGGAGTTCTCCCTAAGATAGGATTGCTAGGGTTTTAAATGTTTTGAAGATAATTTCTAGATTTTTGTTCGAATGGTCCTATGGTTGATTGAAAGGCTTAGATCAACTGAAATAACCTCAAGAAAGGTTCCCAAACACACAATCAAGAAATTACAAGGTGATTTTGAAGAATAAACCCCTACAAAATGGTTTAAAACATCTTTAAAAGGAAAAAAGGTGATGGACGGTTGAGGATCAGTGCGTTAGTTTGCTAATATATTTTTGTGCATATGGAGTTTCAAGATTAACACAGTTGTAGAGAAATTAGAATGGATTTAGGTTCAAATACTAAGGGAGACATTACTTGTATCTGTTAGAGGTTTGACCTAGACATTCTATAGTCTTCAAGGATGGTTAAGGGAGGGAGATTTCACATAAGTTGTGACTTCTTTGGAAAGCCTTCCTAGCAGATAATACTTGTGACCTGGTTGAAGCCTCAACACTTTCAGAGCATCTGGAATGACCATTCTCTTATTTCGGTCATATGGTGGGGGAACCCCTTCAAAAGCCCTTAGCCTAGAAAGTGTTGCAGCACCATGCTTGGCTTTGTGTGGAATCATTCCTCTAATTGTCCAATAGTCAAATCCTTCTCTTACTTTATTGTCATTTTCCGATACCTAACCAATGAGAGTACAAGAACACCTATTTCTATAAAAGCACATATAACTTCTCTTACTTTATTGTCATTTGCCCATAACTAACCAATGAGAACACAAGAACACGTATTTATATAAAAGCACCTATAATACTTTTATGTGTTTCACTAATATCCCTTTAGTTAGTGTGTGCACAGTAGCCTAGATCCTAAAGTGATTCCCATACAATGATAATCCACTAGGTGTATTTGTTCTTAAAAAACTATGCAGGGATAGATGTCCCATTTATGGCCAAATTCCACCAAAATGGTTCCCCCTACCTACCTAGTAACTACATTACATTTATTTCATGACAAGACTACCCTACAATGCACCAAATTTCTATCATATCCTTGACGTCAACAACAATTTGTTGTTCAGGATATAGCTAAGTTGGAACAAACTTAGCTCTAGAGCTTAGGATAATTTTCGACCTCTAATGTTTATAATCCAATAGATATAAAATTTCTAAAGCACGTGGGAGCCCTTTAAGTATCACCTTTCCTATATTGACTCTATCTTAAAAATCATGGAAAATGTCCATAGATTAGTTAAGTTTCTATGTTTATCCAATGATAATGCAATGCCCTTTAGGTTTCTTTGGTTATTTGTTTGCCCACTTGGTTTTTTTACTTTCTACTTCTACCCATTTGGTTATGGTGCATTTTATTAGCTATGAGAATTTTTGGTTGGCTTATGTGGAAATGACTATTTGGTTTCTATATGATTTGGTTTGTTGATATTCCCATTTGGTTATTTTGTCTATGTTATTCTATTAAGTTCTTGTTTATATCCGCGGCAATGGTTGTTTGGTTTCTCTTTGTTTTAGTTTGCTAATATGCCCATTTGGTTAATCTTTCACATGTAACTGAGAAGTTTTGGTTTGCATCGTGCAGCAATACGTATCTGGTTTCAATGTGTTTACATTAGCTGATACGCTCATTTGGTTACTTTGCCCTTATATTTGTGAGAAGTTTTAGTTTGCATCTATAGCAATGGCTATTTGGTTTCGATGTGTTTTAGTTTACCCATAGGGTTTTGATGTTGTTGACGGGAAAATCTGTCCAGCCAACAGTAAGGGGATCTCCCCGGTAGAAAGTCCCAATTAGACCTTGAACTGTTTGGAATAGGGATCCCATCTGGGGTGTGGGTCCGGCTACTGCTTAAGTCACCTTCCCTTTGGTCTCAAAAGAACGTGATTGAACCTGCGGACACACACTTATTCAAATGATACAAGATACATGATTGATGCGTTAAACACGTATATAACAATATGCGTAGCGAGAAAAATAATGAAGCATAAACGCCGAAGGAGGTGTTGTTAACAACACATCATTGGGGTTATGCTTGTAGGTTGTTCTAACCACAAAAGAAACAATTCTTTATGGTGAGATGCCCCTTTTACATTCGTGAAAGATAAAAAAAATGCTAATAAGCAAATTCATTAACATCCATTAATAAAGCAAACTGAACTAAACATCATTAACACAAGTACAAATAACCATAATGCGTAAATGATGCCACTAAAAGTGCAGCTTCGTTAACCAAAAGATTTTCGAAACTGTATAAGAAATACTCATAGTGTTCGCACAGCAAAACACATCAGATCCAAAAGGAGTTTAAACAAGTATCTATATTCATATGCACAAGAGTGTTATCTTTCAATACTATGCTCTATAGGTCTTGAGTCTAAAAAAAAATATACTTTACATTTTCCTCGGAGGGAGTTTTATAGATAAAAATTTCCCTTTGGGCTTCCTGACTCTTCGCTTGCCTGACTGTTGAGTTGCCTTGCAACCCAGAAGGGAACTGCAACCTACGACCTGGCTGGGCAGTGCAACCTGTGACCTGGCTGGGAAGTGCGACCTATGACCTGGTTGGGCAGTGCGACCTACGACCTGTTTCCAAATGCTACCAGTGATCTACTACCGTCGGGTTATGAAGATGTGTGCACAATTGTGAGGTCAAGGGCATCAATCTGCTGTCCTTTGAGGAAGTCTTGCCAAGTCTGAACTCTACTGCTATGGGAGAAACTAGAGGGACCTCTTCTTTCAACCGATGCATGCATTCCAAGGTGTTTGGGACCATAGTTTCCTTCTTCTGCGAGATCAGGTTGGAAAGAGAGGTGAGCTTGGTGTAGATCCAGACTGGTGTGACAAGAAACTGGCCCAGGTTATATTGTGACACTGCAAGGTCGGGAGTGGCAGTAGCTTGCTTAATGGGCTGCAGAAATGACTAGATCTCCCAATCCACCTGTTCCCAGGTCTTCCCCTCGTCCAATGTACCCAGCGAAGGAATGTGATGAAGGATGTGCATCGAATCGATGCCATTGATCAGGTGTTCGTATGTAGCCATTACTTTGTCTAAATCCTTGGATAGCTTATCCTTGGACTACATTTTCATATGGATTTGTACTTTGGCATCTTGTGTGTGAATCCAGTCCTTCTTTGGAAAATTTCCAGGAGCCTAAGGGTACCGCACTATCCAGGCCATCATTCTGTCCAAGGCAGCTGAGGCCTCCTTCAGCTGCTCGTGCTTTTGCTTAGTCTCCGTTTGGGTTCTCACCAATGGGGTGACTGTTTTTTTTATGGTAAACATTTCCCTATAAACTTTCCTCATGGTAGCCTCTAATATATCGAACTCCCTTTGAATGGTAAGCGGAACTTCATTAACAGGGGTAGTTTTGTTTCGGAGTTGCTGAACCTCCTCTCTCAATGCTGTCTTTTCCTGTTCTGCCATTTTTTCTCGCTGCTCTGCTTCATGTAGCCTATTTTGTAGAGAAACGATCTCTCCACTCATTCTGGTCACATTCTCTTCTATGGCCACAGTGAAGGTTGTGCCAGCCGATGCTATCATCATGGGATTAGTCCTAGTATCAAGGATTATGTCTTTTCCAGTTGTGACTATGGACGCGACAGAAGGATTTTGTGCCAGGCATCTTCTTTTCTCCTTTCAGATTTTGAAGGAGAATTGATCAAACGTGAGCCTGGTGAGGTCGAATACCTCCTCCTCTTGCCCCTGGGACGAGCTGACATCAGAGAGTGTGGCTCGTGTACTAACTAGAGGTACCTCAAGGGGAGATACCTCGATGTCCTCTAGCATTTCATCCTCCTCTTCTTTCTTTTTCTTTTCTTCCTCTTCTCTTTGTAGGCATTCGGCTTCTGCCTTTTCATGTTCTCTCTTCTGCCTGAGCTCTGATTCTGCCGCTGCTTCTAATTCAGCTTTCCTTTTATGCTCAGCTGCTGCAGCTTGCTCTGATTTCTTCTAATGGTCAGCTTCCACTTTATCTAACTCTTTCTTGAGTTCTTGTTCTGCTGTAGCTTCCGCCTCTTGTTTCTCCTTTTCCTTCTTGGCCTCTTCGGCCTGCTTTTTCTTTTATTCTGACCTTAGGCTCTTCTTGCACCTATCCTTATCCTCTTTCATTTTCTTCTCTCTCTCTTGCTAGGCTTTGGCCTCTGTTTCCTTCTGTTGGGTAGAAGTACTATGCCTTGTACTGGTTCAAGGATTTTTAGCCAGAGAGGAAGAAGCGCCTCCTAATTCACGGCTCCTGTCTTCCAAGGTTTGGTCATCCGGGTCCTCTTGTCCAGAGTTCGCCCCCGGAGCAAGTTGTCGGTCTGCATTGTACCAGTTTCTTCTTTCATCTTCTCCGAGGCATTCCACGTGCTGGTAGTTCCATTTGAACTTAGCCCTCTTGCAATGATCAGGAACTATCCTCTTTCGGTCGTATGTTTGGTATTCTAATGCCCCAAGGCGGTAACCTTTCATTTCTTTTGCCTCTGCCTCTACCTCTCTGAAGTATTTCACTACGAATGCGCCGATAGTGAGGGGTAGCATAGGCCACGGCTTATTGTTACCCTTGGACAGGACCCTGGAGAAACCTGAAGACATTTGGAAATAGACTGTTAAGCCCCTATATTAATAGTGTGGTCCCTTATTATGTTAGTCTAACCCCACTTATTGTTATTAGTGTACCCCTGTAACCCCCATATTGTTATTATTGTGCCCTTGCATTATTACTGTTAGGTCGGCTAGAATTACATTGTGGCCCCACTAGGATTATATTGTGCCCCCATGGACTCCTATATATAGATGGAGGTTTTGTTCATTTGTATCATCCAAGAATTGTTCATTTATGTAATGTATTGGAGGTTGCCCCCTCGAAGTGGCTCATTTCTAAGGCGTGAATATCTCTTTTCTTCTCTCTTTGGAGCTGGTTACACAACATTTGGTATCGGAGCTTTGGGATTCTAGGGTTTCGCTGCTCCAAACAGGTCATCGTGGCATTTTCGCTATAATTTTTTTTCTACGAAGCTTCAGAAGCTGAAATTTTTAGGGTGCGAAGCTGAAATCTTGAGGAAGGTTGTCTAAAAATTTCAGATCTTGGTTCGCCATATTTGAGGAGATATCATCTTTGGAAGTTAGGTATTTTTTCAGGCTCATAAACAGGTCATCGTGGAATTTGCGCTATAAATTTTTTTGTACGAAGGTTCAGAGTCTGAAATTCATATGGTACGAAGCTGAAATCCTGAGGAAATTCGTCAAAAAATTTCAGAGCTTGGTTCGCAATATTTTTGGAGATATGATCTGTGGAAGGTAGTGCTTTTTCAGGCTCCTGAATTTCATCTCAAAGAGGTGATCGTGGGAAAAGTTCAATAACTCTCTCTCTGAAGATTGGATTGGAGTTCCGTCAAAATTGGTCACAATTACATGGCCTGTAGTTTCTTCGCTATCAATTTCAGAGACAAAGGACAAAACAGTGACACGTGGAAAGTCGTACAAGTTCGCTCTACTGAACCAGTCCAGAATTAGGTCATTGTGGGAGATTGGACACAAATTTGTCTTGGAGAATCCAAATCAGGTCAGACCTGTGGCATTCAAAAGATAATTCAGAGGGCTACTTCAGTGCTGAATTTCAGATATTGAAAATCTGAAATAACAGAGATAATACAATTTCAATATCTAGCTCCTCAAAGCTAGTAAAAGGTGTGTATTTTGTTTCCGAATTGCATAAGTCTTGTTTGAAGAATCAAGTTGAATTGATTCCAAGGGCATCTTGTAGAATAGATATCAATATTGGATTCTAAAATGGCCCCTAAAAAGAATTCAACACCCATCAAGCCTTCAGAAGGCTCTACCATGACTCATGAAGATGAAGAATTGCAATATGAGATATCAAAATTACGGTACCAAGTGCAACAAATTTCGATCTTACGAAGAGCAATTGAAGATGAAATAGATGGTTTAAAAGCAAAAATGGAGGCTAATTTGGATGGTTTGAAGGATCAAATAATAGCAAATATGGATGATAAATTAGTGGAAGATCACATCGAGCATCAACAACAAGTTCTCCAACTCTCAAAGGATAACCTAACTTTGGTGCAAAAACAAATGATACAACCGGAAGATCAACATCACATCAAAAGAAGTTTTGAAGGAGTCACAGAAACAAGAACGCGACAAGTACAATCAATTTCAGATTTTCTCAGCAAGTGGAAGAACTTTCCTGTAGAAGATTCCACATGGGAGGATGAGAATTTTATACAGAAGCATCAAGAAATAATCAAGCGTTGAGGACAACACTTTTTTGAAGGAGAGGGGCATGTTAAGCCCCTATATTAATAGTGTGGTCCCTTATTATGTTAGTCTAACCCCACTTATTGTTATTAGTGTACCCCTGTAACCCCCATATTGTTATTATTGTGCCCTTGCATTATTACTGTTAGGTCGGCTAGGATTACATTGTGGCCCCACTAGGATTATATTGTGCCCCCATGGACTCCTATATATAGAAGGAGGTTTTGTTCATTTGTATCATCCAAGAATTGTTCATTTATGTAATGTATTGGAGGTTGCCCCCTCGAAGTGGCTCATTTCTAAGGCGTGAATATCTCTTTTCTTCTCTCTTTGGAGCTGGTTACACAACATAGACTTCTTGCATGAGCATTCTGTCTGTGAGAAAATGAGGCATAGCATGTGGGGCCCTGAACGAGCCAAAGACTCGGATGAATGGGTACTCAGCAAAGGGGAACCAATGTGCCACCTTGCCTAGCGTTTCCATGGCCCGCCAAGACATGCAAGGAGCGTCTTGGCTGAACAATTTCCTGTAAAGAGCTGGGATGAACACTTGGGAGATCGGCTCTATGTCTTGTTTATACCTGGAATCCCAAAACACCTTGGTTTGTAAGTGGATTGCATGGGTCTGTTTTGGATCCCAGTTATGCACCCATCCCTCAAAGTGCAACCTTGAACAGACAACATCCAACAAATAAGAAGCCATATAGAATTCAGAAGGCATTCCTTCATCTAGTACCAATTCCGAGGATAAGTTTGTATGCATGGAGGTCATCAATATGCTAGCCCAGTTGAATCAGGTGCCGTGCGCTGTTACGTACTCCATGAGAGTCACCCATGTGCCGTTGAAGGTGGTGGAATCAGGGCGCTCGTACAATCTGAAAAGCATGGCAGCCACTAATTTATATACTTTCCTGAGGCTCGCCACTGGATATTCCTGGTCCTTCTTGACCTTAAATTTCTCAGGCTCATCCCACCACTGCTTTATAGTTTCAACTATAGGAACTGCATGGGTGATAGCCCATTCTTCTGTGAAGTATTCTTCTCGCTGAGGCAAAGAGTAATAAACATGAGCGTCTGAGCCTTTGAGTGTTGCGAAAGCCTTGCCTTCGCTATCACTGATTATGAACTTCTTGGGGTCGGTTTTATGTATAATCCAATCTATCATCTCTGGGCATGGGAATATGGCCGGATGGGCACCTGCAAGATGTAGCTTAGACCTTTTGACCTGTAAGTATATCTCCCGATCAGGGAGGTCTTCTGGGAATTCTGTTCTAGCGAACTATTGGTACACTTGGTACCAACGCATGCTGTCCCCTTTGGCAAATGTGCAAAGGGTATCTCTGTAGATCGGGGGTGGGGACATTGGCATGTCCATCTCTACGTCCTCCACTGCCAGGCGTGTTACACCATTTTTTGGTCATCTAACCTATTATCATTAGATGGACCCAAGTACACCATGTAAGACCAGTTTTACCCTAAGTAAAACTGCTTTCACTATGTTAAAACAGGAAACCCCAAAAAGAAATATTAAACAAACCCATATTTGTTTGATTTTCCTCATGGAATAATTAATTAAACCATAATTTAATTATTATTCCCAGTCATGTTTAACCCAAAATCAAAGAAATTAATTAGATAAACCTTTATTTATCTTATTATTTTCTATGAATAATCATTTAAACCTTATTTAGATGATATTCCTTGTTAAATATGACCAAATCACCCATAAATAATTAAATAAATCACTATTTATTTAATTATCTTTCAACCACTTCCTTAAATAATTAAATAAATCATTATTTATTTGATTATCTTCTAACAACTTCCTTAAAAAGATAAATAAATCATTTATTTATTTATTTTTGACAAATTAAGGGATTTGACCCAAGTCAAATACCTTTTCCCTCCAACAAATATAATAAAATATTCCATAAAAAGTGGATCTAGATCTGGTTAACCCATGCACCAAGATCTAGAATGACCCAATATTTTGTTATAAATAGGAGGGTTTTTCCTACCATTCTTCACCTTTTTTTTCCTATTAGATCACTCTAGATCTATACACTTGGTCACATATCTCCATCATTTGCTCCCATAGAGCTCTACTCTTTGCATTGGGTTTTCTACATCAACTATAGAGAGAAATCTTAGATCTGAAGTGCTGAGGACTTCCAAGAACCCATCCCACTGAGGGGAATTGGATACTCCTTCTAGTTTTCCTCACAGGTGCCCCATTAATACAAAAATTCTTTCAAAAATTGTTCTTGTCTTGTCTATTGGTATATGGAGCAAACCCTTGTTTTTACTGCTTAATGTCTTTCCATGCATAGATCTGCTATTTTGCAGCTCTTTTATTGTCTAACTAACCACAGATCTGAAGATATTGGCAGCCACTTTTGTTGTTAGGGCTATTAGTTATGTGTAGCTAAAGTGGTCCTTTTTCGTACACTTCGACAAAGGATTCATACTAACAAATGGTGACTCCACACGGGTTTTAAATTACGACCACTGTCGTTTTTCATATTCCTGCATATCCAGCTGCTTCAGACCCTAAGGTTTCTTTTCAGCTGTTTATTTTTCCTATTTTTATGTTGTTTTTCTCACATAAAACCCTAAAACATCAAAATTTCTAACTTTTGTGTGTTTCTGGCCCTATTGCGCAAGTAAGCGACACCAGCCGCAACTAAGACGGCAACTTTTCTGAAAATCTGTCGCCGAAACAACCGAAACAAGGGGTCGCACTTTTTGGCCCTAAACCTGCGACCTGGACCTCCAGGTCGCACTTTTCAGCCTGTTTCCTGCGACCTGCACTAAAATCAGGTCATAAACTGCGACCTGCCATTTTTTCAGCAATTTTTCTGCAATTTTTCTGGGTTTTGCTGCAGCTTCTGCCAGGGTCCTCCAGCCTCTGTCTCAGCCCATTTTGACCAAGTTCTGATCTATTTTTACTCATCTAAGTGGGAACCTATCCCCCTAGGGCTTTAGTACCCTCCACTTTTTGTGGAAGAGTTTTAAGCTGTTTCAGCCGTCTGTTTTTCAGAGCTTCAGCCTCCTTTTTTCCAGAACTGTTACCTCCCTTTCAGATCCATTGAAATCAACCTTTCTTCCTTTCAAATCACCTCCTGTCGTTTTGTTTGGACCTACTTTCTGGGCCTCCCCCTTGCCCCCTCCGTTTTTCCCTGATTTCCTTCCTTTTTTCCAGCCACCTTGCCTCTGTCTCTTGGCTGTGATCTGCACCTCTTTTCAGCAGCTTTATCCTCTAGATCCCTGTCCCTTTTGACCCTAGATCTATTGACCTCTTTTTATGTGTGTTTTGAGTAGATTTTTGCCCTCTTTTAGAGTAGTTTTGAGAGACTCGCCTTTTTGGGTTAGATTGATGCATAGTTGGTTGTTAAATGTTCTGTCCTTTCAGCAATCTATATTGTTCTACGCAGATTTCTTTTCAGTTACGCAGCACACTTTTTCTTTCTCTAAAAACGAAAAGGGTTTAAAAATTAAAATTAACGCACACCACACACTGACCCTAAGTGAAGAAGCACCTGGTTAACACCGCCTGGCAAAGACTCTAAAATCAATTGTCACTGCACCTTATCTGCCCTTGACATCGCTTGATTCTGTCCCTTTCTTCCCTTGTCGGTTTCCTTCTTCCTGTCATCATTGCACCCCCAAGGCGCCTTTCCCGGAGACTTCTTAGCCTTCATCCTCAGTTTCCGGTCGATCGACCTGCTCCGCCCCACCGTCGTCGAGCCAGTCCACCTTCGAGTCCGCACTCCGACTCCTCTCCTGATTCATCGGGTCCTCCTTCTCCTCCTGGTTCTCCCCCTGTCACCTTCACTATGTCTGGTCTAGGGCCTAACGCTAGCGGTTCTCCCGGCCCTAATGCAGGCCCTACTACTAGCGGAACCACCACAGGAACTACCCCGGCCACCCCTGTGCTGCCGTACATTGCAGGCCTCAGCCTCCCCGATTTCCATCAGTTGATCAATGACCCCATTCACCACAATGCTAATTGGCCTGCTATGCCAACCAAGCTCCCCTCCGACATCCCTAAGTTTGAGGGCCTTAATGGCTAAGATCCAACCAATCATGTCAGATCTTTCCACATGTGGTGTTCCTCCAATTCCATTACCGATGACTCCATCCGTCTTCGTTTGTTCCAACGCACGCTCACCGGCGAAGCTTCTAAATGGTATGTCGAACAAGCCACCTCTACCCATACCACCTTTGAGACTCTTGCCCAAGCCTTTTTTTCGTACTTCCAGCTCCCTCTCCGATACGATACTGGCACGGAGCTCTTGACTTCCTTCAAGAAATCCTCTTCAACACGCCTTTCCGCCCATGTTCAGGAATGGCGAAGAAGACGGAGCTTATGTCGAGCCCCTCCCTTCGAAGATCGGGTTTATATGGACTGGTTCCTTCGCACCCTTCCGGCTCCCATCGGCAAGGATGTCGCCTCCCATTTTCCTCAAACCGAAGAAGCCGCCCTCCAAATAGCCTTGAAATATGACCTGATCTACGCTCAATCTGGTTATGTTTATACCGTTCTCCCTGACCTCCCCAGGCTCGATGGCGCTAACGCCCCAGGGGCATCTCATTCCGCCGACGGTATCATTGGAGCCCTTTCCCATCCATACGCTCAACCTCCTATGGGCTATGGTCTCCCTCAGGGAGGGGCCAGCTCCTCCAGCACTCTTCCCCCTCCCGGTAGCATGTATCCAGGATACGGCATGCCTCCTCCTTTTTCCCAACCTCCTGCTTACCTCAATGTTGCCCAACCTACCCATTACCCTTATCCGCAGCCTGGTGCACCAGCCCCTCCAGCATATGCGCTTCCTCCTCCCTTGCCTCCTCAACCCCAGCACCAGCACCTACAGCCCCCTCCAGGGCAAGTATTTGCACAGCAGGGCGCGACTAATCCCCCTTCTTCTCAAAGAAGGCGGAGAGGCAATCAAAACCAATCTGCCCCTGGTACCCGTGGACCCAATCACAGACTTGACCTAACCTTTGCCAACCGGAAGGCGCTCGGCCAAGCTTCGAGGCAGGCCACTTCGCACCGTCGCCTTGTTCGTGTTGCGGTGTTTATGGTCATTACACCCACGATTGTCCCCTATTACCCCAGTCGGCGAGATGTGGGGGGTCTGGCCACGTGCCTTGAGGCAGACACGCCTCCCCTCATGCTCCCTCTAATGTGGCCACTACTAAACCCGCTGTGTTTACTGATCCTTTCCCTCAACAAGGATTCGTGGCTACCCAACCACCTGACGGGCGGGTCTCCACTCCACCTTCCATTTCTGGTTCTTCCGATTACCAGATCCTCATGATGAACTCTTATCCATCCCCAACCGTCGAACTTCACCTTCAAACTCAGTCTCGCCAGTACCCCAAGCCTCCTGCTCAGTCTACCCCCGAGCCTCCTTCTTCAGGTCCTACAGAGCCTTTTTCGACATCCAGTGGCCCCTTACCTATCCCTCAACCCAAAGTTGAGGTTCATACCAAGATACCTAAGGGCCCACTACGTCGAAACGCTGCTCCCAGTCGAGCTGCCCATTCGTATAGCATAGTAGATGATTTGGCGCAATCTCCTGCCGCCATTTCCACACTGGAACTCCTCTAGTCGTGCCCTTCCCAAAAAATGCTCTACTATCTGCCGTGGGCGCTGTAGATCCTGCTGATGACCAAATGATTGTTTTCGACGCCACTCAATCGGACCACCCTCCTCTTCCTCCTTCCGTTGCCTTCCAAATCCCAGTCAAGATCCGGAATGCCAACGTGTCCCGGTGTATAATTGATGAGGGGGCATCCACCTGCGTGATGTCCGCTTCGGTTTGGAAGCAACTCGGATCCCCTGAGCTGGCCCCTTCCACGATCACCCTTCGAGCGTGGGATGGTCATTCCTCCCAGCCCATTGGCCTGTTTCGTAACTGTCCCATCACCCTCGCCGGTAAGACCGTTTGCGTTGACATCGAAGTCATTGACGCCCCTCTAGACTACAACATTTTATTGGGGCGAAGCTACACCTATGCTATGTCTGCTGTCCCATCCGCAGTCTTTCGCAAGATGTCTTTCCCCCATAATGGAAAGATAGTCACCATTGACCGGTTGACATATCATGAGCCAAAATCTCAGACCTCCTCTGAGACGACCATCTCTTCTGTAGCCAACAAGCAAACCGTCAATTCCTTGACCAGTGTCTCCCCCGGCGTTTACAAAGATTCCTCCCTGCTTGGAACTTTCCCTAACCTTACCCCCCTCCTGTCACCGATCCCAACTCATCGAATGTTTGCATGATGCAATCGTCCCAGGCTGCCCGTAAGCGGCCTGCCTTGGCTAGTCAGCAACCTCCCCCTCGCCCTCCGCAACCCGCTCCTAGCCATTCATCTCAGCTAGCCGGACCTCCTCCTTCTGGCCCTACCCCTCTAGCTGGTATCCCTAAACCCCTTTATCCTTCTGGATCAGTTCCTCCTGGCCTTAACCATCTCGAAACCATCCCTCCTGGTCATTACCCTGCTGGGCAGATCCCTTTCCTAGCTCCCCCTCCCGGAGTATATTCTATCCCCGTCATGGCCACCCTCTCTCTCCCTAACTTGACCTTAGGCATACCGGTCTGGTACCTTGATCCCCCAGTCGCCACCCCTCCTGGTCATCCCAAGCCCTATATGGCTTTGACACCGGTTCAACTGGTCCCCCTAGCTTCCTCTGTTGCCACTGTGCCCCCAGCACCTCCACAGGACCCTTCTCCTGTCGTGACGGCTCCCGGGAAGAAAGGAAAAGCCCGCAAGGGGGCACCTAAAGACAAGACCACCACGATTGACCCGGCCCCTTCTCCGCCCGCGAAGCCTTGCGCCTTATGTGATTTCACCGGTCATGCCATGCATGCTTGTCTCGAGTTGCCCTGTATTCAGCCCATGGTTAAAGTCGCGTTCCCCGAGTCTACGGTCCCTGAAGCCTCCATTCCTTCTCCGTCCGTAACCAAGAACCCCAAGACTCTCTGCACCAACAAGCCCTGTGCTTTGTGTGGCGTTCATGGCCATTACTCCCACCATTGTCCTCACCTGACGCATTACCGCGCCTCTTTAGAGGTAATCCGAGAGTATGAGGTTGAACAAAATCAATCCGCCTCTCCCATCCTCGCGCAGTACGCTTCAGGCCAGCCTGAGGATCCCCCCGCTCCCATCGACATTCCCCCCCCTGATGTTCAGATGACGGAGTCTACTGTAACCATTATTTACCTATCCTCCTCTGCGAGACACTTGGAGCCTAGCCCATCTGCATCCTCCCCTGTTGTGTCCCTTGACCACCCCTTTCCTACCCATACACGAGATCACTCCACCCGTGTCTCTGTTGACCTCCGCAGCCTGAGTCCTCACCATACTTCCGATAGCCCTCATATACCACCCTCTGATTTGTATATGAGTCATAGTCATCTTGCTCCTTGCACTCCCTCCCGCGGTTGCCGCCCGATGACTTCTGTGCACTCACGCTGCCGTCATTGCCTCTCCTCCCCTCATTTGTTGTCTTGTCACACCATTCCGCAGGACCCCCCGTCCACACCCTTTATCGATTACGCCGATGGTGCAAGTCGTTACTCTTGGAATCTAGCCTCAGTAGGTTGGGCCATCTTCACCCCCTTGCATGCCCTTGTTCTTTCTAACGGGGTATGCATTGGTTTTGCCACCAAAAATCAGGCCGAATATGATGCAGTGCGTGGTCTCTTAGTCGATGCCCTCTTTCATCGCATCCTCCATTTGCACGTTCGTTTGGATTCCCCACTTCTTGTAATGCAATTAAATGGTGTTTATTGTGTGCATAACCCTGTGCTGTTTAGACGCTATTTACGAGTGAAACTCTTGATACGTGCATTTGAAACCATAACTTTCAACCATGTACCTCGAGAATAGAATCACTATGTAGACAGTATTGCAAACCATGTTCTAAATTGGCATTTATCACACACATTTCATACAAGACAATAACATTCATAACCATAAAAAAAAACGATGCATATCCATAATATGTGTCGCAAAACATGTGTTTAGAGTCCATCTACTCTGATACATATGACATGCCCATAGCATGTTACAAAAAACCCAAAACTATGCGCACCACCTGCCCCTACATACATAATAGGGGGCACCACATGCCCCACCCCTAATCACTATCTGGAGGATCCCGGGCCAATGGCTCCACCCCTACAGCATGTAGATCATGCATCGCTTGACCGGCCATCACCATGCGCCGCATGACACCTCGCCACTCCGAGGGTAGACCAACACATGGCTCTATGAACTGGTCGTCTAAGTCCTGCCACCCGCGCTCTGATACTCTGGTCAACAACCTTTCGCATCTACGGCAGATGTCCTCCAACAGGGCGGCTGCATCCTCATTATGCGCCGCTCTCGACCCACTCAGACCTGTAGCTCCAGATGCTGCCGGTCGTCCCATCTATCCGGCCGGTTTTACCGGTGCTATATCTGCATACCAAAAGTACATGAATCAGTATCGTAAATTACTATTCAAAAAACTTTAACATGCCCACACAAGAATAGCAATCTGTCACTTACCATCGGGCCCCCAGACTTGACCAGGCGGAAGTGGCAGGTCCGGATCTCCACAGTAGCTCATCCCACTATAGGGATAGTCGTCTATGTACAATGGCATCTGATCCCAATGGGAAAAAAACTTAGGTCGAAACACTCGCCCGACCGCCCCTCCTCCTCCTCTGCACAGTAGCCATCCCCAATGGCGCATCCTGGGCTCTCTCGGGCCCCCATCTGGAAGTTGTAAACGAGGCCTCAAGGTCGGGATCTTCTCAAAGAAGAAGGCGCACAACAAAGTCCCATATGAGCAGTCATGGTTCACCTGCCACCTGCATAGTGACAAATGTCGCTTTAGCGACACCAACATCATTTGGGCCCACCCATAGTAGGTCCCACCCAACACACTTTCCACTATCATCATTTGCCCCCCAGTGATGTGATGGAACGCCTGGCTGCCCAGGATTCGCAGCATAGCTGCAGCCACTACACGGTTTTCTAGCCTCTCTAGATCCCCGATCGGTATTCGAGTCCCCTTGACTTGGAGACCCGGTCGACAATGACGCTCCACGAACTCCATGATATGCCGCCCCCGCGGCAACACTGGCTGGGTGTTTCCCACCATCCCCAGTGGCGGGAGACCAGTCAGGAAGTACACGTCCTGGACCGTCAGTTCGATCCTGTGCCCCTGCACTACAAATATCTCCTGATCTGGATCCCAGTAACTGATAATCCGGGCCAGTAACGGTTCCCTGCTCTCATCAAAGGGTTCTCCAAAAACTTGAGAACCCCAAATCTGGCCAATACACAGCGGATGCCCTGATCCACCTGGATCTCTGTCCGTAGTGTCCCCAGATCTCTCTCTCTCCAGTTGACCCGTAACTCTGCCATACCTGCACAAACACATCATTTTTGTCAGCGTACAGATCGAGAAAACCATAACCAAACACCAAAACCCAACTTCCAGCCATAAAACAGCACCAAAACCCCCTCATCTCCCAGGTCGCAGTTTTCTGCTCTTTTCTGGACCAGGTCGCACTTTTTGCCCTGATACCTGTGTCCTAGGTCGCACTTTTTGCCCCAAAAAGTGCGACCTGGCCGTAGAGATGAAGGAGGGGCTGTTTCTGGGATTCTGGGCCCTAAACTGAAAATGTAATCCATCAAAATGCAAGAGAAAGGTTAGACCTCTTACCTGCAACTGATGGATCGCGATTGCAACGGTCGGTTTTTCCGCTACGTTCGCTACAAGATGTAGGGCCTTCTCTCCTCTCCACATTCACCACAGCAACAATAGAAAATGAGTGATTTTGGAGGGAAAACTGCCTTATTAAAAGAGAACCCCTGTTTCTTCTTTCGACTGCTGCGACCACACCGTAGCCCCGTTTGACGAACCGTCTATACCGTTGGAAAGCTCTCACCGAACTCTCAAATGGGTATCTGTTAGTTTTTTGTGATCTGATACTTCACCAGGACACATTTTGTCCAAGAAGGGTCACTTCACCTCTCCTTAAAATCGAATTTCCTCACTTACGACACTTGTACTTGGGGCACCATCTTGCCTCCTTACTTGTCTTCGTTCGTGTTGATTTTCGTCATGAGTTCCCATCATGTACTCATGTTTCCACGGTCCCCCATTGGGGCCTTTACTGTGTGGCAGCACCATCGAGTTGCCCTTGTTTAGAGCATCCAAGTTGAGTCATCATTCCCTCCATGGAGTCTATACCGAGTCCCTTTGTACCCCACTATAGCCCTCCATCCGTCATTGATTGGTCTCTCTCTTGTGTCGCACATTATGACCTTCAGTTCCACTGTCCCCCATCCCCGATGATGTTGTGTCAGTCACTGCCATGTCATTCATGCCCTTTATGCTCTAGCCAGGGAAGTCGTCCATTAGCTACTCAGTCCTTTCCACTTCACTATCATCATTAGTGTCAGTCTGTCCGTCACTCTACTCTTTTCTCTCGCGCCTTAGTTGAGGGTCTCTCATTGCCTCAACTATGGCGGACCTCCTTCTGTCGACATCAGCTCATTTATTCTAGAAGCCAGGTCTAGAGGGTGGTGTACCTTGGTTCCAGCTTCCATTCTTGTTCGGTGCCTCGGATCAGGCAAAGGGATATCTCCTTTCCCTTTAGCTTGATTGTTTCTCCAGCTCCTTCAGCATGATCGAGATTCGTATACTTGATGGTCCAATGATCCAGCAGCAGCTCTTGATGATTCCCGGGTGTGTGTGAGATGTTTCAACCCTCATGAGGGGGTGGCCCTGCAGGTAGCCCCCCACATGCCCGGATGACCTCTTCTTTGCAGCCTTCGATGCAGCTCCAGATATTTGATGATGTTGGTCGTAGCCACTTGCAGCGCCTCTTCGACTTGCATGTATTAGTCAGATTTTGTGAGCCCTTCCCCATTTACAGGGGGCATTTGGGTTGTATTTGTATCTCATGTACTCAGATATTATTGTACAAGTCCTGGCTGTTATCCCAGGCACAACATGTATGTGGGATTCCTCATTGTATTTTTATCTCGCTCATGATTATGCCAGCTGTACTTTACGGTTCGGTCCCTTGTTTACTGGACACACTATTCTTTTGTACTTTGTCTCGGCGGGCATAGGTATGCCTCCCCCGCCGCCTTCAGCACAGGTACCCTCTCATAAAAAGAGACTTGTTGCACCTCCGAGTCTCGTCTCCTCAGGGTCTAGTCCTTCAGCACACTATCTACCTCACATTTCTCTCTCTGACATCCCTTTTGTTGTCTAGTGATTGTGTTCTTACAACGTACTTCGGTCATACGATTTGCTCCTGACACTCGCACGCTGGGGGGCAATCTGTTACACCATTTTTTGGTCATCTAACCTATTATCATTAGATGGACCCAATTACACCATGTAAGACCAGTTTTACCCTAAGTAAAACTGCTTTCACTATGTTAAAACAGGAAACCCCAAAAGGAAATATTAAACAAACCTATATTTGTTTGATTTTCCTCATGGAATAATTAATTAAACCATAATTTAATTATTATTCCCAGTCATGTTTAACTCAAAATCAAAGAAATTAATTAGATAAACCTTTATTTATCTTATTATTTTCTAGGAATAATTATTTAAACCTTATTTAGATAATATTCCTTGTTAAATATGACCAAATCACCCACAAATAATTAAATAAATCACTATTTATTTATTTATCTTTCAACCACTTCCTTAAATAATTAAATAAATCATTATTTATTTGATTATCTTCTAACCGCTTCCTTAAAAAGATAAATAAATCATTTATTTATTTATTTTTGACAAATTAAAGGATTTGACCCAAGTCAAATACCTTTTCCCTCCAACAAATATAATAAAATATTCCATAAAAAGTGGATCTAGATCTGGTTAACCCATGCACCAAGATCTAGAATGACCCGATATTTTGTTATAAATAGGAGGGTTTTTCCTACCATTCTTCACCTTTTGTTGCCTATTAGATCACTCTGGATCTATACACTTGGTCACATATCTCCATCATTTTCTCCCATTGAGCTCTACTCTTTGCATTGGGTTTTCTACATCAACTAGAGAGAGAAATATTAGATCTGAAGTGCTGAGGACTTCCAAGAACCCATCCCACTGAGGGGAATTGGATACTCCTTCTAGTTTTCCTCACAGGTGCCCCATTAATACAAAAATTCTTTCAAAAATTTTTCTTGTCTTGTCTATTGGTATATGGAGCAAACCCTTGTTTTTACTGCTTAATGTCTTTCCATGCATAGATCTGGTATTTTGCAGCTCTTTTCTTGTCTAACTAACCACAGATCTGAAGATATTGGTAGCCACTTTTGTTGTTAGGGCTATTAGTTATGCGTAGCTAAAGTGGTCCTTTTTCGTACACTTCGACAAAGGATTCATACTAACAAGGTGCTTCTCTTTTTTCTGAGATACTGGAGGTCCCATGTCACTGGAAGCTGATGGGACAGGTATACACTCCAAGTCTACTTCAAATTCACTTGTCATATTCATGAAAGAATCCTAGGATAAGAAAGATGCCATGATGATACAAGACCAGTTACAACTTATCAATTATTTCAACTAGGGACACATGCAGAGCTGAATAAGTGGCATACTGGGTCGCGGGGACGCAAGTTGTGAGAAAATGGAAAAGGTGCAACCTTGCGACCTTGCGACTAGGTCACGGGGTCGCGGGTTATGAGAAAGTGACAGAGATGCGACCTTGCGACCTTGCGACTGGGTCACGAGGTCGCGGGGTCACGAGGTCGCAAATTGAATGAAAACGGCGGAAATGCGACCTTGCGACTAGGTCGCGGGGTCTCGGGGTCGCGGGGTCGCACTAGTTCTTACCGGGGTTTTGGTGCGCGCGGCGTGAAGTTAATTTTCCCTTTAACTTGAAAAACACAGGGCTAAATGGGTCAAGACAGAGCCAGGGGATAGCTTTTGGAGCCAGGTGCAGGCCATGAGAGGCTGGATGAGAAACTGTGATGAGTTGGGAAAGCAGGGTGAAAGCTGGAATCAGAAGAAAAGCCCTAAGTGACAAATGAAGACAATGGCTAAGGCAAAGGGAAATTTAAAGGCTAAGGGCTAAGAGATTAGGCAAGAATAATAAAAAAAGGAAACAGCAGGAGGAAAATGGCAACTTACCCAGGAAAATCGCGCTCCATTCGACCTGTCAGAGGCATTTTTTCTATCCACTACATATGTGAAATGCGACCTAGCAACCTCCTATATATAAAAAGGTTACATGTGCGGGCCATAAATGAGGTCGCAAGGTCTCATGGCGAAGTGATGTGAGAGGGATGCGACCTCGCGACCTTGCGACCTTGCGACCTCAGGGTCGCGGGGTCGCAAGGTCGTGGGGTCGTGGTTTTCCACAAATTTTAAGATTTGCGACTCAGCGACTTAGTCCTCCCGACTCTTTACTTAAATTTTCTTTGTGCTCAAGGGGCTCCAAAAAATTTTAAAGTGGGGGTTTTTTGGAGGGTGTTGTAGACGCTACAACAAATGGTGATTAACTAGTTGAACTCAGAGTCTCTGCCGATGGTTGGCCTTGGAGGGGGAGGAAGGGGCCTTCACTAGCTGTTCTTTTTACCTTAAGGTCGATACTACCTTGTCTTTGACACCTTGCAAGGTTGCTTGGCCTGTTAGCTCGTTTGGGTGCTAGTTAACCGAACTTCATTTCTTCAGGTTTCCAGACCGAAAGGGTCAGAGAACTCCAGGCGGCTACAGGGTCTGGTACGATTATTTTTTCCTCATCGTGTTACTCCACTACCTACGAACCTCTCGGTCCCCGTGGAGTCACTGCCTAGGAGTCATGAACATTGCTCCGCTACCAGCGAGCCTGGTCAGTACCCCGACGGAGTTGGTACATCACCTCTCTGCGCAAGAAACCTTTCTCAATCCTTCACCCTTTCTTAGTGTGATATTGCACTTATTTTGAATGTGCCTGAGGCACTTATTTAGATGTGCTCATGGCACTTATTTGAGATGGGAAATTTTTGCCTGGGCGGATGAGGGATCCCGACTTATTTTACTTATAGAGAGGTTGCTCCTGGTCTGATATGAGGACGTTGGTTTTACCCAGATGTCCTGACGTAACCCGGAGTAACTTTGTTCCCTTCCGATTCAATTTCACTATATCGCGCTTTCCTTTTGCATACACCCTCTCAAACTTGCTAGGTGGGCTCCCCACGCTTGATGGCTTGAGCTAGGTCATGTGCTACCTTTGGGTGCCGATTAAAAGCAAGCTTTTACCACCTTCGTGTCTTTCAGGAAAGGCATCCCATCGGCATAGAACCTGTCTCAGTGTGCCAAATGTGTGGCTCCAACAAGGCCTTCCATTTTAAAATTAATATTTTTTTTATTTTTATTTTTTATTTTTTTTGACAAAAAGAAAGAAAAGTGGAAACTATGGTACAAGGGTAGGATAGCCCTCTGGGGCTACTAAGTGAAGTAATGTTTTAGGTCATGCCCGTTTATCGGGAGGACCTCGACTCTTCCCTCAAGAGTTTGCAGTCTAAACATGTGGGAACCCAATTTATCTTTAACCTGGAAGGGACCTGTCCATAGTGCTTGGAACTTGGAATGTTTTCCCTTTTATTTGTGAGATTTATCCCACTTAAGGACTAGGTCTCCTACCTCAAATTTTTTACTCCCTAATTTTTTATCAAACCATCTCTTGATCTGGCTTTGGTGGATGGAAAAATTTTCCCGGGTTTTTTTGTCTTTCTTCCTCCAACTTCAGTAGGGTGTCGATCCGGGTCTGCAAGGTGGGGCATGGGGTACCATGACATTCTTGGGACAACTGAAGGGCAGGGAGAGATAAATTGGGAGGAAGAACTGCTTCTTTTCCATACACAAGAAAATATGGGGAGGTGCCTAGGGAGGACTTGGGTGTGACACGGTCGACCCAAAGAGCATTGTGAAGGGCGTTGTGCCAATTGCACTGGTGGGACAACAGGGTCTTTTTAATGATGTGGATTTTTATTAGTTGACTCAGCTAACCCATTTCCTTGGGGGTAATAATTTGCAGAATTTTTAAGCACAATGCCATTTTCCAGAGAAAAATCATAAAATTTCAAAGATGAAAAGTAAGTTGCATTATCAAAAACCAAGGAAGTTGGAATGCCAAACTTCGTGATGATGGAATGAGTGACAAATTCTATTACCTCTTGATCGTTGATTTGGCGTAAAGGTGCTTCTTCGACGCACCTGGTGAAATAATCGGTAGCAGTAAGAATATATCGATGTTGCTTGGAAGAGTGAGGTACGATTTTGCCAATCACGTCCAAACCCCACTGTTGAAAAGGTTCCTCCACTGCTACTGATAGTAAGGGGCCGGCTGGCCGCGTTTCCCTGTTTGCGAATTTTTGGCATTGAGTGCACTTGTGGACATATGCATGCGCATCTCTGAAAAGGGTTGGCCAATAGTATCCTGTGCGCATTATCTTATGGGCAGTGGTATCACCTGCAAAATGCCCTCCAGCTGGTCCGTCATCCACCTCAATCAATATTTTCTGTGCTTCATCATGTTCCAAGCAGTGTAACAGAACTCCATCGTAATGTTTCTTGAAAAGCTTATCCTGGATCAACTGATAAGATGTATCTTTGAGCCTTATGGCGCGTTTCTGCTGGGCAGTTAGAGCAAGGTCCAAGATGCCATGGGCTAAATATCTTGAAATGTTAGAGTACCAAGAAGGGCTTCTCTGCTGAGGTGCATGGTCACTCTAATACATATCGATTTCATGTTCCCAACACTCTTCTTCAACTCCATGTGATCTTGCAGCCTTCGAAGCCATTTGGCATAGTTCATGTCCATTAACAGTGTGTGCTGGTTTAAACTCTAAGTCATACTCTTGCAGGCATGCCACCCAGTTTCCTCGCCTCTCGCCTAGCTCCTGCTGCACGAACAGTGAGCGGATAGCTGGGTGGGGAATGAAAACCGTGACATGGATTTTCAAGATGTAAGGCCTAAAATGCTTGAGTGCTTTGTAGACTACATAGGCTTGCTTTTTGTTTTTAGGGTAGTTCAATTAAGCTCCTTGTAAACCAGTACTCATGAAGGATATAGGCCGTTCATCATTGTTGTCGTCTTTCTGTGGGAGGACAGCTGCAAGTGATGAATCTGAAACGAAAGTATACAGGATAAAGCTTCTGCTAAAATCTAGACTTTGGAGGGATGGTGCTTTAGCTATAGCCTGCTTGATTTTGCTGAAGGCCTCCTTCTCTGTCAGATTCCATTTGAAAATCGCATTCTTCTTGATCATCCCATACAAAGGCCTAACTATCTTGGCGAAATCCGATATGAATTTACGTACAAAATTGATTTTCCCTGGGAAATATTGCATAGATTTTTTACTGCTAGGGGGGGAATCTGTGCAATGGCTTTTGCCCACTCTGGATCTACAAAAATGCCTTGCTTAGTTATAATGTGGCCTAGAAAATTCCCTTCTTCCACACCGAAAACACTCTTCTTCGGGTTGAGTGAAATCCCGTACTTCTTGCACCTTTCGAAAATTTTCTTGAGGTGGCGTAAATGATCACCCCGGTGTTTTGAAAACATGGTGACGTTGTCTAGATAGACTACCATGCTCTGCCCTATCAAACCACAGAAAGCTATATCCATGGCTCGTTGGAAGGTTGCCCCCGCGTTTATTAATCCGAAGGGCATGTGTTTGAACACGAAAGTTCCCCATTTGGTTCGACAAGTAGTTTTCAATCTATCTGGCTCAGCTACCAGCACTTGGTTGTAGTCGGAGAATCCATCCAACAAGGTAAACATCTCGGATCCGGACACAGCTTGCAATATTTGTTCCATTGGAGGCACCAGATAATTATCTTTGTTTGAGGCCCGATTTAAATTCTGGAAATCCACGCACAAGCGGATCTCACAAGAATTCCTCCGTACAGGGACCAAATTTGACACCCATGTGGAGTGGCGAACTTTGAAGATGATGCATGCATCCAAAAGCTTCTTAAGTTCTTCCAGAATCATCGGTTCCAAAGTAGGATGCACTTTTCTAAGCTTCTGTTGGAAAGGCTTCACGCCTTCCTTCATGGGTATCACGTGCTAAATAATATGAGTATCGTATGTACGTAAATCATCATACGTCCAAGCAAATACATCTCGATACTTTCGAAATAGTTGGGTTAAAGACTACATCTCCTCATCGGTATAGTCTTTCCCAAGGTTGATGAACTTTGAGTTATCATATGATCCCAAGTTCACCTGCCGATGTGCCAAGGTGGAACTTTGTACCTTGGTATTTGGGGGCCCGTGGAATCGGATTTGCAGATCAAAGACCTTTTCAAGTGATACTATCCCCTTGGGCATGGGGTTCTCCTTGCGTTTATCATGCTCTTCCTGCAAATCTTGATCGTGATCTGCCTCGTCTATTGCCGCGTCTTTGAATACTTCAGTGTTGAGCATAAATTCCAATATCTATTGATCATCATCAAAAATGCGTAAATTAGTAATATTATCTGGCATGGAGGGTCTATACATAACTTCAATAGAAAATCTATCCCTCAAAGGGGTAAATCTAGCAGCAACATTAGCCAAAGTATCAGCTACTGCATTATGCATTCTAAGAACAGATTTGATTCCAAATGCATCGAAAGCAGAAATAAGATGCCATACCTCTTGTTGATAAGCTTTTAAGTGCGGAGACAAAAAAATGAATGGTGTTGCGTACCTGTCGAGTAATAATCTCGGAGTCTCTGATGACCTGTAAGCATCTTACCTTTAAATCCAGTGCCTTCTTGAGTCCAAGGATCAAAGCTTCATATTCAGCAGTATTGTTAGTGCACTAGAACTATAGCCGACACGAAATCAAGAACTTGTTCTTCTAAGGTTCCAACAAGATGCAGCCTGCACTAGCTCCGTCATGGGTCTTGGAACCATCATAGTACAGGGTCCACACGTCATTTTCTAGCTCCTTGAGGGTTGTAGGTTGGGGAAGGATTTCGGTTTGGTGTGAGATGGGAGTGGCTTGGTCTTCTACGACGAGTGTTAGTTCAGAATAGATCTCAAGGTCTATTAGAGACTGAGGAGGGTGGTAACATCATAAAATGGCTTCCAAGAAGCACATGCCAAGCTCCTCCTTGGAAAAGCTGATGGGTTCGTTAGTAGCGTCCAAATCAATCACAATATATTTCATATATGGTTCGCTTTCAACCTTGATTTGGTTATTCTGGCCCTTGTAAGGCAGCCACAGGTGGGACTAGTCGGTGGCAAAATACCCTTGCAGCTTGTTGGACCAGTCTCTACTAAGTAATAGGCCGTAGGCTTCAGGGATTTCAACAACCATAATGTCAATACATTGGTGGAATCTAGAGTCGGACGAAAGGTGGATAATGGCATTCTTTAGCTTTCCTATAGCTGGCACCTGCGATCTGTCAAGTTGAATGATCCTCGCATCAGTTTTCTCCAGGTGGATGTTCAGCTTCTTACAAACAGATAGGGGCATGAAGTTTGTGGACGCGCTAGAGTCAACTAGACAGTTATGGATGTTGAAGTTAAAAATATCAAAAGATAATAGGAAGGGAGGAGTAGATCCCCTAAAATTTGCATTGATAGCGTTCACAATAGACTGAACACTCAAACTGGCTTGCACGGACGTATTGCTCACATGCTTAGTAGTTGAGGTATTGGTGAAGGCTTTAAGAATGAGTTCTCATTGATTTGTGATGCGGGCAAGCTCGTAGAGGGAGATGTTGGCTCTGGTTTTCTTCATGTCCTCAACAATGTTATAAGCAGAATCTGGTTGAGGACAAGGCTCGGTAGTGGTTATGCGGGACCCTACCGGGAGTTTGTTATTTTGATTTGCTTGGGTGTTGTTATTCATGGGATTCTTAGGAACAGCTTGTTGTTCATTTCCTGGAGGAAGAATTTTCCTTGAGAAAGCCCTTTTCTTCTCCTCAAAGGACTGTTCAGGGACCGGTCCTTTGCTCCTAAGGCTATAATTTCACACGGGTTGGGCCTTAGGATTATCTACCATGTTGATATCAGTGATGGTAATATTGTTTTCCTTGTGGATTATGTCAAACGCAAGAACAGAGGACCCCGGTTCTTCATCCGGGGGCAAATCTTCATCATGGTCAGAAACATCATCCTCCCCCACATCCCTTACAGTTTGATCATCCAGAAGGCGATTTACCACTGCCGTCATGCTTCCAATCCATTGTGGGCATGTTTTTTCAGAGTGGGCAGCCTGGTGGAAAGAACATAAATTATCTTTTCCTATTTCTTCCACATTAAGAACAGTGTTCGGGTTAGATGGAGGTCGGCTGGTGTTGGGGTTGCTCTTTCTAAAAAAGGGCTTAGGTGCCTTGGTGCTAGTCATGTATTCTATACCCTTTCTCTTCAGGTAGGAGACTCCATTTTTCAATAGCTTGAGGATCTTTTCTATACTCTCAAGGTCAAAAGCATCCTTATCCTTATCCGCAGTTTCGGTTGTGGAGGACTAACCTTTCTTCACAATTGGTTTGTGGTCATCTCTCCCCTCATGATCGATGGCTCCTATAGAAAGCATGTCTCTTTCTATAGCGAGAGCGGCTACGTATTTTGCTGCAAGGGTGGCCCGAGCTTCGTGTTTTACGAATATGGCGATATCCCTGGGGAGAGCTTTTGTATAGTAGTCTATGGTAATAGAGTCATCCAACGGTAGGTTGGGGCAAAACTTTTGCAGTATGGTAGAAAAGCGCTGATTGAAGTATCTAACCTTCTCTTTCTTATGGAACTTAATGGTGCTTAACTCTGTGAGGAGCATGGAAGGGGTTTTGTCCTCTGAAAATTTCTGCAAGAATGCACGACGGAACTGGTCCCATGACGTAATGGAGGCACTTGGGAGGGAGCGGTACCAGGTGGCCACTTTTTTTTCAAGAGTGTGCGGAAACAGGCGGAAAGAAACGTCATATGTTTGAACCCTCGTGATTTTCAGGGAAAGATAGAAGCTGCTTATATGATCCTCGGCCAAGGTGCCTTTCTCGGGATCAAACTTGGGGAGATGCTTCTCGGGGTGCCTAGGCAGGTCGTGGAGGGGGCCCAAAAGATCTAATGGGGACTAGGCCATCCAAGCAAGTGGTTGCACTCTCCTAGCATGCTCGTGGCACCTTATCTCAGACTCAGATTCACTCCCCGTACCTGACGCCGATGCTTCTCCCCCATGGCGAGAGTGTTCATCTTGGTATCCCTCACGGTTGGCCATATCTCTGAGATATCCCCAATTGTAAACAGGTGGCCTATTTTGGTTTGGGTGGCGGTGTATGGCACGGTGTCCTTGTTCGTGACCTCTATCTCCTCTACCTTCATTCCCACGGCCTCTGTTCCCCTCACCTTCATTTCTACAGGCTCTATTTCCCTCACCTTCATTCTTGCGGGCTCTATTTCCCTCGCCTCCATTTCCCTGGGCTCTATTTCCCTTGCCTTCATTCCCTCGGCCTCTATTTCCCTCGCCTTCGTTCCCTCGACCTCTATTTCCATCGCTTCCCTCAAGTGGGGGGGGGGTACTTGGTCATTATTCTGTTGGGTTTGGTTAGGCTGAGGGTCAGGGAAGGGTTCAGTCATGCCGAATTCCTCCTCTTCGCCCACTTGGAGCTCAAGAATTGGTTCATTAAACAGTGGTGGCTAGGTCTTCAACCATGATATTCACCAACTTGGGTATGGAACTCACCATAGCACCATTACGAGTGATGTTTTCAGCAGGGGTCCTAGTATGGGTCAAGAAATTCATGATGGGGGCATATCGCAAATCCCTGATGAGATTGCGGGCATCTGGGTGTAAGGCTCTCCACTGCTCTCTGGTAATCTCATAATAAGGAACCTCCTCCCCTGGAATATCTTCCAAAGGAGGAGGGATAGTATCATCGTTTATGACCTCCCCATGGGGAGTTTGTGATGGAATTTTGATTGTATGCTAGGAGGATGCCATTCAGGCCCTCCTTCTAGCGCCAAATCTGTTGATGGGAAAATCTGTCCGACCAACAGTAAGGGAATCTCCCTAGTAGAAAATCCCAATTAGACCTTGAACCGTTTGGAATAGGGATCTCGTCCGGGGTGTGGGTCCAGCTACCGCTTAAGTCACCTTCCCTTTGGTCTCAAAAGAACGCAATTGAACCTGTGAACACACACTTATTCAAATGATACAAGATACATGATTGATGTGTTAAACACATATATAACATTATGCATAGCGAGACAAATAATGAAGCATAAATGCCGAAGGAGGTGTTGTTAACAACACATCATTGGGGTTATGCTTGTAGGCTGTTCTAACCACAAAAGAAACAATTCTTTATGGCGAGATGCCCCTTTTACATCCATGAAAGATAAAACAAATGTTAATAAGCAAAGTCATTAACATCCATTAATAAATAAAACTGAACTAAACATCATTAACACAAGTATAGATAACCATAATGTGTAAATGATGCCACTAAAAGTGCAGATTCATTAACCAAAAGATTTTCGAAACTGTATAAGAAATACTCACAGTGTTCACACAACGAAACACATCAGATCCAAAAGGAGTTTAAACAAGTATCTATATTCATATGCACAAGAGTGTTATCTTTCAATACAATGTTGTATAGCTCTTGAGTCCCCAAAAAAAAGATCCTTTACATTTTCCCCGGAGGGAGTTTTATAGATCAAAACTTCCCCTTTGGGCTTCCTCACTCTTTGCCTGCCTGACTGTTGAGTTGCCTTGCGACCTGGAAAGGAACTGCAACCTGCGACCTGGCTAGGCAGTGCGACCTGCAACCTGGTTAGGCAGCGCGACCTGCGACCTGTTTCCAAATGCTACCAGTGATCTACTGCCACTGGGTTATGAATATGTGCTCGAAATTGTGAGGTCAGGGGCATCAATCTGTTGTCCTTTGAGGAAGTCTTGCTAGGTCTGATACTCTGCTGCTATGGGAGAAACCCGAGGGACCTCTTATTTCAACCGATGCATGCATTCCAAAGTGTTTGGGACTAGGGTTTCCTTCTTCTGCGAAATCAGGTTGGAAAGAGAGGCGAGCTTGGTGTAGATCCAGACTGGCATGACAAGAAACTGGCCCAGGTTCTCTCGTGACGATGCAAGATCGGGAGTGGCAACAGCTTGCTTGATGGGCTGAAAAAATGACTGGATCTCCTGATCCACCTGTTCCAAGGTCTTCCCCTCATCCAATGCACCCATCGAAGGAATGTGGTGAAGGATGTGCATTGAATCGATGCTGTTGATCAAGTGTTCGTATGCAGCCATTACCTTTTCTAAGTCCTTGGATAGCTTATCCTTGGACTGCATTTTCATATAGATTTGGACTTTGGCATCTTGCATGTGAATCCAGTCCTTCTTTGGAAAATTTTCAAGAGCCTGAGGGTACCGCGCTGTCCATTCCATTATTTTGTCCAAGGCAGCTCAGTCTCCGTTTGGGCTCTAACCAATGGGGTGACTGTTTCTTTTATAGTAAAAATTTCCCCATAAAATTTCCTTATGGTAGCCTCTAATATATCGAACTCCCTTTGAACGGTAAGCAGAACTTCATTGACAGGGGGATTTTTGTTTTGGAGTCGCTGAACCTCCTCTCTCGATGCCGTATTTTCCTGTTCTGCCCTTTTCTCCCATTGCTCTGCTTCATGTAGCCTATTCTGTAGAGAAACGATCTCTCTACTCATTCTGGTTAGATTCTCTTATGTGGCCGTAGCGAAGTCTGTGCCAGCCGATGCTATCATCACGGGATTAGTCCTAGTATCGAGGACTATGTCTTTTCCGGTTGCGACTGTGGATGCAGCAGAAGGATTTTGCGCCAGGCATCTTCTTTTCTCCTATCAGATTTTGAAGGAGAATTGATCGAAAGTGAGCCTGGTGAGGTTGAATACCTCCTCCTCTTGCCCCTGGGAGGAACTGACATCAGAGAGTGTGGCTCGTGTATTAACTAGAGGTACCTCAAGGGGAGATACCTCGATGTTCTCTAGCATTTCATCCTCCTCCTCTTTCTTTTTCTTTTCTTCCTCTTCTCTTCATAGGCGTTCGGCTTCTGCCTTTTCATGCTCTCTCTTCCGCCTGAGCTCTTCTTCTGCCGCTACCTCTAATTTGGCTTTCCTTTTACGTTCAACTACTGCAGCCTGCTCTACTTTATTCTGGCGGTTAGCTTCCACTTTATCTAACTCTTTCTTGAGTTCCTGTTCTGCTGCAGCCTTCGCCTCTTGTTTCTCCTTTTCCTTCTTTGCCTCCTCGGCCTGATTTTTCTTTTGTTCTGACCTTACGATCTTCTTGCACTTATCCTCATCCTTTTTCGTTTTCTTTTCTCTCTCTTGCTGGGCTTTGGCCTCTATTTCTTTCTGTTGGGTAGAAGTACTATGCCCTGCACTGGATCGAGGCTTTTTAGCTAGAGAAGAAGAAGCACTTCCTAATGCAGGGCTCCTGTCTTCCAAGGTTTGGTCATCCAGGTCTTCTTGGCCAGAGTCCGCCCCTGGAGCAAGTTGTCGATCTGCATTGTACCAGTTCCTTCTTTCATATTCTCCTAGGCGTTTCATGTGCTGATAGTTCCATTTGAACTTAGCCCTCTTGCAATAATTAGGAACTATCCTCTCCGGGTCGTATGTTCGGTATTCTAATGCCCCAAGGCAGTAACCTTTCATCTCTTCTGCCTCTGCCTCTACCTCTCTGAAGTCTTTGACTGTGTATGCACCGATAGTGAGGGGTAGCGTAGGCCACAACTTCTTCTTACCCTTGGACAGGACCCTGGAGAAACTGGAAGACATTTGGAAACAGACCTCTTGTATGAGCATTCTGTCTGTGAAAAAACGAGGCATAGCATGTGGGGCCCTGAATGAGCCAAAGACTCGGATGAATGTATACTCGAAGAATGGAAACCAATGTGTCACCTTGCTTAGCATCTCCATGGCTCGCCAAGACATGAAAGAAGCATCTTGGCTGAACAATTTTCGATATAGAGCAGGGAGGAACACTTGAAAGATCAACTCTATATCTTGTTTATACCTGGAATCCAAAAACACCTTGGTTTGTAAGTGGATTGCACAGGTCTGTTTCGGATCCCAGTTATGTGCCCATCCCTCAAAGTTAAACCTTGAACAGACGGCATCCAACAAATAAGAGGCCATGTAGAATTCAGAAGGCATTCCTTCATCTGGTACCAATGCCGAGGATAGTTTTGTATTAATGGAGGTTACCAATATGCTAGCCCAGTTGAAATGGGTGTCGTGCACTGTGACATACTCCATGAGAGTCGCCCATGTGCCATTGAAGGTGGTGGCATCGGGGTGCCCGTACAGTCTGCAAAGCATGGTAGCCACTAATTTATATACTTTCCTGAGGCTCGCCACTGGATATTCCTGGTCCTTCTTGACCTTAAATTTCTGAGGCTCCTCCCACCACTGCTTTATAGTGTCAACTATAGGAACTACATGGGCGATAGCCCATTATTTTGTGAAGTCTTCTTCTCGCTCAGGCAAAGATTAATAAACATGAGCGTCTGAGCCTTTGAGTGTCACGAAAGCCTTGCCTTCGTTGGCTCTGATTACGAACTTGTTGGGGTTAGTTTTCTGTATAATCCAATCTATCATCTCCGAGCATGGGAATATAGCCGGATGGGCACCTGCAAGATGTAGCTTAGATATTTTGACCTGTAAATATATCTCCTGATCAGGGAGGTCCTCTGGGAATTTTGTTCTAGCGAACTCTTGGTAGACTTGGTACCAACGAATGCTGTCCCATTTGGAAAATGTGTAAAGGGTATCTCTGTAGATCGGGGGTGGGGACATTGGCATGTCCATCTCTGCTTCCTCCACTACCAGATGCTTGCCTTTTTTCCGAGATACTAGATGTACCATGTCACGGGAATCTGAAGGGACAGGTATACACTCCAATTCTACTTCAAATTCACCTATCATATTCATGAAATAATCCCAGGATAAGAAAGATGCCATGATGGTATATACAATACCAGTTACAGCTTATCAATTATTTCAACTGGGGACACAGGAAAAGTTGAATAAGTGGCCTACTGGGTCGCGGGGTCGCAAGTTGTGAGAAAATGGAAAAGTGCAACCTTGCGATCTTGCGACTAGGTCGCAGGGTCGTGGGTTAAGAGAAAACAACGACGATGCAACCTTGCAACCTTGCGACTGGGTCGCGGGGTTGCAAATTTCCGAAAAGTAGCGTAAATGCGACCTTGCAACCTTGCGACTGTGTCACGGGGTCGCAGGGTTGCTAATTGCAAAAAAGTAGCGGAAATGCGACCGTGCGACCTTGCAACTAGGTCACGAGGTCACGGGTCGCAAGGTCGCGGGGTCGCAAGGTCGCGAGGGCTTGCCGGGGTTTTGGCGCGCGCGGTGTGAAGTTGTTTTTGCTTTTAACTTGCAAAACATAGGGTAAAAATGGTCCAGATAGAGCCAGGGGATAGTTTTTGGAGCAAGATATAGGCCATGGGAGGCTGGATGACGAATTGTGATAAGTTGGGTAAGCAGGGTGAATGTTATAATCAAAAGGAAAGCCCTAAGTGACAAATGAAGACAATGGCTGAGGCAAGGGGAAATTTAAAGGCTGAGGGCTAAGAGACTAGGCAAGAATAATAAAAAAAGGAAACAACTGGTGGAAAATGACAACTTACCTGGGAGAATCGTGCTTCAGTCGACCTGTCAGAGGCGTTTTTTCTATCCGCTGCATATGCGAAATGTGACCTAGCGACCTCCTATATATAAAAAGGTCGCATGTGCGGGCCATAAATGAGGTCGCATGGTGAGGTGATGTGAGAGGAATGTGACCTCGTGACTTTTTGACCTTGTGACCTCAGCGTCGTGGGGTCGCAAGGTCACGGGGTCACGGTTTTCCACAAATTTGAAGTTTTGTGACTCAGCGACTTAGCCCTCCCGATTCTTTACTTAACTTTTCTTTGTGCTCAAGCGGCTCCAAAAAAATTTTAAGTGGGGTTTTTTGGAGGGCGTTGTAGAGGCTACAACAGATGTTTTTTTTTTTTTGACATTTGCTCCAATGGCCTTTTGGGTTTTGATGTCTTTTCAGCTTCGGAGTGTCTGGTTTCCCTAATGGAGAACATGGAGTTGGTCCCAAGACCCGATACCTCTTCCTTGATTAATTTTATGGTTATTACTGTCCTACCAAAACTTGTACCAAGTGAAGAAGTAGACAAGGATTTTGCCAGAAATGTGAAGAGGCTAAACAAGAGGAGAACAGAAGTTATTGATACCTTGATTGAGCATATTTTTACAACTTTTTCCATCTAAAGCCAGACAAGGCAGATGAGAATAGTAGAACTACTTCATGTTTTCTGGACATCCATATAAAATGCAACAGGTGATTGACAACACATAAAATTGTTGTGCAAATTCACATTAACAGTCTCACACAGTCACAAATCAAATTTGGCCACTCTATAGTTGATGCTTGCGTGCAAAAAAAGGGTTAATAATCCAACTAAGCACTTTAAATCAAATTGGCACACTTGCATCTGCGTTCTTGAAGGGCACGTCTTTGAATTTCTAGGACATTAAGTCCTCAGGGTTACATTATTAAACTAGAGTCTACATTATGCATCTAATAGCATACCCTACAGTTTTCGGCCTCTCGCAAGATGACATAAGACCCTATACTGTGCTTCACATATGTAGCATTCATGTCATGAAACAGAGTACACATCACTTTTGTCCTGGATGTTTTGTCTTTGCATACATCACTACATGTTGCAATCTCCTCTTATATCACCAAGAATCACCACATGAGCATGATCCCTCCCTAAAATGATGGAATCGATTCGCATCCCTTACAACCAATTCTGTTAGGTGCCTATATTACTAGTATAGTCCCTTATTGTTGTTATTGTAACCCACTTATTGTTATTATTGTACCCCTATAACCCCCATATTGTTATTATTATGCCCTTAAATTATTATTTTTAGGTCGGCTAAGATTACATTGGGCCCCACTAGGATTACATTGTGGCCCCATTGACTCCTATATATAGAAATGAGGTTTTTTAATTTGTATCATCCAAGAATTGTTCATTCATGTAATGTATTGAAGGTTTCTCCCTCGAAGTGGCTTATTTCTAAGGCGTTGATATCTCTTTTCTTCTATTTTTGGAGCTGGTTTCCCAATATTTGGTGTCAGAGCTTGGGATTCTAGGGTTTCGCTGCTCCAAACAGGTCATCGTAGAATTTTCGCTATAACTTTTTTTATACAAAGGTTCAAATGCAGAAATTTTTAGAGTGCGAATTTGAAAGCCTGAGGAACATCGTCAAAAAATTTCAGAGCTTGGTTCACAATATTTTCGGAGATATGATCTGTGGAAGTTAGGTCTTTTTGCAGGCTCCTGAATTTCACTTAAAACGGTCATCTAGGAATTTTCGCTATAACTTTTTTTCTACGAAAGTTAAGAATCTGAAAGTTTTAGAGAGTGAATCTAAAATCCGAAGGCACATTGTTGCAAAATTTTAGAGCTTGGTTCACAATATTTTTGGAGATATGATCTGTGGAAGTTAGGTCTTTTTCAGGCTCCCGAATTTTATCTCAAAGAGGTGATTGTGGGAAAAGCTTAATAACTCTCTCTCTCTGAGCATCGGATTGGAATGCTATAAAAAGTGGCTTGAGAAGTACACATGCGTAGTTTCTATCTTTATCAATTTCAGAGCTGAAGGAGGAAACAATGACACTTGGCAAGTCATACAAGTTCGCTCTACTGAACCAGTCCATAATTAGGTCATTGTGGGAGATTGGACATAACTTTTTCTTAAGGAATCCAAATCAGGTCAAACCTATGGAATTTGAAAGAATATTCATAGGGCTACTACAGGGCTAAATTTCAGATATTGAGGATCCATAATTATATAGATAATTCAATTTCAATATTGAGCTCCTAAAAAGCAAGTAAAAGGTGTGTATATTTTTTTCCAAATTGCATAAGCTTTGTTTGAAGGATCAAGTTGAATTGATTCCAAGGGAATATTGTAGAATATATATCAGTATTGGATTCTAAAATGACCACTAAAAATAATTCAACACCCATTAAGACTTTATAAGGCTCTACTATGACTCATGAAGATGAAGAATGGCAACATGACATATCAAAATTACAAGAGCAAGTGCAACAAATTTCGCTCTCGCAAAGAGCAATAAAAAATGACATGGAATTTTTAAAGAAAGGCGTGGAAACTAAGATGGATGGTTTGAAGAATGGCCTGGAAACTAAAATGGATGGCATGGAAGCTGGCATGGAATCTAAGATGGATGACATGGAAGCTAAGATGGAAAAAATGAAGAATGATCTAAAAGCACACATGGAAGGTTTGACAAAGTTGATACAGGAAATGTTTCCTAATGGTGAAAAGATAGTAGAGGAAACTCGTGATGAGAAAAAAATAAATGTTATTTGTGATTTCATAAACTCTAATATTGGAGGGAAGAACCACCATATTCCAAAGATTGATATGAGGAAGTTTGATGGCAAGGATCCCGTAACATGGATACTACAGATGGAGAAATATTTTGATCTCAATAATGTGAAAAACACACAAAAGGTACGCATTGAAACTTTACATTTAGAAAAAAATAAATTTGTATGGTATCGATGGCTTTGCTCCCATAAAAAAATTGTCACTTGGTCAATTTTTACAGAGGAAATGATAGTACATTATGAGGATACAAAGAGAAACACTTTCTTTAGCCAATTGATAAAACTCAAACAAAAGTGTTCAGTGGGAGAGCACATTGAGGACTTCCAAAAATTGAATATAAGGGTAGCTGATATTCCATAGGAACACAGGATTAATCTCTTCATAGGTACTTTAAATGATAACATCCAACATGAAGTTTGCGTTTTGGAACCTGATTCATTAGAGAAGGCATTCAAGCTAGCAAGAAAAATTGAATGTAAAATTATGGCGACAAAAAAGCCTACCACTCACTTCTATAAAGATGGAAGTGTTTCTACTCCTAGATTTCCACAACCCACAAGGTTGACACCACAACAATTGAAAGAAAAAATAAAAAAAGGGTTTTTCTACAGTTCTGATAGCAAATACACTAAAGGTCATAAGTGTGCTGAGAAGAAATTATTTTACATAGATTGTGAAGAGGAAGAAGAAAATGAACAAGAAGAGGATATACACTAGGAACTAGCCCTAGAAGAGGAATAAATGAGTCCGACCATATCATGTAATGCATTGGCAAGAATTACCACTCCTCAAACTCTCAAGATAGAAGGACATATCAAGAAGAAAAAGGTGATAGTGTTGATTGATTCAGGTAGCACAGATAATTGTATTCACTATAAGGTAGCCAAGGAATTGAATTGTTTCCTATACCTAGCACCAGAATGTCAAGTGATGGTTGAAAATGGAGGAACTATAAATTGCTCTAGAAAATGCCATAATATCAAGATAACCATGGGGGAATATGTATTGAATAGTCCAATGCTTTCCATTCCTATGGGAGGTGTTGATGTTGTACTAGGAGTACAATGGTTACAAACTTTGGGGACGGTAGCTTTTAATTTTCAAGAATTTTTCTTGAAATTTTTTTTCGGAAGGAAAGGAAATCAAATTATAGGGTATCGCAGGGAAGCCAGGAAATATAATAAGCTCTAATATCATGACAAAGCTTCTGAAGAAATAAAAACGAGGTGTAATTGCATAATTATGCTCACTAGAAGTTCCGACATCAAAATCATCTATTTCTGCAGATCTCCAACAAGTCTTGGACAATCATTCCAAGGTGTTTGAAACTCCCAAAGTACTCCCACCTATTCGTGATCATGATAATGCTATTCATTTGATTCCAGGAAGTGTTCCTCCAAACATCGGGCCTTATAGATATCCTTACTTCCAAAAGAGCGAAATTGAACGTATGATTGCAGAAATGTTAGAGGCGGGTATAATTCAACCTAGTCAAAGTTCTTTCTCTGCTTCTGTAGTATTGGTACACAAGAAGGATGGATCATGGCGAATGTGTCCAGATTATAGGGAGCTCAATAAGCTCACCATTAAAGACAAATTTCCCATTCCTGTGATTGATGAATTATTGGATGAATTACATGGAGCAATTTATTTTACCAAGTTGGATCTTCGTTCGGGATATCATCAAATTAGAATGAAGATTGAAGATATTCCAAAAACAACATTTCGAACTCATGAGGGTCATTATGAATTTTTGGTCATGCCTTTTGGCCTTACCAATGCACCTTCTACATTTCAAGGGTTGATGAATTCCATTTTCAAACCCTTCCTTAGAAAGTTTGTGCTAGTATTTTTTGATGATATACTAATCTACAGCAAGTCTTGGAAGGATCATCTTCAACATGTTGACAGGGTGCTCAAACTATTCCAGGAGAAACAATTATATGCAAAAACATCCAAATGTTTCTTTGGAGTACAAGAGGTGGAATATCTAGGTCATATTGTATCTCATGAGGGTGTTAAGGTAGACCCTAACAAAATTAAAGCTATTAAGGAATGGAAAGTCCCCACAACCATAAAGCGCTTGTGAGGATTTCTCGGTTAATGGTATTATTGCAAGTTTGTTAAGAATTATGGGAGAATAGCAGCACCTCTAACAACATTATTGAAGAAAGATGCATTTTCATGGACTCCTGAAGCAACTAAGGCCTTTGAACATCTTAAAGAGGAAATGTGCCTAGCACCGGTCTTAGCTACGCCAGACTTCACAAAATCCTTTATTGTGGAATGTGATGCCTCAAAAAATGGAATTGGTGCTATTTTAATGCAAGGAAGACCCATTTCTTTTGAAAGTCGTGCAATCAAAGGAAAGTATTTACAGAAACCTATTTATGAGAAGGAAATGTTAGCAATACTGCATGCACTAAAGAAATGGTGAACTTACCTAATGGGAAGACACTTCAAGGTAAAAACTAATCATGATAGTTTTAAACACTTTTTGGAACAAAGACTATCTTCAAAATAGTAGCAAAAATGGGTCACAAAGATGTTGGGTTATGAATTTGAAATAATCTACAAAAAAGGGAAGCTAAATGTTGTTGCAGCTGCACTCTCAAGAAAGAATGAAGAGGTGGAAGCATTTCTTTGTGCCATTTCTATTATCCAACCATATTGGATAACCAAAGTAAGAGATGAATGGAAGAAGGATGAAGAAGTATGGACACTCATTAAAAAGTTGCAGCAAGATCCTAGTAAATCGGATACATTTAGTTGGAAAAATGATTCCTTATGGTACAAAGATCACTTATATCTTTGTAATAATTCCCAAATAAAACAAAATATTCTTTTGGAATTGCATACTTCTCCTTTAGGAGGACACTCAGGATTTTTAAAAACTTACCACAGGGTGAAGAAAGAATTTTTTTGGGATGGCCTTAAATCTGATATTCAAAAGTCTGTGGCGAAATGTTTGGTTTTCCAGTAGAATAAAGTTGAGACAATTAAGACCCCGGGTCTTCTACAACCTTTATCCATTCCAAGTCAACGTTGGGAGGATATTTCAATGGTTTTTATCATAGGTTTACCTAAGTCCGAAGGAAAAAGTGTCATCATGGTGGTAGTTGATAGACTTACCAAGTATGCACACTTTTGTGCATTATCTCATCCATTTAAAGAAATTACAGTTGCTACTACATTTATGGACACAATTCAAAAGCTACATGGGAACCCAAGGGTTATTGTGAGTGACAGAGATCCCATTTTTACTGGAAATTTTTGGACGGAGTTATTTTTTTGTTTGGGTACTCAATTAGCTCATATCTCATCTTATCATCCTCAATCCGATGGTAAAACTGAGATAGTAAATAAATGTTTGGAAGGATATCTTCGTTTTTTTGTATCTGATAAACAAACACAATGGGTCAAGTGGTTACCTCTCGTTGAATGGTGGTATAACACTTCCTTCCATACCGCAGCAAAAATGACCCCATTTATGGCACTTTATGGATATCATCCACCATCCATCACATCATCTTTAAGGGAAAATTCGAAGGTTCAAGCAGTGGAAGATCACATCGAGCATCAGCAAGAAGTTCTCCAACTCTTAAAGGATAACCCGAATTTGGCACAAAATCGAATGAAACAACAGGCAGATCAACATCGTAGCGAGAGAAGTTTTGATGTAGGAGATTGGGTATTTTTACGGCTACAACCATACAAACAAATGTCCCTCAAGCAAGCAAAGAAGGATAATAAATTATCGCCAAAGTATTATGGTCCTTACAAGGTGTTGCAAAAGATTGGTACTATGGCATATAAATTGGAGCTTCCTGCTTCTTCACGAGTACATCCAGTTTTCCATGTTTCATGCTTAAAGAAGGTTATAGGTGAAAATCTTCCAGTTCAAACAATATTGCCAGAACTTGATGAGGAAGGAAAAATCATATTGGAACCTAAAGTGGTCATGGAAACAAGAACTCGATAGCTACGGAATCGATCAATTTCAGAGTATCTCATCAAGTGGAAGAACTTACCCACTGAAGATTCTACATGGGAGGATGAGAATTTTATACAGAAGCACCCAGAGCTACTCAAGCATTGAGGAAAAAACTTTTTTGAAGGAGAGGGGCATGTTAGGTCCCTATATTACTAGTATAGTCCCTTATTTTTGTTATTTTAACCCACTTATTGTTATTATTATACCCCTGTAACCCCCATATTGTTATTATTGTGCCCTTAAATTATTATTGTTAGGTCGGCTAAGATTACATTGGGCCCCACTAGGATTACATTGTGGCCCCATGGACTCCTATATATAGAAAGGAGGTTTTTTAATTTGTATCATCCAAGAATTGTTCATTCATGTAAAGTATTGGAGGTTGCCCCCTCGAAGTGGCTTATTTCTAAGGCATTGATATCTCTTTTCTTCTCTTTTTGGATCTGGTTTCACAACAAATTCTCGTTCTACAATTCTGGAGATGAACTTGATAGCAGTATGACAGTCCCCACACACACTTATTTCTAGCCATTTCCAGTTAAAACTGACTATGATTTGGTGGAATGACTTGACCTTTCATGAAATACTCTAAAGTTGAGCTTAAGAACGTCTATTTTGTCCTAGGATGCATCAACAATGCATAGAAACCACAAGCAGAAGTTTTATTCATTGATTTCATGACTGTTATCAGCATACAATACTTCAATTGAGTTCTTTCACAATTCTTAAGGGTAAACCTATAAGCATAGTAAATGAATATGTGTGAAGAAGAAGTATCTGTATCGTGAATCCCTTAGCTCTGTGAATGAAAATTGAAGTTGTTGTGCATGGCTGAGTGCAAGATACATAACACAACCACTTAATTGGCATTTTGTTTGGTTAACCAGGTGAGAATATGAAAACCTCATCCCCATTGTACCATTGATCCATATACTTGTTGAGATAGGTCGTGCTTCCACTCGCGTGTTATTGTCATGTGGTAGGAGCTTCCCTGTTGGCTAAGACTTTTGAGTGTAGGACTTACCAACTGGCAACCAGTCAAAACATTGACCCGCTAGTCCCTCACATGCCTTCATTGGCATTTGTAAATGGTTAAGTCACAATAGTTCATTGAAATTATAATGGATTTTATTTCAATAAATTTTGTGAGTGAAAGAAATAGTTATTGTGTGTGAATCTCATGGCTCTGTAATCAATGGGTGTGGATGGAGTGAAGAAAGGATGTGAAGAGGGGATGCACTACTGAATTTGATTTTTTGTTTTTTTGTAAACCAAGTGTGTGGCATTAGCGTTGTAATTAATATCCTGGATGGAGGAGCCATTACTAATGTCTAATTTCAATAGAGGTTTATCTGATGTCTGATTTCAATAGAGGTTTATCTGATGTTGGAGGTTCACTTCGTGAAGATCTCACAAAAATCCACTGATCATGGTGGCTTGTCATCCAATTAGACAGGTTAGCAACATCTTTAACTTTACAAGCTGTAGCCAGTGCCATGACTCTGTCCCTGGGAGAAGGCTTTGGGCATTGTTCACCTGATCTATTCACCTCTGTGTTGCATTCCCTAGTTGGGCTCGGGATGCTGAGTGATAGAGTGGGGGTAGTCTGAGAAGAATTGGGGGGACGCAACCTCGTGGAACACTGGATTGGTTCTTAGAGTTCTCGGATAAAACATTTGACTCTTTACAATCAATTCTTGATGCCTTTGAAGATAAATATGGAGATAAAGAAAAGGTCAAAGAAAAACTAAAGTAAAAGAAATTAAAAGGTCTGAGAATGGGCTCATCAAGGAATTATCCCAAATGGTTAAGGATATGCAACTCAATCAAGTGCAGGTAATTAGGGGAATGGAAGCCAACCAAGCTTAACTCATAAGAATATCAGCAGCATAAGAATATTGTGTGAAGAATCATTAGGTATTAATTATCTGCCAGAAAATAGTATTCTACTCTACTATTGTAGAAAATTCAACACCATTCTCATTGGTTGAGTAGACCAGATGTAATAAAGCACTGACTATAGCATGGATAGGAGGTGTCTAAGGCTAGGTATCCATAGATTATCATAAGGCTCTTTGCTGGCAAGCTGAAATAATAGGAGAATTTTTTTCTCATAGGGGTTACCCACTTGGGTAGGAAACAGTCCCTTTATATAACATGATGTGACCACAACAAACATGTTATAAATTATAATAATCTATTTGCTTCACCCATCTCTGTAACAATCTCATAAAATATCTCATGTGACCCCATAAGGTTCTCATCACTAACTTCTCTCTTTGTTTTCATTCTTGGTTTGTCTGTACTCATTTGTTCATGATTTACATTATTAAATATCTTCTTTGTTTTCATTCTTGGTTTTTTATTGTACCCATTGGTGCATAATTTACATGATTAAATATCACAAGTATGAATTATTCCTTCATAAATATGCTTGCATTTGTTGGAAGAGTTGTTTTAAAATTTTTAATTTTGAAATCTAACCACCTATAGCAATAAATAATAGTTTCAATTCAAGTGTACAGGCCTTAATTGATAGCAAACTTTGTGCACATGAAATACAATAGTAGGCTAAAACATTTGACATGGCATGACTCCAAAACATACATTAATGGGTGCTTATTTAAGTACTTATTGTGGAGGGCTTGACTGGTGTTTTTCCTTCATTGTATTGATCCTCTAGCTTCGATGTCCTTTGCCATTATAAATTATTGACATGATACTCAATATTGACCTATCTAGATCCTGCTGGCAGTAATAAGTGAGGTTGGTGTTGGACTGTCCATTCACTTATTTTGTTTGTCATTTCTTATGTTGCGGCCATATTGAAGAAATCACTTTGTTGGTTATAACTTATAATAGTAGCATAGCCACACAGGTTACATAACAATACTTGTAAAATAATGAAAATCAATTTGATAAACTAGAGAAGCCATGGATGGCTCACATGATCTCAAATAATTTAAAGGGCTAGGCATATTGGATTGCTTTGCATTGGCATGCTTGTCGATTATTGCATCCAAACTAGGTGAATTTGGAGATTGATAACACATAATTGTAATCTTAATCTCATTACTGTCATTTTCAATAGTGCAATAGATATACCTTTGTTGTTGGGTTGGCAATTTGGAAAACCTTACTACATTGGAATTTTCTGCTATCACAGTTATTAGGTCAGTAATTTCCTAGTTCTTGGGGAATTATTATGAGTTTTGAAAGAAAAATGCAGCTAGACCCAATATTCTTGTCAGTCACTTTTGCAAGGTATTAAATGAAAGCTTTTATATTGCATTCTATTTGTGTCAGGTTCATGAGCATTTTTTATTCATTTTAATAACTTGCATGTGTCTGCCATTATGTGATATTCTAACTTTGTTGCCAGAAGAACATGAATTCAGAATTACGAATCACTAAGTGTCCAAAGCATTGTCAGCATTTTCATTTTTACTTCATCATCAATTCTCTCATGATAGACTGGAGTGTTGAAGTCAGCATTTCCTAAATATCCAAGTTAATGTCATATAAGCCCATGAGAAGCATCTGATCCCAAGTTGTTGTGTTATAGGATTCATTGACATTGAGGCAATAACTTATGAAACATGATAACCTCATTAAATATGCTGAGAATCTGAAAAGTAAATTCCTTGAGGCAAGCAGTTCATCGCCACTTCTCATATCTGTTCCAGGATTTTCCAACAGCTCAAGGACAGGTAAGTCACAAACTTCCTATGGAGGTTAAAATCATTCATTAACATAAAAGAGAAATAATAAATGACAGTCTTAGAGGTGAAGGAGGATTCCTAAAGGCCAAAGGAGAGAACCAAGGTCATCCATGTGGGATTTATCTAAATAATTTTTTTTTAATATTTTTTTGTTTCCATCAGAATTGTGACGGTGTAAACGTAGTGTTGAAGCCCCGAAAATCGGGTCTACAACAAGGGGGATACCCACCCGGTCCAGACCTTGGTTAGCAGCTCCTTTTCCGTTTGGTGTAGTGGGTCTGACTGGGGATAATGGGACCAGTTTCCCAATATGTGTGTGTGTGTTTGAGATTTGATATTTCTTTTCTAAAATTCCTAATTAAAATGCTTTTAATTTATTTCTAATCTATTCATATGCAAATTGTATTCTAAGAAATATCTAATTCTAAACTAACCCGGGATGTAATCTTTCAATATATGCGATCTAAAAGGATTTCAGATAACAATTGATAATAAATATCATTCAATTATTATGAGAAAAGAATTCAATAAAGATAAACTATTTCACATAAAAAGTTAGATGAAACAGTTGTGGAAAACATATTGCATATTAAGCTATTCATATATCAAGCACAAATAAATAATTATCACCGTACAAAAATGCCAAATGATAACTCAAATATTCAAACATTAACATATAAACAACTAAACATAAATATCACTTTTAACACAGAAACAAAAACAGTTAAGAGATAAAAGTACCATTTATAACTGGTTCTAATCATGAGCTAGAAGCAATAATGATTTATCTCTTTCTTAATCCAACATCTATCAAAAGTATAGAAATGCAACATCAATAACAGATATTAGACACAGATATCAATAAATCTCATTCCATTCATTTATCAAAACCTCCTCTGAGGGTGCAGAAGTGCATGTTCTGAGGATAAGTTTTTGACAAATTTCAGGACCCTTCTCTAAATGCATGAGAAGGGTTTAAATACTAATGGCTAAAATCTAAAAATAGTTTATTACAAAAATTTAGGATTCGGTTTAAATGACCATCCTTTTTCTAGGCAAAAATATAGTAAAACTAAAACTAAATCTAAAAATAAAGACTATCAACTATCTACTTATGAATTTGATCTTTGATCTTGCAAGCATCCAACATTGTTTTGAGAAGAGGTGGTTGGCCGACTTCAGATTTCAACTGCCCCGAAAAGACAGAATCGGCAAGTGTAGGAGCAATCTTCTCAGCAGAATTAATGATGCAACTAAGCGCACTGCATTGACTGTGGGGTTTTACTAGATATGTCCAGTAAGAATCCCAGTTTAATCTTGTCAGTTCTTGAATTGACTTTTCCTTTTCATCAGCCTTTTGCCTCCATTCTGTTTGCAATTGTTGTGCTTGTGGAAGGTGTCCCGGAATAATTTCTGAAATCAAATTAACTTTGTGCAAATTTTCATTTACACAATCAGTAATATTTCCTGCTGCTGTAGCTGCTTCCTCTGCTGCTTTTTCTACCTTTCTGATCTGTACATCCCAATTGTTGAAGAGCAGTTCTTTATGACTATCATTGATGATCGGTGCTCCTGCTCTTCTTCCTTCCTCTGTCTTTTTCCATGCCATATAATTAGTAACTCTTTCATTAGTTAAATCATAATCATGTCGTAATTCTACGACATGATTAGTGATTTTATCACTTTCTTGACAAAAAGAGTTGTATTGTGAGATTTTCTGGCATAATATGTCTTGTTGTTGCAGTAGTTTTTTGTTCAAAGAAAAAGACTCTGAAATAAACTCTGGAAGCTTAGGGTCATCTTTGTGCTCCTCTTGGATAATCTGTATTTGTTTCTCTTTATCTGCCAAACTTTTCTGATATCCAATTTGCATCTGTTGAAGCTCTTGCTGTAACTCTTCAAGTTTTATCTGTGCTTCACTGTTAGCACGGGCTTGTTGCAATTGTTGTTGCAGAACTTGTATCTGATCTTATTTTTCATTTAATAATAGCCTTACCTCATATGCTTTGTCAATAGTTGCGGAGGCATAAGCTCTTGTAATCTGAGATAACTTGGTAAGATTATCAGTTGGATCCGTAGTAGGATCCTTCCTTAAGACATCTAATTGTTCTACCTCAGTAGAGATTGAGCTCTCTAACTTTCTCTTTTTCCTCTGCTTCCTCACTACTGCTTTATACTGCGGGCTGTAGAATACATCTAGAGGAGGAATGTCCTCTATATTGAGTACAATTTCAGAAGAGGGAGTGATAGGTATATGCTCAGTTTCTGTGACGTTGCCACTTATTCCCGTGCTAAAAACTTTTGTTGTCTGTACAGGGGTCTGTATATTCTGTCCTTCCACATTAAGCAATTGATTAAAAGTTTCCCATTCTTTGTCCAATTCAGTCCTGACTGTCGGTTGCTGTACATTGAAAGGTGGAAGATTCAACTGTAGAGTGGTAAAAGTCTGTTGTTGTGAAAGCTCTTTTGATTGGGCTGTATCTTTCACTGAGCTTTCATCATTATCAATCTTTTTAGAGCGCTCAGAAGTCTCTTTGTTAGACTTCGACTTAAACTTTTCTGTATCTGAGCTGCCACTAAGACTGACACTAGGAGTTGGTTCCCTTGCGGGTTCCAAGCATAAATTTTCTAAAGGGATAGCAGTCAGTCTTCTCTCTCTGTAAACTTTAAATTCCTGAAAATATTCTGGGGATAATTGTGTTTGAGCTAAATGCAAAACTTCTTTAAATGAACATTTTGTTTGAAACATATCATCAAAAGGATCTTCTTCTCCAAAAAACACTCTTACTTTGATTGCAGTGGTGAAATTTTTAACAACATCAATTGGATCAAATAACCTTCTCGAAAACTTGAACAGTTGTAAGCATGTAATATTTCTTACCTCTTTGAATGCGTGACCAACATCAAACAATGAAAATGCTCCACAGGCTACGGGAAATTGTGGCCAAATTCCCTTCTTCTTCTCCTTTAATTCCTTTGTCAAACCTCCTTCACCACAGGTTTGATAAGCAATCTCCCGAGCTACAAGTTTATCCGGAACATACAGGGGTAAAACATGGGGGGAAGCAGAGCTTCCAAAAACCCTCACATAAGTAAACAACTCTTCTCCAAACCATCTTGCGACAGGGAGAATGTCGACTTCTGCTTCCGGGGATAACCTTGGAGCATCCTTATTATACAATATTCTGTACAGAGGCAACATTATGCCATGGAAAATTTTGTAAAAATGAGGAACAAACTTTGATTCCCACAACTCTTTGTGATAGACATGAATAGGCAAGGGATCATGAATTGTCCATTGCCAACCCATCAAAGGGAATTTAGAAACAAAAAAAATTGAATCCATAACATAGGCAGATAGATAAAAAGGAGGATAAATCCTCTGAGAAACAGTCCATTTGGACCGGTAATTGAAAATAGCAGTGGCTAAATTATCAGACAAGATTTTGGCCCAGTCTACAATTGTAGCGTTAACAACAGCATTCAACAAAGGGAGCCATTCAGGCAAGACCATATTTATGTCAGGCTTTCCAAAAAGCTTACATAACATAGCAGCAGCAAAACAATATGGAGAGGTGAGCGAACCAGTACTGTAAATACCATGTTTTTTTTTCTTCAATGGTTCCTCTCTTTTGGTCCATTCCTTGGTGCATTCCGCCAAATTTGCATTTTCTCTGGCGAATTTCTCCATAAATTGTTTTTTGTAAGTCGCCTGAGGTTCTGGTAAGTGATACATAAGCCTCAAATCTTCTGTAGTGAATGACCCGATGAGTTCTTGTCCTGGAGTTCTAAATTGCCTGTCTGAAATATCAGTGTTATCCAGCACCCATTTTACCATATCTGTATACGGAATAATTCTCGGTCTTGCTGCTATTCTGTGCAGAAATGAACAAGTCGATTCTGTAAGAGACACTTCAGAGGAATTACTTGATCCTGCAGTAGCCGCAACTTCCATTACCCTGGGATTTTCTTCTTCGAGCAAATTATGCATCCCTTCCCAAGTGGTGATACCGGTGTCCTTGTTGCAAGCAGTGTCTGCGTATAAGGAAGCCATCTCTTTGTTTTCAGCACTCAGAACTTTCTCTTTCTTACCCATAATCCTCTATGAATGCTTTGTATATTCTTCTACTCCTTCGCGCCTGCGATGTTACGAATTAAGTGAGAGTAATAATATGAGAAAGGTGACGGGATAGTTTTAAATTTTGAAGGCGGATGAAAAATATTATTTTAAATGTGAAACAACCTTTCAATCAAAACAAAATCCTTTCCATCAATGAATAACAATCCATTCATTAATTTTGACATCAAAGCGCATAACGGATATTTATTTATGAAAAGATTTACTTTGGACAACGCGCTAGAAGAATCTGCAATAATGCGATCTGCGATTTGCTGCACAATATCGCAAAATCGCAATATCGTGGATCGCAATCATCGCAAATCGCAATATCCACAAATCGCAGTCTAATATCATCGCAAAATCGCAATATCGCAAAATCTTGAAATCGCAATTTCACAAAATATAACTTATTAAACAACTTTTCTGTGATATGCGGTTTGCAATCAATACTTTAATGTATAGTTCTTTGGGATCGCGCTATCGCAATATCGCGGAATCGCAATTTTAAAAGATTCTGCTTTTACAAAGGATATCCACTTTTTGCGATGGATGCGGTATTTTTCTTCAAAGAAATATTATGTTTTGATCTATCATAAACTTAGGTTTATTTTAAATATTTTCAAAGGAATTTCCCTAAGTTATGATAGTAAGTTTTATTTGAGAAAGGAAATAAATACTAATTATTTTTTTTGGATTTTTTGACTAAGGGTCCCCACTTATTTAGTATTATTACTAATATTAAATAAGAAGGAGGGTTGTTGTTGGCCACAACAATTGGCAATTCACTTGGAAGAACCAGTTATCTCTGCATTTCTTTTGAATTTTCTAAATTTTTCGAAACAAAATTTTTTCCAGAAAATCAAACTTTATTATAAAAAGACAAAGTACATTATGCTTTAATCTATAAATGATATTTCATTCCTTCTATATTCAAATTTTGATTATTCACTTCCTCAAGCTAGTCCTTGTATTTACATCAGTCATTACTTGGTTTAAAAAGATAAAAACAAAGGCTTCTCTATAAATCGGCTTTAAATATGCTCATTTGTCGTAGGTAGAGCCACTGCTGCCAGCAAGCGTTTATAGCCTCGACAGGGTTACCTGTTACACAGCAATGGTCCTGTATCCTACTTAGAGAAATATACAATTTTCAAAGAGAAATCCATATTCACACTTATTGCTTTTGCTTTTCTTTTTTATTCTTAAAGAACAATTTATTGGTTTGGTAGCCAACTCATGACAATGCCATTCACTTGATTTATAAATTTGCTGAACAAGCTGGCTCGTGATGAGACCCCTTTTCTTTTGATTGCAACAATCTTGAGTCATTGCCCTGTTATGGTATGCAGTATTGGCAAAGTCAGCAAGCTATAATATCTATGATCATGATAAGTCGGCTCGTGATGAGACCTCTTACTCTTTAAGTTAAAAGTGTATCATTGGATAATTCTTTGAAGATTGTAATTTTCTAAGCGAGGAGGATATCATTGTTTCCTTAAGATAGCTTTGGATGACAATGGTAGAGTTTTTGGAAGGAACTTTTCTATAGAGAAACTTTGTTTTGCTATTGATACCTTTCATTGAATTGATATAAAACAATTTTTCACTAAAAGTTGCATTTCATCAAAGTTTTCAAAGTTGAAACTAATATCATTTCTAGGCTAAAGTTTTTAACTGTATCTTTGAATAATAATGATCAATATTCTGAAAATAATTCTATTTATAAAAGTAGAAAAAAACAAACAAAATCTAAAAAGAGAATTCGTATCTTCTTTGTGAATTCCAAATGTAACTATTAACAACTCGTTTTATTTTGACAATAAAGAAAACTAATATACAAAATAGAAGAATGATCTCCTATGGAAAATATTTTTTGAGAATTTTTCCATTAACAGGTAAAGACTCTCTTTTGCATGTTAAATCCTATAACATAAAAGTAGATGGACTTATGATTTCTGCAATTTGAAAAGGACCAAGCCACATTCGTTGAAATTTTGTATGTTTTCCTTTTTCCTCATGAGCCTTGTCCCATTTTAAAACAATATCTCCAACCTGAAAGTATTTTCTGGTTATCATGTTTGAATCAAAGGAAGCTTTTACTAATGCTTGATGATGAGCATGAGTTATTTTGGCTTTTTCTCGTTGTTCTTCTAACTTAATTATTTCCATCTGTCTTAGTTGCAAGGAAGAAGTTGGTGCTTCATCTATATATTGAACTAAGGCCAAAGAAGGAATTGCTAAATCAGTTGGAAGAACTACTTCTTTCCCATAAACTAAATTAAAGGGAGAAGTGCCAATAGAAGCCTTATGTGTTATTCGATCTAACCATAAAGCATATATTAAAGACTTATGCCAATTTTTATGATTTTGATCAATGGTTCTCTTAATGATTCTGATTAAGTTTTTATTTGTGGATTCAGCTAACCCATTTCCCTGTGGATAATAATTGGTAGAATATTTAAGTTTAAAACCTCTCTTGAGTGCAAATTCAGTCATAGCATTACCAGAAAAATATGATGCATTTTCAAACACTAACGCAGAAGCTAAACCAAACCTGGTGATTATGAACTGATCTATGAATTCAATGATGTGCTCAGCATTAGAAATCTTGAGAGGGACTTCTTCTACCCATTTCATAAAATAATCAGTTGCTGTAATAATATACTTATGTTGCTTAGAAGAGTGAGGAATGATCTCACCTATTATGTCCAATCCCCATTGATCAAAAGGTTGTTCAATGTTTACTGGTTGTAATGGCAATGATGGTTTCTTTTGTCTTCCAACTACGGTTTGACAAATTTGACATTTTCTTACATAGCTATGTGAATCTTTGAATAAAGTGGGCCAATAATAGCCTGCGCGAAGAATTTTATGTGCAGTAGCATCTCCAGCATAATTTCCGCCTGTTGGTCCATCATGAAGTTCCTGCAAGACTTTTTCAGCTTCAGATTTCTCCAAACATCTAAGAAGAACGGAATCGTAATTCATTTTAAAAAGAACATTTTTTACAAGCTGATATTGTTTAGCCTTCAACCTTAAAGCTCTTTTCTTGGTGTGATCGAGATTTGGAGGAGCATATCCATTCTTTAGATAAAAAATGATATCAGCATATAATGATTCAACATCATTTAGGCTTACCTCATACGTTTGTATCTCTTCAGATGATTTCTCAGAAATCTGTGATGCTCCAGCTAGTATTTTGCAAAAGCCTTGACCTCTAACAATATTTTCTGGTTTGATCTCAACATCATATTCTTGTAAGGCAGTAATCCAATTAGCTCTTTTATCACCCACATATTTTTGGACTAAAATATTTCTTACCGCTGGAAATGGTACAATGATTTTTGTATGGGTTTTAAGTAAAAAGGGTCTGAAATACTTAATTGCTTTGAAAACAGCGTAAGCTTGTTTCTCCACATCTGAGTAATTCAACTCAGCTCCCTGTAAATTTGAACTGAAGAAAGAAATTGGGGCTTCTGCTTTGTCTTGATTTGCTTGAGTGAGAATCGCAGCGTAAGATTTATCAGAGGCAAATGTGTACAAAATAAAAGGATCGGAAAAATTTGGAGTTGCTAAAGATGGAGCATTAATGATTGCTTGTTTGATTAGATTGAATGCCTCATATTAATCTTGGCCCCATTTGAAGTTTGAATTCTTCTTAATCATTGCTTGTAAAGGAGATACAATTCTTGAAAAATCTGGTACAAATCTCTTTACAAAATTAATTTGGCCGAGGAAAGATTGCATAGCTTTCTTGTTGTGAGGTAAGGATATTTCAGAAATCTCCTTGATTCTATCAGGATCAATGTGAATTCTAGATTTTGACACTATGAATCCAAGAATTTTTCCTTCACCTAATGCAAAAAAAGATTTTTTTGGGTTAAGTGAAATTCCATACTTTTGACAACGTTGGAATATCTGCTTCAAATCTCTAAGATGATTGCTTCGTTTTTTGGAATATACAATTATATCATCCAAATAAATTACCACTGATTTGTTAACTAATCCCTTGAAAGCGATGTCCATGGCTCTTTGAAATGTAGCACCAACATTGATCAGACCAAAAGGCATCTTTTGATATGCATAAGTGCCCCATTTGGTTCTGAATGTAGTTTTCAATTGATCATCTGGATGAACTAACACTTGGTTGTAGCCAGAGAAACCATCTAAGAAAGACATTAATTCTGATCCTGCAACTGCCTGTAATATTTGCTCCATGGGAGGCAAAGGAAAATTATCTTTTTGGCAGGCTTTATTAAGATTTCGAAAGTCAATGCAAATGCTAATATCTCCATTTTTCTTTCTAACAGGAACCATATTGGAAACCCATTTAGAATGTCGAAAAGGAAAAATAATTTTGGCTTTCAATAACATATTGAGTTCAGATTTGATTTGATTTTCTAGATTAGGATGGATTTTTCTCAGCTTTTGTTGTACAGGTTTCTCATCATTCATCATTGGGATAGTATGTTGGATGATATAAGTGTCATAAGTTTTGAGTTCATCGTAGTTCCAAGAAAATACACTTTTATATTGTTTCAAAAGACGCACATATGTTGATTTTTATTCAGGAGTTAGACCAAGGCCTAGGTTGATATTTTGTGGTTTGGTATCAGTTCCTAGATTTACTAATTCATAATTCAAAGTTGAACTTTGTCATTTTGAATTGGTAGATCTTTTAAATCGGTCTTTCAAATCATAAAGGTCTTCTAACTTGAAAATTGACTTTGGAATAGCATTATTAGTGCTATCATGTTGTAATTGTTTGTCATGTTGGTCTTCATCGATTATCTGATTGGTATAAGATCCTTCAGATGTGAGGAAGGTTACAATATCAGGATCATCGTTGAAAATTCTCCAATTGGTAACGTTATCAGGAATCGAAGGTCTAAAGATTAATTCAATTGAAAATCGATCAAGACTAAAGTCTTCTGCAGGAATAAGCTTAGAGGCTACATTGGCTAAGAGGTCTGCACTAGCATTCTGGATTCTAGGAATTGGTGAAATATTGAATGCTATAAAATGTTCAGTCAGATCTTGAACTAAAGATTGATAATGCTTTAAATGACCTAATAAACAATGTATAGTATTGCGTACCTGTTTGATTACAATTTCTGAATCTCCGAAAACTTGCAGATATTTGATATCCAATCCGATTGCTTTATATAACCCTTGGATTAAAGCCTCGTATTCTGCGGTATTATTAGTACATTCAAACTCAAGTCTGCAGGTTAGCATAATTTTGTTTCCCTCTGGACTAACCAACACACATCCTGCTCCTGCTCCTTCATTAGACTTAGAACCATCAAAAAATAATTTCCAAAATAAAGATTTATTTACAGGAGTATCTACAAAATTAATACATTTAGAACTATATGTTTGAGAAAAATTTTCTATTTGAGATAAAACAGAATGTTCTAAATAAGGTGAAGTATGAGCATTGAAATTTCCTAAGAAAGAATCAACTGAGTAATTGCCAATGATATTACTGCTGTATGCAACTGGTTCATTCTCTCCTTCCAATTCTGTTACTATGTATTTCTGATGCTTTTCTCGTTCAACCTTTATCTGATTTGGTTTACTATTGTAAGGAAGCCACATGTGCGACCAATCGGTTGCAAAGTATCCATGAAGTTTTTCTGACCAATCTCTGCTAAGAATTAAGCCATAAAATTCTGGAATATCTGCAACTAAAATATCAATGACTTGACATACCTTAGGATTTGATGACAGCCTTATGGTAACCTAATTTAATTCGCCAATCACTTCGACTTGTGATCGATCTAACTGTACTATGCACACAACAAATTTTTGTGGTTGAACGTTCAATTTTGCACATACTGATTTTGGTAGAATATTAGATGAAGCTCCAGAATCCACTAAACAGTTATGAAACTTTTTATTAAAAACTTCATAAGTAAGAATAAATGGAGGATTATGAGATCTGGACCTTCCCCCAATTAAAGCGATATTTTCAAGATCAACTTTACTGATTGAATTAGTTGGAGGTCTTCCCATGTCATTAGAAGCTTGAGAAATTACAGGGTCGAGCAAAGGTTTTTCTGGTACAGCATGTAATTCTTTCAAAAGTACTTTTTGCTGGTGTTTTAACTTGCTCAATTCATAAAAAGTGATGTTAGCCCTAGTCTTCTTCATATCTTCTATAATGTTATATTCCATTTCATCCGGAACAATCAATGTTCTTGATGGAATTGATGAATCTGTTTGGACTGGGCTAGTTTGAATTGCTTTGGATGTCATTTTCTTGGGTGCAACTTTATCCTTAGCCAATGAGCTTGCACTCTTTGGTTTAGGAGTAGTTTGAGGAGGATCAAGTTGATTTCTACTTCTAGTGCTAACCGGGGATGCTTATTGGTCTTCTTCATCTGGGAGGATGAAATCCCACATGCCTTGTACTTCTACCACCTCTTCTTCATCAATAGTTTCTTCAGTAACAGTCTCTTCTTCTTCTTCTTCTTCTGATTCAGCATTTGTAATAGCGTTTGGTGGCTTTTGATCAGTTGAAGGATTACTTCTAAAAAGGCTTGAAAGATTTTTTAGAAGATGTTTCTACCACTTGTTTCTTGATATCAACCATTTCATTGGACATGGTTTTCAAAAAATTTTGCAATCCTTCTAAATCAAATGGATCTTTTGGTTGTTTTTTCTTGGGATCTTCCTTAAAAGTGACCTTCTTGGATTTCCATTCTTCTATTGTATTTTTCTTTTCTAAAGCAATGATTCGTTTCTCTACTACTATTGCTTCCTTCATATTGTCTGCTAAAGTTGTTTTATTAGCCCTATCAACAAAGATTTCTATGTTTGATGGCAAAGAAGAAATGTACCATTCACTTCGCACTTCTTCGCTAGGCTTGGAAGCAGTAGGAATTTTGTTTAACAATTTATTGAAACGAGAATTGAAATCCTTGACAAGTTCTTTTGAATCGGCTCTAAGATTAGACAAATCATTGATCAATGTTGCTGTAGACCTGTCATCACCAAATTTAGTCAAAAATTGATCTTGAAAGATATCCCAAGTAGTAATAGATCCAGATGGTAATGAGAAATACCATGATCCAGCTGCTCCTTGTATGGTATAGGGAAAAATTTGGACAACAACATCTTCATTACCAACTCCATTGATATTTATGGATAACATAAAGTTGTTGATATGTTCTTCTGCTAGCATGCCTGCTTCAGGATTAAACTTAGGCAGCCATTTTTCAGGATGGGCCGGTATTTGACTCAAGGGTGCAGGCATTAAGACTGCCCCTGGATTATTCCATGGCATTTGGGCCATCACTGAACTACTAACAGATGAAAATGCAGATGATAATATTTGTGACTGTGAAGATGAAGATATTATGATTTGAGAAGGAGATGTGGAAGATTGAGTGGACTGATGGACAGTAGTCTGGAGTGGAGGAGTGGGTGGTTGACTTCGCGATGAAGTGTTTGAGATGGATGATGATGATGAAAGAGTCTCACTATCAGACCCTTTGGGTGATTTCCTAGCTAGTTTTCTTGTAGGTAGAGGTAACTCAGTTGGCTGAATGCCAAGCTTTTCACTCTGTAATCTAGTGAGACGATGAGCAGGATTATATTGCGAAGTCACACTGCCTTGAGATTTATCAGACCTTTGAGGTGATATTGAAAATCGCTGAAGTTTATGAATCAAAGATTCGACTTCAGGAGGTTCAATAGCAGATTCTTCTGAAAAGTCAGGGTTTGTGGCAGTGTCTGTTCTTCTTTCGACTTCTGGTTCTAGATTTAAAATTTCTGAGTATGATGGAGAAGTCGGGGAAGATGGTGAGGGTGATTTACTCTCATAATGGTATTTAGATTTAGATTCACTTGCCATTCATAGTTCGAGGCCCTCCTTCTAGCACCAAATATGTTGAAGCCCCTAAAATCAGGTCTACAACAAGGGGGATACCCACCCGGTCTGGACCTTGGTTAGCAGCTCCTTTTCCGTTTGGTGTAGTGGGTCCGACTGGGGATAATGGGACCAGTTTCCCAATATGTGTGTGTGTGTTTGAGATTTGATATTTCTTTTCTAAAATTCCTAAGTAAAATTCTTTTAATCTACTTCTAATCTATTCATATGCAAACTGTATTCTAAGAAATATCTAATTCTAAACTAACCCAGGATGTAATCTTTCAATATATGCGATCTAAAAGGATTTCAGATAACAATTGATAATAAAGATCATTCAATTATTATGAGAAAAGAATTCAATAAAGATAAACTATTTCACATAAAAAGTTAGATGAAACAGTTGTGGAAAACATATCGCATATTAAGCTATTCATATATCAAGCACAAATAAATAATTATCACCGTACAAAAATGCCAAATGATAACTCAAATATTCAAACATTAACATATAAACAACTAAACATAAATATTAATTTTAACACAGAAACAGAAACAGTTAAGAGATAAAAGTACCATTTATAATTGGTTCTACTCATGAGCTAGAAGCAATAATGATTTATCTCTTTCTTAATCCAACATCTATCAAGAGTACAGAAATGCAACATCAGTAACAGATATTAGACAGAGATATCAATAAATCTCGTTCCATTCATTTATCAAAACCTCCTCTGAGGGTGCAGAAGTGCATGTTCTGAGGATAAGTTTTTGACAAATTTCAGGACCCTTCTCTAAATGCATGAGAAGGGTTTAAATACTAATAACTAAAATCTAAAAATAGTTTATTACAAAAATTTAGGATTCGGTTTAAATGAACGTCCTTTTTCTAGGCAAAAATATAGTAAAACTAAAACTAAATCTAAAAATAAAGAATATCAACTATCTACTTATGAATTTGATCTCTGATCTTGCAAGCATCCAGCATTGTTTTGAGAAGAGGTGGTTGGTCGACTTCAGATTTCAACTGCCCCGAAAAGACAGAATCAGCAAGTGTAGGAGCAATCTTCTCAGCAGAATTAATGATGCAATTAAGTGCACTGCATTGACTGTGTGGTTTCACTAGATATGTCCAGTAAGAATCCCAGTTTAATCTTGTCAGTCCTTGAATTGAATTTGCATTTTCATCAGCCTTTTGCCTCCATTCTGTTTGCAATTGCTGTGCTTTTGGAAGGTGTCCTGGAATAATTTCTGAAATCAAATTAACTTCGTGAAAATTTTCATTTACACAATCAGTAATATTTCCTGTTGCTGTAGTTGCTTCCTCTGCTGCTTTTTCTGCCTTTCTGATCTGTACATCCCAATTGTTGAAGAGCAGTTCTTTATGACTATCATTGATGATCGGTGCTTCTGCTCTTCTTCCTTCCTCTGTCTTTTTCCATGCCATATAATTAGTAACTCTTTCATTAGTTAAATCATAATCATGTCATAATTCTACGACATGATTAGTGATTTTATCACTTTCTTGACAAAAAGAGTTGTATTGCGAGATTTTCTGGCATAATATGTCTTGTTGTTGTAGTAGTTGTTTGTTCAAAGAAACAGACTCTGAAATAAACTCTGGAAGCTTAGGGTCATCTTTGTGCTCCTCTTGGATAATCTGTATTTGTTTCTCTTTATCTGCCAAACTTTTCTGATATCCAATTTGCATCTGTTGAAGCTCTTGCTCTAACTTTTCAAGTTTTATCTGTGCTTCACTATTAGCACGGGCTTGTTGCAATTGTTGTTGCAGAACTTGTATCTGATCTTCTTTTTCATTTAATAATAGCCTTACCTCATATGCTTTGTCAATAGTTGCGGAGGCATAAGCTCCTGTAATCTGAGATAACTTGGTAAGATTATCAGTTGGATCCGTAGTAGGATCCTTCCATAAGACATCTAATTGTTCTGCCTCAGTAGAGATTGAGCTCTCTAACTTTCTCTTTTTCCTCTGATTCCTCACTATTGCTTTATACTGCGGGCTGTAGAATACATCTAGAGGAGGAATGTCCTCTATATTGAGTACAATTTCAGAAGAGGGAGTGATAGGTATATGCTCAGTTTCTGTGACGTTGCCACTTATTCCCGTGCTCAAAACTTTTGTTGTCTGTACAGGGGTTTTTATATTCTGTCCTTCCACATTAAGCAATTGATTAAAAGTTTCCCATTCTTTGTCCAATTCAGTCCTGACTGTCGGTTGCTGTACATTGAGAGGTGGAAGATTCAACTGTGGAGTGGTAAAAGTCTGTTGTTGTGAAATCTCTTTTGATTTGGTTGTATCTTTCACTGAGCTTTCATCATTATCAATATTTTTAGAACGCTCAGAAGTCTCTTTTTCAAACTTTGACTTAGACTTTTCTGTATCTGAGTTGCCACTAAGACTGACACTAGGAGTTGGTTCCCTTGCGGGTTCCAAGCGTAAATTTTCCAAAGGGATAGCAGTCAGTCTTCTCTCTCTGTAAACTTTAAATTCCTGAAAATCTTCTGGGGATAACTATGTTTGAGCTAAATGCAAAACTTCTTTAAATGAACATTTTGCTTGAAAAATATCATCAAAAGGATATTCTTCTCCAGAAAACACTCTTACTTTGATTGCAGTGGTGAAATTTTTAACAACATCAATTGGATCAAATAACCTTCTCGAAAACTTGAACAGTTGTAAGCATGTAATATTGCTTACCTCTTTGAATGCATGACCAACATCAAACAATGAAAATGCTCCACAGGCTACGGGAAATTGTGGCCAAATTCCCTTCTTCTTCTCCTTTAATTCCTTTGTCAAACCTCCTTCACCACAGGTTTGATAAGCAATCTCCCGAGCTACAAGTTTATCCGGAACATACAGGGGTAACACATGGGGGGAAGCAGAGCTTCCAAAAACCCTCACATAAGTAAAAAACTCTTCTCCGAACCATCTTGCGACAGGGAGAATGTCGACTTCTGCTTCCGGGGATAACCTTGGAGCATCCTTATTATACAATATTCTGTACAGAGGCAGCATTATGCCATGGAAAATTTTGTAAAAATGAGGAACAAACTTTGATTCCCACAACTCTTTGTGATAGACATGAATAGGCAAGGGATCATGAATTGTCCATTGCCAACCCATCAAAGGGAATTTAGAAACAAAACAAATTGAATCCATAACATAGGCAGATAGATAAAAAGGAGGATAAATCCTCTGAGAAACAGTTCGTTTGGACCGGTAATTGAAAATAGCAGTGGCTAAATTATTAGACAAGATTTTGGCCCAGTATACAATTGTAGCGTTAACAGCAGCATTCAATAAAGGGAGCCATTCAGGCAAGACCATATTTATGTCAGGCTTTCCAAAAAGCCTGCATAACATAGCAGCAACAAAACAATATGGAGAGGTGAGCGAAACAGTACTGTACATACCGTGTTTATTTTTCTTCAATGGTTCCTCTCTTTTGGTCCATTCCTTGGTGCATTCCACCAAATTTTCATTTTCTCTGGCGAATTTCTCCATAAATTGTTTGTTGTAAGTCGCATGAGATTCCGGTAAGTGATACATAAGCCTCAAATCTTCTGTAGTGAATGACCCGATGAGTTCTTGTCCTGGAGTTCTAAATTTCCTTTCTGAAATATCGGTTTTATCCAGCACCCATTTTACCATATCTGTATACGGAATAATTCTCGGTCTTGCTGCTATTCTGTGCAGAAATGAACAAGCCAATTTTGTAAGAGACGCTTCAGAGGAATTACTTGATCCTGCAGTAGCCGCAACTTCCATTACCCTGGGATTTTCTTCTTCGAGCAAATTATGCATCCCTTCCCAAGTGGTGATACCGGCATCCTTGTTGCAAGCAGTGTCTGCGTATAAGGAAGCCATCTCTTTGTTTTTAGCACTTGGAACTTTCTCTTTCTTACCCATAATGCTCTGTGAATTCTTTGTATATTCTTCTGCTCCTTCGCGCCTGCGGTGTTACGAATTAAGTGAGAGTAATGATATGAGAAAGGTGACGGGATAGTTTTAAATGTTGAAGGCGGATGAAAAATATTATTTTAAACGTGAAACAACCTTTCAATCAAAACAAAATCCTTTCCATCAATGATTAAAAATCCATTCATTAATTTTGACATCAAAGCGCATAACGGATATTTATTTATGAAAATATTTACTTTGGACAACGTGCTAGAATAATCTGCGATAATGCGATCTGCGATTTGCTGTGCAATATCGCAAAATCGCAATATCGCGGATCGCAATCATCGCAAATCGCAACATCCACAAATCGCAGTCTAATATCATCGCGAAATCGCAATATCGCAAAATCGTGAAATCGCAATTTCACAAAATATAACTTATTAAACAACTTTTCTGCGATATGCGGTTTGCGATCAATACTTTAATGTATAGTTCTTTGGGATCGTGCTATCGCAATATCGCGGAATCGCAATTTTAAAAGATTCTGATTTTACAAAGGATATCCACTTTTTGTGATGGATGCGGTATTTTTCTTCAAAGAAAGATTATGTTTTGATCTATCATAAACTTAGGTTTATTTTAAAGATTTTCAAAGGAATTTCCCTAAGTTATGATAGTAAGTTTTATTTGAGAAAGGAAATAAATACTAATTAATTTTTTTGGATTTTTTGACTAAGGGTCCCCACTTATTTAGTATTATTACTAATATTAAATAAGAAGGGGGGTTGTTGCTGGCCACAACACGTAGGAAGACATTTTCTATATTCTTCGGAAGAGCGATGCTAAAGCCGTCAGAAGAGCGACGCCAACGCCGTCAAAAGTGCGACACTTTAAACGTCAAAAGAGATAACGTCGGACTTGCGATGGTATAAACGTAGGAAGAGAGTTTCTATATCTGTCGGAAGAACGACACTAACACCGTCGGAAGTGTGACACTTTAAACGTCGAAAGAGCGATGTTAAATAACATTTAATGATGTTTAATTTTCATCGGTAGAGTGACATCTAGGTTCTGTCAAAAGAGTGACGTTCAATTTTTGTCGGAAGAGCGACGTTTTTTTTGTTGAAAGAGCAACGTTTCATTTTCGTCGGACGAGCGACATTTTGTTTTCATCGGAAAAGCGAAGTTTTGGATAACGTCAGAAGGGCGATGACCGTCAAGAAATGTTGGAAAATGTGTTGCTCACCACATTTTTCCCTGCCTCAAACTGTCACTCTTGTGATGCCTATGTGTCGGAATAGTGACGAATTGGCCATCGGAAATTGGGCCAAATGTGCTAGTGTCAATATGAATAAATATCCACTTTTTGTGTGTGAATGTGGATTAATTAAGCCTAGATATACATAATGAGGTAGTTGAGCAACTACTAATGTGAATGAAATTGGAGATCATGTCTCATTAATGAGATAGATCATGGAGGTTGACACAGTCAACTAAGATCTTGGAAGAGATCAAACAGAAGATCATGGAGGTTGATACAGTCAACTAAGATCTTGAAGATGTCAAATAGAATATCATGAAGCATTCATGATAAAGTGATGGAGGATGTTGTGCAATTAATGCACATATGATGGAGAGGGTGTACATTGCACCAAGACATGATGGATGACTTGGTCAAACAACACAATCAAACATGGAGGACCTTGTCCACATACACAGCGCAGTCTAGATGAGGGCCAAGACATGGGAAGGCTCAAAAAATATATAAAGAAGATGAAGGAAACAATGGAAGACATGCTTTTGATTATTTATGTTAAGGATCTGTTTAGATCTGAAATTTTCATGTGACATTCCATTGCTTTCTTGGGTTGTTTAGCAAAGATTGCAAGTGTTGTTTAGCACAGGGTGTTCCTGGTCAGGAATCCCACCTCTTTCATTGAGTGATCTCTTGGAAGAGGATTGTACTTCATTCTAAATTAGGCATTGGTGCTACATATCTTTCCCTACTTTCTGCAGAACATTCATATTCAGAAATTTCATATTTCTGAAGATCAGTTGGAAGGTGGAAGTTGTCTTCAGTATTTCAGCTGGAGAACTGGTGAAGGTTTATTCGTATCACCTTGGGCTTAAATATCATCATTCCCATAGCTTCATATCAGATCTGGCATCAGGCCAAAATTTATTGACCTCCTAGCAGTATTAATCCCTTCAGGAATTACGCTATCCATTTTGCAGATCCAAAAGGAGCAAGGAAGTTACTAGCATTTCAGCTAGTAATCCTGTGAGGGATCATCCCCTCACCTTGCCATCATTGCTTCCATCAACCTTGATTTTATTGCAGCATATTTTAGTAGGTATAAGTCCTCTCTTTCCCTCACAGTGCAGTTTCTATTGGCAGTTGTGTTGCAGCAGCTGTAATCATCATTAGAGGATTGAGAAGCTAGATCTAGAGCTTCTAGCTTATAGATCTGAAGGAGGGATCAGCCCTTCAAGATTAGATCTGATCTTGTGACATATTTTAGCCATCTATTTTTCAGATCTAGCTTCAGATCTGTAATTCCCAGCAAATCAAGGATCAAATCCTAGGAGGGTGATTTTCCAAAGTTGTAGATCTGGAAAATCCTTTCTGGGTTATCTTGGGAATCCATCACATTGGCCAGATCTTGAATCTTGGAATCATTTGAGATTTAGATTTGAGTAGATATGTATTTTCCTCTTCAGCTTGCACTCACATATTCATATTCTGCAGAAGGGACAGTGCAGTATTTTCTTCAGTGGCTCTCCAGTTACGCAGTGCTTATTGTGGCATGATTTCAGGGTGATTCTAAGCCATCTCTTTGGCTAGATCTTCTCATATTTTGTACATTGTGTAACTAAAACTTCTCCAATATAATAAAATGGCTCAGCTTCTCTGTATATTCTGTTGTTGTCTTTAGATTTATTTTTATCTTACTACAATTATCATACTGTGTTTGAGTATTGTTGCATTCTCGCTTTTGGGATATTACAGTGATATAAGAGCATGATCTTTGGCTCAGCTTGTGGACACTTCATCTTTTGCATCAAAATAAGAATCAAATAGATGATATCTATCATAAGGGAGGATAGTTTTGCCACACCTCTCTTTAGATCCATGCAAGATCTCTCTAAGGAAGTCTATCAAATGAAGAAGGAAGGGCAAAGGAAGGATCCAAGAAGAAGATTTGAAGAGGAAGGTCCAAGCACTTCCTATCAGCTGAAAATAAAATCGAAGAATCATAGATTTACTATGCCCACTTTCTTTGAAGAAGGTGAGAGGTATAGAAATGAAGAAAGAAGAGAACTTGAGACTCATGAGACTCTCAGTTTGTATCTTAAGGAGTACAAGGAACAGTCTAAAGCCTTCAAGGAAATTCTAACTCTCCAAGAATTCTTTGAAATCAAAGAAGAAAGAAGGTCCAATTGCAACAATATAAGGAAGAGGCACAATAGATTCTATTTGCCTACATTTGATGGATCTTCCTCAAGCAATGTTAAGGCTTGGAGGAGAGAGTTGGATACATTTTTCAGGCTACATCCTGTGGCTGAAAAAGAGGCTGTCCAAATTGTAGCACTTCATCTTTAGGTAGAGCCAAGGATTGGTGGTTTAGTCACTTGGAGCATGAAAAGGTGACTAAATATTCAGATTTCTTTTACAAGTTGAGGAAAAAGTTTTATGTGAAGAAGACAGATATGTGCCACAAAGAGACATTTCCTAAGGAAACAAAGGAGGATGTCATTCTTGTCACACTGGACAAAACACTGTTACAGATGAAATAGGTAACCTGACCTCAAAACGGGAACTCTAGCCCAAAAAGACTCAAAAAACATGAAAAAACACCCCAAAAACAAAAAAAGTGTATTCCAGAACGCACTTGGTTTTTTTTTTAAGGTCAAATTTCAACATTTTATAAAATTATGCCAAAAACAAAATTGTTTATTGAAAAAAGGATTGAAAAAACACCTTCAAAACAAAACCAGTTGATGCTGGAATAACAAAAAAAAAAATTTGTGTCATATTTTTGACATTTTTAAAAATAGAAATAACATTTTTTAATTTTTAAAATTCAAACATTAAAAAAAAAACCTAAAATTGAAGAAAAAAATAAATTTAAAAAATAAAAACATTTTAAAGCTTAAAATTTAAAAATATATAGGAATAAAAAAATAAAAATAAAATTTTTAATTCAAACATTAAAAAAAACCTAAAATATAAGAAATAAAAAATAAAAAATAAAAAATTAAAGATTAAAATTTCAAAATATATAGAAATAAAAAAAATTAAAAAATAAAATATTAAATTAAAAAAAAAAAAAGAGAAAAAAGAAGTTAAAAAAAGAAAGAAATTATAAAAAATAAAATATAGAAATTAAATTTAAAAAAGAAAAAGAAAATGTTTATTAAATTTAAAAAAAAAAAAATTAAAATAAAAAATTAAATTTAAAGAAATATACTAAATTTTAATAAATTTAAAACTTTAAAATAAAAATTTAAAAAAAAAACATTATTTAAATTAAAAGTAAAAAAATGAAAAATAAAATACAATAAAAATATTAAATTTAAAAAAATATATATTAAAAAAACAAATAAATTTTAAAAAATAAATTAAATTTAAATCATAAAAAATAATATATATATATATATATATATGTATATGTATATGTATATGTATATGTATATGTATATGTATATGTATATGTATATGTATGTATATATGTATGTATGTATGAAATTAATTTAAAAATATATATATTAGATTTTATTAAATTTAAAAAAAATGTTAATATTAAAATAACAAATAAATTTTAAATATAAAGAAAAAAAAAACATTGTTAAAATAAAAGTTAAAAAACATTAAAAATCAATTAAAAATTAAAAAAATATATATATATTAAATAAAAAACAAATTAATTTGAAAATATTAAGTTTAACTTAAATTTAAAAAATAAAAATAAAAATCTAATTTTAAATACACAATTTTAAGTGAAATAAAAAAAATATAAAAATTTTATGTAATTAAAAAAAAATTAAAAAAAAAATATTAAATTCAAATAAATAAATAAAAAAATACAAAATTTATTAAATTTAAAAAAATTAAATGAAAAAACAAAACATAAAATTTAATAATAAAAAATATGAATTTTTTTTTTTTAAAATCAATTAAATTAAAAAAAAAAAAAAAACAAAATTTAATAAAAATTATTAACAAAATTTAGAAAAAAAAAATTTAAAAACAAAAAAATGAATAAAATTAAAAAAAAAAAAACAAATTAAATTTTAAATTAAATTTTTTTTTAAAAAAAAAGGAATTTTTTGATCGTGGTGGCGTTGCCAATCAGCCTCCCGCCCAGGTGGCGGCGGAGGCTGGCCACTGGTCGGGCGGGGGGCTGCATGCAGGCAGGCCTAGCCGCCGGCCTCTACCGCCACTTGGGCAGGAGGCCGAGTGGCGGCGCCACCATAATAAAAAAATTCCTTCTTTTTTTTTTTAATAATTTTTTTTTTTAATTTGATTTTTTTTTTTTTAGTTTTCTTTTTTTATTATTATTATTTTTTAATATTTTTTAATTCATAACATTTTTTCCTTTTTCTTTTTTTTTTTAATTTTTAATATTTTTTTTTATTTGATTTTTTTTCTTTTTTGTTTTTAATTTTTTAATATTTTTTAATATTTTTTTTAATTTTTTTTTTTTTTAATTATTTTTTTTAATTCAAATTTTTTATTTTAAATTTAATTTGTTTCAATTTTTTTTTTTAATTTTTTTTTTTAATTTAATATTTTAGATTAATTATTTTTTAAAATTTAAAATTTATTTATTAAATTTATTAAATTTTAATTTAATTTAATTTTTTTTTTAACTTTTAGTTTATTTAGTTTTTTAATTTTAAAATTTATAAATTGTTTCATTTAAAAAAAAAACAGTAAATTTATGGATATTTGTTTTTTAATTATTTGCACATGGTTTTTTTGTTTTTTTTTTGTTTTTTAATGATAGTTTTTTTTAATTTTAATTTTCTTTTTCAATTTTAAATTTTTTTTTTTTAATTTGTTTTTTTTGTTAATTTTAAAATTTGTATTTTTTTTTTCTTATTATTATTATTTTTTTAATTTAAATTTTTAAATTTTTTTTTTCTTTTTTGTATTTTATTTTTTTTTATCTAAATTTTAATATTGTAATTTTGATTATTTTTAAATTTTCTATTTTAATTTTTTTTTAATTATATGGTTTTTTTTAGAACTTGGAAAAAAATGTTTTTGATGTTTTTTTTTTCGATTTTTTTGGTTAATTTTTGTTTTTTTCTTTAAATTATGTGTTTTTTTTTTTTAATTTTGTCATTTCTTTTGATATAATTTTCGATTTTTTTTTTTTTTTTAATCTTTTATTTTTACGAGTTAATTTTGTTTTTTTTAACATTTTTATTGGTTTTTTTATTGTTTTTATATATTTTTTTTTATCTAAGTTTTGTGTTTTATTACCAACATGAAAATCACCACTCTAAAAAAAAAAGGTTGATGCTGCATCAATACGTTTCAAAATTAGCATGAAAATCACCGCTCAAAAAAAAAAAAGTTGATGCTGCATCAATACGTTTCAAAATTAGCATGAAAATCACTAACATTTTAAAACAAATATTCATACTTCATAAATAAAAATATTAGAGTGCCAAAAATGTGCACAAAAAAAAGGGGTGATTCTGCATCACCTCTTTTCAAAATCGGGTGCCTTTTATGCTAACAAAAAAAAGTAGGTAACAGTGCGGTTACCTATTTCATCGGTAACAGTGTTACAAGAGGTCACCACATTCACTATAATATTCCAAAATTTGCACACAACAATTTGGAATATTAGATTTTGCTACTTTCACCTAGGAGAGGAATAAATGGGTAAGGAAGCCCATGAACCATAAAAATATGAATAAATTCCACCTTAGTAAAGGAGGAGATCACCTTAGGATCTGGTTTTACACTTCCAAGTGTGAACAAGGGCAAATTAGATGGAGACATAGTCAAGTTTGACTAAGTCAACATCCATTATTGAGGAGGAAGAAAACACTCAAGTAAACTAGCTCAATGTGAACAAGGATCAGCCTAAACACACATATGAGAACCGGATTGAAGATCCCTTGGTGTGAACAGAGGTATTGCAGGTGGATTGGTTCTAGTTGACCAAGTCAACAGCGCTGTCACAAAGAGGAGGGAAGCTAGCTAGGGCAGCGCAGTTTTGAAAGAGGAAGCCTCATGAAGAATTCACCTCAACATTGTGTGTGGTCCGAGGTGAGGAGGCTCACCAAAGATAAAATGAAGGCATAGAATCAAAGGGAATTCATTCATGTATTCAACTCTTTTGGTCTTGAGACCACTTGCATGCTTCAACTGTTTAACCGGAGTTGTTGCATTGCATAGTGCAAGGAATTCCTGTGCGGGAATTCCATCCTCTCTTTGAATCAGCTTGCTTAAGAGATCAAGAGGGAAGGATTTGGGCTTCATTTCAGCATTTTGCTTAGGGTCATTCATCTACACTCAGCCACAGTGTAGTTCACTTCAGAAAACTGTGTCCTTTATGTAGGGGCAGCAACAGCAGAGTTGCACCCTTTGATTGTATGCTAATCTTTGAGGAGGAGGTGTTTATTTCCCTCCGGGAGCTCCAATAAGAAGGCCTAGGGCCATTTTATGTATTATTTAGCATTTATATGTCATATTTAGTCATTTTTAATACAGTTTACAGTAAAGTGCGTTATTTTCTGCAGTGCTGCTTTGTACATGCATTTGCCGGAAACCTTTGTCGAGTATCTTGTTTCTGTTGTATAAGGGGTTAAACCTCCATTTCTTTGTTGTATGATTAAAGTGAACTCTACATCAGACTTCTTTCTTCATTTTCTATAGAAACCCTCATTAGAATAACACATTCCTTGCTTCAGTAGTTGCTGCATGAGTTAGGCTATGGGGTTTTGGCTTATTTTAGTTGCATAGACTTGGGAGATCATTTTATATGAGCTAGAGTGATTTCTTTCACCTCTAATTCTGCATGTGAGTTTTACACCATGTCTTCTAAGGGATCCAAGTCCCATTTCTCACTTGCATAGCGTTATTTTCTGAAGAAAGTTGTTTTATCCCCTGTATTGCTACATTTCCCCACCCAGGAAAGAGAATATAGGCCATCTTGTTGTTGAGGTTCTTTCATCTACTGGTGTGATGTTAATTTACATCTAATGAGATTCTCTACATTACTAGGCTCATAATTTGTTGAAGCTCCACATTGGTAATAACTCAGATTATTCCCAATAGTGTAGTTGTTCCCATTTTGGGACATTACAGTGGTATCAGAGTTGCCATCTTGGCTCAGCCTATGGATTTCAGATCCAATCAAAAGATAAGAAGAATATGAGAACAAAATTATGGAGAGGATGAGCTTACTCTCATCCATTTTCAGATCCAAGAAGAAAGAAGAAGAGAAATGCATTGAAACTCCAAGAGGGTTTCAAGGAGGAGAGAGTTGCAGTGAGACCTCTAAAAGGTTTCAAGAAGCAGAAGAAGGTGCATGCACTTCCTATTCTCATAGAGGGAGTGAAGAGCAAGGAGACCACTTGGCATAATACAAGTGCCAACCTAGGGCAACCTAGGGCTTCCAAAGAGACCCTCGATTTTCCTCAGTTTGTTCAATTGAGAGAAGAAAGAAGATCTTGCAGAAAAGAAGAAATCAAAGGCAATAGGTTCCTATTATCTAAATTTGATGGGTCAACTATAGCTAGGGCTTGGGAAAGAAAGCTTGAGGCATTCTTCCTACTTCATCCAATGGTAGAGAAGGAGGCAGTAGAAGTTGCAGCGCTGCACCTGGAGGGTGAAGCCAATGCTTGGTGGTTCTGTCACTCAAGCCATACAAGAGTGATTTATTTTCTTGAGTTTACTCAAGGGCTAGTTAGAACCTTTGATGGAGAAATATCAGAAGAGATGAAGCCCCCTCCACCATGGGAAGAGACAAATACCAGCGTTGTCACAGCCTTAGAAGAGCAGCCTTATACATCAGCAGTGAAGGCAACCATTACATTGGGAGGAGGAGATTTTGCAGCTCTACAAAAGGTTCCCACATCTCACCAAGGTATGGGAATATTTCCACTTTTACTTATTGCATCAAATCATTCTAAAAGTTGTGGAAATATGTTTTCATATGGCCCAAGATCCAACATTACTGCTGAAATAGAGCAGCAAGATTGCATTGCGTTGTGCAAGCTTGAATGGTTCAAGGGAGATTTGAACCATCAACCTCATGTATCACTGATGAGTTACACACAACCCTTGAGGTTGGATTGTGATATTTTGGAGGATGAAATAAACTTTGAGATGGAGTATGAGGCAGCAACTATGTCATTGCAGAGACTATCAGCGCTGTCAAACAGTAATAGTGGAGAGGCTTTACCTTTTTCACCTTTGGATTTTGATGGATTCAAGATGGCCAAGGACATGAGATCTTCTCTAAGATATCTCCAAGGAAATGCATTACAGCATTTCATGGCATGCAGAGAAGCGGAACTGATTGGGGAGGATGATAGACCACATGGGAGGAATGCCAAGGTGAAGAATGACAGAAGGCATCCACATGGTGTTGAGTGGATGTGGGGGAAGAGCAAGAGGTTGGTGAGCCACTTGCAAATTTATGATACAGGGCAACAAGAGGCCAAACTGCGTTGGCTACTCTTGAGAGAGTTTGGCCATCATGAGACATATCCTTTTTCCAAGGGTATGTGGGAGAAGAAAACTTGGCAGGGTACTTGCATCATGAGACAGCAAGGAGTATGGATGCATGATGGTAATGTGATCATTATGTTTTCACCACATGGGTTGCATGGTGGAGGTATGTGGAGGCAGCAAAGACATTTGTTGCTTTGGAGGATTGAGAGAGAGTAAGGGCAGAGTTGCTCTCACATTTTGCATGATTTTGCAATGAGAGATGGCAACATTATAAGGGAAGTTTTTGACATGGAACATTTCAGAGGATGGATTTATGAGTTCGCAGGAGCCTACTTACATAGGCCAGCAGTGTTGTCACTTTGGAGCATGAGCTTGTTGATGGAATGTTCCTAGGACCACTTCATGTGTGATGCACTTGATGGGCATAGAGGAGATGAGATTGGTAGAATGATGGGTAGACTCATTGGTTATTGTGTTATGTTCTCCTTGATGTGGATTTCCAAGCATGAGAAGGAGGATTTTCATGCAGCATGTGATTCATTCCTCTTCAGATGGGTATGCCATACCACTATGGAGGATTCATCTATGGATCCTGTCACCATCTTGCTTCCATCACATGGTAAGAATTATATTTTTGCACTTATTGATTGTTCAACACAATATTTGTATCCTCTTACAATTTCCTTGCAGTGCATTTCCCTCCAAAGGGGCAAATTTCTCTTTAGGCTCCATGGACCAATTTTGGCCAGCTATTATGATGGAGACAGCCATCTACTATATTATTTGGGGCAAGTGTTTGGTTACTCCTTGTATGCTCAGTTGATTCACTCATACATTTACTACTTGCTGGTAGATGTGGTGACTTACACAACTAGCCATCTATCAAGAGACAACTTGCCATGCTATTGTCTAAAGCTACAGTGGGGAAGACTGCGCTGTGACCACTTGGGAGACAGTTGGTACCATCCAGCACTACATAGAACCTTCAGTTTTTCTCTCATTATGATGCTGATCATGATCCTAATTTTTGATATTATTCTTACCCATAGGAGGAGCATGATTGGAGGAGGGACACATGGAGTGGATGTGTTCTTGGGGGAGGAGCATCCCCACACTTTCTGCATTGCATGCTCTAAGGGGAGCATGGGAGGATACATGGCCTCTATAGAAACATCTTTGTTTCTTAATTAGGAGGGCCATGAGATGGATGGGATGCCATATGATGGTAATTTCTTGTCCATCATGTATGAGATGGTTTGGGCCAGCTTGATGCACAACGCTGTGAGAGGGACCTTTGGAGGTCTAGCTTCCTTCTTGCCATTTGAGGGAAACATGATGGCAGCCCAATATTAGCAAATCCTTTACACTTGTCTTAAGTGGATATGAAGGCAGCATGGGTTAGGCTACTATGTCTACCAAGTCCCGAATTTCAGCCCACCTACTTTGCCGGAGCTTCAGGTGCAGGATGATTTGCATGAGTTACCATTTTGGAGGGTGACTCATTTTGTTTGGTTGATAGCTTGGGGAGGAGAGATTCAAAGGGGGATGATGAATCCCAATTTATATCAGCCCTCATGCTTCAATAGGATCTTCAAACAGCCCATTGTTGCTTCCATGGGTATCCTACTGTCACATAATGTCAGCTATTTAGATAGCTTACACACTTGGGAGAGGCAACTTGGAGATATATTGATGATGCAGCACCTTGATCCCTGGAGGATTTTATCTTATGAGGTTGCTACAGGGAATAAGAGGATGCCCTTCAGTCTTATCCTTGTGGTTGCATGAGGACAAGAAACATTTGTGAGGGGAGGACTGTAATATTCCAAAATTTGCATACAGCAATTTGGAATATTATATTTTTCTACTTTCACCTAGGAGAGAAATAAATGGGTAAGGAAACCCATGAACCATAAAATATGAATAAATTCCACCTTAGTAAGGGAGGATATCACCTTAGGAGCTGGTTTTACACTTCCAAGTGTGAACAAGGGCAAATTAGATGGAGACATAGTCAAGTTTGACTAAGTCAACATCCATTCTTGAGGAGAAAGAAAACACTCAAGTAAACTAGCTCAATGTGAACAAGGATCAGCGTAGACACACATATAAGAACCAGATTGAAGATCCCTTGGTGTGAACAGAGGAATTCCAGGTGGATTGGTTCCAGTTGACCAAGTCAACAGCGTTGTCACAAAGAGGAGGGAAGCTAGCTAGGGCAGCGCAGTTTTGAAAGAGGAAGCTTCATGAAGAAGTCACCTCAACATTGTGTGGGGTCCGGGGTGAGGAGGCTCACCAAAGAGTGAGGAGGCTCACCAAAGATAAAAGGAAGGAATAGCATCAAATTGAATTCATTCATTTATTTAACTATTTTAGTCTTGAGACCACTTGCATGCTTCATCTGTTTAGCCGGAGTTGCTGCACTACTTAGTGCAAGGAATTCCTGTGTGGGAATTCCATCCTCTCTTTGGATCAGCTTGCTTAAGGGATCAAGAGGGAAGGATTTGGGCTTCATTTCAGCATTTTTCTTAGGTTCATTCATCTACACTCAGCCACAACATAGTTCACTTCATAAAACTGCGTCCTTTATTCAGGGGCAGTAGCAGCAGAGTTGCACCCTTTGATTGTATGCTAATCTTTGAGGAGGAGGTGTTTATTTCCCTCCGGGAGCTCCAATAAGAAGGCCTAGGGCCATTTTATATACTATTCAGAATTTATATGTCATATTCAGTCATTTTTAATTCAGTGTTGCAGTAAACTACGTTATTTTCTATAGTGTTTCTTTGTACATGCATTTTTCCGGAAACCTTTGCCGGGTATCTTGTTTCTATTGTATAAGGGGTTAAACCTCCATTTCTTTGCTATATGATTAATGTAAACTCTACATCAGACTTATTTATTTATTTTTTATAGAAACCCTCATTATAATAATGCATTCCTTTCTTCAGTAGTTGCTGCATGAGTTAGGCTATGGGGTTTTGGCTTATTTTAGCTGCATAGACTTGGGAGATCTGTTTATATGAGCTAGAGTGATTTCTTTCACCTCTAATTTTTCATGTGAGTTGTAAACCATGTCTTATAAGGGATCCAAGTCCCATTTCTCACTTTCATAGCATTATTTCCTGAAGATAGTTGTTTTATGCCCTGTATCGCTACATTTCCCCACCCGGGAAAGAGAATATAGGCCATCTTGTTGTTGAGGTTATTTCATCTACTAGTGCGATGTTAATTTACATATAATGAGATTCTCTACATTACAAGGCTCATTATTTTATGAAGCTCCACATTGGTAATAACTCAGATTATTCCCAATAGTGTAGATGTTCCCATTTTGGGACATTACATTCACCACCAACTACAGAAGTACTTATATCCGGAGAAGAGACACTTGCAACCTTTCAAGGTAGTCTTGAGCTCTTGACACATAGAGTACCATGCATGATATAGGAGATGCATGAGGAAGAAGAGGAAGATTCCAGTGCTGGTACATTGAAAGAAGAGCAGTCATCTCTCTCACCAGTAGTTGGATACACCATTGTCTTGGTTGGAGGAACTCTTGTGTTCTATCAAGAGGTTCCCACACATCAGATGATCCAAGGTATGCATACACATTCATCACCTATTGTTTGAATATATCTTATTGAAACTCATGGGGACATGCCATCAAGGCTAATGCATGACCAAGGGTTAGATCCAAATGCTGATTTGAAGCAGCAAATTATCATAGTGTAGAGGACCCTTGATCTAATCAAGGAGGAGATGAAAATCTATCCCATTTTTTCATGGATGGACTACATTCAACCTCTTGAGTTGAAGGGTATAGTTTCAAAATAAGGTATGAGCATGATCCTATGTACAATGACTGGTTATGAGATCAGTATGGTACCTTGCTTTGAGACAGTATATGTATTACCTTACAGATCTTCAGCGCTACCACTTAGTAGCAGTGATAATGATAAGGCCCCATTATTCTTGGAAAATTCTAAAGGTAGCTTCACTCATGAAGCAATGGAGGCTAAGATGATGAATGGTAGACATCTTGAGGTGAGAAATATTTTCTCCTTTCTTGATGACACTTTCTCAATGAGCATCTCACAGCTCAAAGAGAGACTTCTACCTGCAGCAGATCCAAAACCTCATTGGTTTTGGAAGGCCATGGATGAGGAGAAGAAGATCTCATCAAGATATCTCATGGGAGGTGCACTTCAACATTTCATGAGGTGCAAGTTTCTTCATCAGTTTGAGGAGGTTGGTGTCTTACAATGGAAGGATACCAAGTATTTGCAGAATGAGATCCATCATCCACATTGGGATGAATGGTTGATAGTATGGAGCAAGGGGTTGCCAAGCCACTTGCAGATCTATGACACATGCTAGCAAGAAGCATGGCTGCGCTGGTTTCTCTTGGGTGAGTATGGTTACTACCCAAAGGTTCATATTTTCTTGTCCCATGCCTTATGTCTCAATGATAGAATGCATAAGAAGAAGGCATGGTTACTTTGGTTGTTAAGAAGAGAGTTTGGACATCACATGTTAAATCTTATGTCCATGTATTTACTCTTGTTTGGGGTATGTCTCATATAGCTACATGTATTTCTGTTTGGGATGTATCTCATGTTCATGTATGTACTTGGGGTTGGGAGAAGGTATCACTCTCACATGATGTGGCATAGAGGAGCTTGTTTGTATTATGTTGATGATACATCTCACATGTCCATTTCTTTATTGTTTCTCCATGACTTGCATCATTTTAATGCAAGAAGGCAATAGAAATCCTTATTGCTTTGGTTACTATTGGGAGGGTATGGGCTGAATTCTTCCCATACATAGCATGACATTGCTGGAGGATGGCAACATGAGGCCTTATAGCGCTGGCTTCTATTGAGTGATTTTGGTCATTGTACTTGGTATAATGATTATGTGATGGGGCAGCAAGATGCCTTATTAAGGTGGCTTCTCTTAATATAATATGGCTACTACATTTGGTACAATGATGATGGGGTATGGAAGCAAGAGGCATTACTGAGATGGCTACTTTTGAGAGAATATGGCTCTTGTATTCTTCTTGATGATTTGGCATGGAAACAAGAAGCATTGTTGAGGTGGCTTCTTTTGGGAGAGTATGGCTCTCTTACTTCTTTTCATGATGATCTAGCATGGCAAAAAGAGGCTTTGCTATGTTGGTTGTTATTAGGAGAATATGGTTTGACATTTTTCATGTTTTCCCATATGTCTCTACTTCTTTTTTTTCACTATGATGATGATGATGTGATGTTTGATTTCTACATGGCCAACATGGCTAATGATGAGGGCATTGATGTATGTAATCTACTCTATGTATCATGGGTTGGAGAGTTAGTTCATGAATTGGGATCTTCCACTTTGGGAATGAACCATTTTATCTTATGTATCTCATGTATAGAGGAGAAATTTGGTCATCATATGGTTGCCACTTGGAGACTCATTGATGGGGATGGGTATCTAACTTTTCAATTGGAAGCCATCTAGACATTCTAGAGAGGCAGCTTTGGAACTGGACATACATGACTCATTGTGATAGATGGGAATACCTTCCACATGAGGATGTCATTTGGAGGGAGGATGTTTGCTGTAGCATCCACTTTTGGAGTTGCTTGAGGACAAGAAAAATTTTTCCGGGGAGGACTGTAATATTCCCAAATTTTCACCTAATATTTGGAATATTAGAGTTCTTAACTTTCTTAATGAATTAAGTAAATAAAAGGGTGGAGGGACCCATAATCCTAAATATGAATAAATATCCACTTTTTGTGTGTGAATGTGGATTAATTAAGCCTATATCTACATAATGAGGTAGTTGAGAAACTACTAATGTGAATGAAATTGGAGATCATGTCTCATTAATGAGATAGATCATGGAGGTTAACACAATCAACTAATATCTTGGAAGAGATCAAACAGAAGATCATGGAGGTTGATACAGTCAACTAAGATCTTGAATGTGTCAAATAGAAGATCATGAAGCATTCATGATAAAGTGATGGAGGATGTTGTGCAATTAATGCACATATGATGGAGAGGGTGTACATTGCACCTAGACATGATGGATGACTTGGTCAAACAGCGCAGTCAAACATGGAGGATCTTGTCCACATACACAGCGTAGTCTAGATGAGGGCCAAGACATGGGAAGGCTCAAAAAATATATAAAGAAGATGAAGGAAACAATGGAAGACATGTTTTTTATTATTGATGTTAAGGATTTGTTTAGATATGGAATTTTCATGTGACATTCCATTGCTTTCTTGGGTTGTTTAGCAAAGATTGCAAGTATTGTTTAGCACAGGGTGTTCCTGGTCAAGAATCCCACCTCTTTCATTGAGTGATCTCTTGGAAGAGGATTGTACTTCATTCTAAATCAGGCATTGGTGCCACATATCTTTTCCTACTTTCTACAGAACATTCATATTCAGAAATTGCAGATTTCCGAAGATCAGTTAGAAGGTGGAAGTTGTCTTCAGTATTTCAGCTGGAGAACTGGTGAAGGTTTATTCGTATCACCTTGGGCTTAAAGATCAGCATTCCCAGAGCTTCATATCAGATCTGGCATCAATCCAAAATTTATTGACCTCCTAGCAGTAGTAATCCCTTCAGGAATTACGCTATCCATTTTGTAGATCCAAAAGGAGGAAGGAAGTTGCTAGCATTTCAGCTAGTAATCCTGTGAGGGATTATCCCCTCGCCTTGCCTTCATTGATTCCATTAGCCTGGATTTTATTGCAGCATATTTCAGCAGGAAGAAGGCCTCTCTTTCCCTTACAACACATTTTCTATTTCCAGTTGTGTTGCAGCAGCTATAATCATCATTGGAGGATTGAGAAGCTAGATCTAGAGCTTCTAACTTGTAGATCTGAAGGAGGGATCAACCCTTCAAGATTAGATATGATCTTGTGACATATTTCAGCCATCTATTTTTCAATACTATCTTCAGATCTATAATTCCCAGTAGATCAAGGATCAAATCCTAGGAGGGTGATTTTCCAAAGTTGTAGATCTGGAAAATCCTTTCTGGGTTATCTTGGGAATCCATCACATTGGCCAGATCTTGAAACTTGGCATCATCTGAGCTTCAAATTTGAGTAGATCTTAATTTTCATTTTTAGCCTACAGTCACATATTCATATTCTTCAGAAGGGACAATGCAGTATTTTCTTCAATGGCTCTCTAGTTACGCAGTGCCTATTGTGGCATGATTTCAGGGTGATTCTAGGCCATCTCTTTGGCTAGATCTCCTCATATTTTGTACATTGTGTAACTGAAACTTCTCCAATATAATAAAATGGCTCAGCTTCTCTATATATTATGTTTTTGTCTTTAGATTTATTGTTTATCTTGTTGCAATTCTCGTATTGTGTTTGAGTATTGTTGCATTCTCCCTTTTGGGATATTACAAATTATTTTTTCAGGGGTGCGAATATGTGGCACTACCTTTGGGCATTATGGAGTGTTGATCACAGTGTTGCTTTTGATCTAGTGATTGGGCCTTCTGAGCTCTCGTTATGGTCCTTCGAATTTTCTGAAAAGGGTGATATATGGGAGAATATGGCTCAATTCAATTCATTTTTGTCTATTGAGAATTGAGAGGTCAAAGGCTTCTACGGAGTAGTTCTTGTCATTGCGGTCAGTCTGAGCACCTGAGATTAGCAATTTTATGACCAGGTAAACTCCATGATTTCTAGCATTTTGATTTTTTAGTCTGAGGGTGTCGGGGTTCATACAATACTAGTTTGTACAAATTCTGAGCCAGTTTTTCCCTGGATTGCACGGGCGGTCAGGGTAAGAGTGTGCCTTCTGCACGCAAAATTAGGGTTTTGTGTGCCTTATGCATGCTTTTCTCAGCCTTGGGCGCACCTTCTGTGTGCCTGTGAGAAATACAGGTTCACCTTCTGCGTGCTTGTCAGAGGGACATACGCATGGAGGGTCAAGGAAAATTTTGTCGAAACTTTGGAAATTTTTCTCTGTTATTTTATGTTTTTACACAGCTTATGTGCTCCTATTTTGTTGACAGGATGTTGTGGAGGAAGTGGGATTGGCCTGAGCTCCGCACTGCTTTAGCCGCTAATGGTCAGGCACACCAATAGTTGACGCGATGGGGTCACCTAAATTTTGTGGAGAATGACCTTCTTCGGTCACAGGACCGACTTCTGTGTTACCTGATCCAGCATTGGAACAGGCAACTCAAGGTGTTTGTGCTATGTGGGTTTGACCTTGCTATCCATCCTAAGATGGATATCTACTTTGTGACCGGGTTTTTGCCTTAGCATGAGGCACTTGGGTATCCACTCCCTTATGGGAGGGTGGATCTTGAGCAGTTCCGGATGCGTCACTATGGCAGGGCGCCCCTTATGGAGGGGTGCATAGCCATTGCCTCTGTGACCGATTTGACCGAGCGGTGTGCTTTGGTGGCTATCGTGCGACTAGCAGGGTCATCTGCTCCACATCAGGCATTAGGCCCGCAGATTGGAGTCTTGCATCAGCTGAGGGTCGGGCATTTTTTAAATTTCTCATTTATTCTATGACGAGATGTTGACACAACTTTACAAATCTAGGATGGATCAAATTTGTTTTTCTATGCTAGCATTTTATGCAACATCATGTACGAATAGGTGATTTTGTTGAGACCGATGGTGGCAGTGCCTGCTGGGGGGCCATGGGAGCCACGTATGAGGAGGTGGTCTCCCATGATTCCGCAAGGAGGTGGGGGTAGGGTGGGGCATTACTGGAATTCCATGAAGGAGGCCTAGTTTGAGGCCAACCCCCATATGTTTCAGCCCTTCCCTTATGTAGGGATGGACTTTCGAGGGGATCTAGACATGGGTCTTCCTCCTGGATATGCTTGGGGGCCAGCAGGTATGTCTTGTGTGTTTTTTTTGCATTTATTTGATTATTTATGTTTATATGTGAATTTATGATGATACTAACATAGTTTTGGTTACTCTTGCAGATGTTAGCGAGGTTGTAATATTCCTATAGCAGACAACTAATTGGAATATTAAATTTTGATTTTGTTCTTAGATAGAGGAATAAGATGGGTAGGGAGTCCTATAAATCTCTTTAGTAGGCATAAAATCCCTCTTAATGTGAAAAGGGATCACATTCATAGCTGGATAAAGTACCTTCATGTGTGAACAAGGGCTAATGCATGTGGACAAGGTCAAGTTTGACCAAGTCAACAAAGCTAGTATGGAGGGAGTGGATCATTAATAATGACAACCTAGTGGGAATATGGATCAGTTTAGAAAGTTAGAATAAAGCCACCTGTAGAAATTAGCTGAATAAATCACTTATTCACTGAAGATTAACCTGGTCATATATCAATTTCGAATTGCATACATAACACATAACCTTCTTCAACAATTAATTGTCACATGCGGAAATAACAGAAGCAATCTCACATCAATTCAATCACACATTAACTCAGTATGTATGGGGAAAGCCTATAGCTGAAAACCCCGCAGCTATTGTGTATATTATAATGGAGAAATCAAGTAACCAAACAAGTACAATACCCCTCACAAGTACTCAGTACTCTCTCATGAAGTTACTCACAATCTGACTCAGTTTTGAACAAGTCTGAGGTTCAAAACTCCCCGCCAATTGCCTTGCCTCTATTGCGCAATCATGGCCTGTATATGAAGAGGTTCAAGGTTCGAATCCCCTTGCCTTGACTACGCAATTGTCATGGACAATTCCTCCAAGTGTAATGCAAGTCTCATGCAAAACAAATCTACCAACCGATAGCTTTACTCACCCTTTCATCTACCTCTTTCACTGGTCTCCACTGAACTGATCATGCACTGTAGTGAACTGAAGTGTTCTTGAGTTGACTAATGAGTTAATATTTAGTAAATTAAATATTATTTAATTTACTCCACTCATATCTAGTTGATTAGTTAGTTAACTTGCACCAACTAGTCTAACTAAACAATTAATAATAACCCACTGTCCGTCTAACTCCCTCCAAAACTCACATCAAGTTCCAATCAAGCCAACCATGCAAGATGCCATCAAACCCTAGGAACCACGTGATTCCTTGTGTCAGTTGCATGAGCCACCTCCATGACTCAAACTGAAGTGCGCCAAGAGAGTAAACTGCTGTTTATAGTCAAAATATTATTAAGGGTAAATAATATTTGACTTCCATATTTTTAGGAGATCAGTCTAAAAATAGCCCGGGTCCTAAAAATAAGGGTCTCATCTATTTTTACCGACATGTCGCATACTTTAAGAATCTCCAAGTAGAATTCCCAAATTATGCTCCGTATGTCTAAAAATAGACATAGTCTAAAAATAGACATAGTCTAAAAATAGACTTTGCGCCAGAATTTGCCTGCGGGCCCACTTAGTGAAGGCGACTTCATTTCACTAAGCTCCATCATCTTGCTGCATTCTCAATACTCCCTCTCAGCAAGATATGGATTATCTGCAACCCCTATCCTGCCTCTGTGGAATTCGAACTTGCTCCTGGTGAGCGCCTTCGTCAGGATGTCGGCATCCTGATCCTCCGTGGGAACATATGAAAGCATCATGATCCTCCGCTGAACACAATCTCTGATGTCGATATGTTTGGACCTATCATGAAAAACTGGATTAGCCGAGAGCTTGATGCAGCTCTGGTTATCACAGTAGATCACTGTAGGCTCCAAATGCAACCTGAACAAACCTGCGAGGATCTTCCTCATCCAAATAGCCTCACATGCAGCCAAGCTAGCTGCCATGTACTCGGCCTCTGCTGAACTGAGTGCCACGGATCTCTGCTTCCTGCTGTACCAGGAAACTGCTGTCAACCCAATGCTGAAAACTCCTCCAAAAGTGCTCTTCCGGTCCGTTGGGTTCCCTGCCCAATCTGCATCAGTGAAGCCAGAAAGCTTCGCTCCATCCTCCTGTCTATACCATAGACCATATCCCGATGTGCCTCTAATATAGCGCAATACATGCTTGCCTGCCTTCCAAAAGAGCTTGGTAGGCTTAACCATAGCTTGCGAAAGCCGGTTAACTGCATAGCATATATCGGGTCGTGTATTGACCAGATACATAAGCGACCCCACCAACTGTCGATAGACAGTGGCATCCACTACCTCCGATGAAGTAGCATCCTCCTTCCTCCAACCACCAGGAAGAGGAGTGTCAACAGGCTTGCAGCCATGCATGTTGAACCTCTCCAGAATCTCCCGGGCATACTTGCCCTGAGAAACAAACAGTCCTCCACTGCGCTGCCAAATCTCCAATCCCAGAAAATAATGAAGGATGCCCAGGTCCTTCATCTCAAACTCTCGTGCAAGATCCTCCTTGCATGAAAGTATCAACTGCTCGTCGCCAGTCAAAATCAGATCATCTACATACAGTACGATGATCAACAGCTTCCCCTCCACCACAATCTGGTACAGGTTTTGATCCGCCTCACTCTTGGAGAATCCAAGCCCGGTGAAGTAGCTGTCTATCCGAGTGTACCAAGCACGAGGTGCTTGCTTCAGCCCGTACAGTGCTCTCTTGAGTCGGCACACATGCGACTCACTGCTGAAGATCTCAAAACCTTCAGGCTGTTCTATGTACACCTCTTCCTCAATAACTCCATTGAGGAACGCAGTCTTCACATCCATCTGATGAATGTGCCACCCCATCTGCGCTGAGAGAGCAAGGATCGTCCGTATGGAAGAGTACCTTGCGACATGTGCAAAAGTCTCCTCATAGTCAATCCCCTCGATCTGTGAGAAGCCACGGGCGACAAATCTCGCCTTGTACTTCTCCACACTCCCGTCAGCCGCCTGCTTCACCTTGTAGATCCATCGCGAACCTACAACCGATTTCCCAACCGGTCTTGGGACAATCTCCCATGCACTGTTCCTGATGATCGAATCATATTCTTCGATCATGGCATCAACCCATGCGGGTTCCTCCACAGCTTCCTCAAAAGAGGATGGCTCTGTCACAACACATTGACTCATAAGAGCCATGTATCCAGTGTACCGATCCGGTGACTGTCTCTGTCTGCGCTGTGCTGTAGGGGGTCCTACAACCTTCTCTGCATCCCGAGCCAGTCGCTCAGCTTCTGTAGTGCGCATGCGCCCTCTGATGGTTGGCGCTGCCTGGGTGGTTTCTTCCACCTCCTGAACCTCCTCTTGTGGCTGATCCACATCCGGAAGCCCCTCCTTAGGAACTAACAGCTCCTCATCTGCATGCAAGTGTAGCTCCCTCTCAAGCGAACACTGCATGGCTTTCTCCTCCTGAAATTTTATATCCCGTCGCACAACAGTCTTGCGACTGTCTGGCACATACACTCGATAGTTATGAGGTGTATCATTGTACCCCACAAATATTCCAACTTCAGCAGTTGGATCCAGCTTCCTTCTCGCATCCTTCGTCACATGCATGTAGACAGGAGATCCGAAAATCCGCAAATGGGAAATATCAGGCCTCTTGCCAGAATAAGCCTCCTCTGGTGTACTCATGCCAAGAACCTTGTGAGGACAACGGTTCTGCACATACACTGCTGTATTGCATGCCTCAGCCCACAAGTAAAGGGGTAGGCCCTGATCATGCAACATCGCCCGTGCAGCACCCACGATCGTTCTGTTCTTCCGCTCAGCCACCCCGTTCTGCTGTGGGTTATGGGGTGCGATGAGCTCTCTCCGAATCCCTTCTGCGCTGCAGAACCCCTTGAATTCAGCCGAGATGAATTCACCACCGTTATCACTCCTTAGAGCAATCACCTTCTTCCCCGACTCCTTCTCGACCAGTGCTTTAAACTCACAGAACTTCGCGAATGTATCGCTCTTCTTCTGCATGAAGAAGATCCAGCACTTTCGAGAGAAATCATCAACAAAGATCACATAATACCCGTGCTTTGCTGTCGAAGCAACTGAGAAAGGACCACACACGTCTGTGTGAACTCTCTCAAGGATCGTCGTGGCGCGACTATCCTTCTCGTGAAAGGTGGCTTTCACATACTTCCCTAAAGTACACCCCTTGCACTGATCTGACTGCGCAAAGGTGCCCTTAGGAAGTCCAGTAGAAATCTGCTGCAGAATCTTCAAAGCTCCATGGTGAAGATGGCCCAATCTCCTGTGCCATAGTTCGCCCTCATCATCCCGGCTCACCACATCTCCAGCCTTGCATGCCATAACTGCGCAGTCATCTACCTGCAACTGATAAAGGTTCTGAGTTCGAACCCCTATCTTCCGGGTCTCTCCAGTAGTCTTACTGCGCAGGAAGGCTTTTCCTTCGCTGAAGACCACATCATACCCCTTATCCTCCAACATCGCTATTGAAATCAGGTTCTTCTTCAATCCAGGTACATGCATGACATCCTTTAAGACAAAGGGTTTACCAGACTCCCTCTGAAAGGATACGGTACCGATACCAGTCGCACTGTATCTACCGTCATCGCCCATCTCGATGTGCAGACCCAAATCCTTGTCCTCCAGATCTGAGAACAACTCCCGATCTCCCGTCATATGAAATGACGCACCGCTGTCCAAGAACCACACCGATCCCATCACACTTGAAACCAAGCATGCAATCAGTGAAAAGTCAAGCTCGAACTGTGAAGCCAAAGCTTCTCCATCTGCAGATCTTCCCGCTTGTTTGTTCTTCTTCTTCTTTGGACAATTGGTAGCATAATGTCCGTGATCATGGCAGTGAAAACATTTCACTTTCGCCATATCCTGCTTCTTGCCCTTAGCTCCAGAATGAGAGGTTTTCTTACCCTTCCCTTTCTTAGCTTTGGACATCAAAGCGCAGTTTTCTTCATCAGCTCCCTTTGATGAAGATCCATCTCGAGTAGTCCTCCCTATCTCCTCCTGCATGAGATCCGCCCAAAGGCGCTCCCATCCCGGCAGCTTCTCCCGACCATTGACACTATCTTGATATGAGTGCCAAGCCTTCGGAAGACCAAGGAGAGCCAGGTTGACCATGTTCTCATCTTCGACAATCACCCCCACACTTCCCAGCTCATCTCTGCATTGAGTGAACTTCGTGAGGTATTTGGCGATACTGTCGCCCTTCTCCATCTTGATGTTCCCGAGCTTATCTTTGAGCGCCAGCTTCCTTTGGTTGCTCTTACTCTGGAATAGATCCGTCAAATATTTCCACATTAAATATGGAGTAGCCTTTCCATGCAGGCTGGATACAATATGATCCTTGACGCCCTCCAACAGGATCCTTCGACATTTCGCGATCTTCTTTTACCATGCATCGACCAGAGCTGCATCAGTGGGCTTTGGGACATCCGCATCCATGAACTCCTTCAGACCATTATCTTCTAACACTGCTTCCATTCGATCTTTCCATGCAACATAGTTCGAACTGCCTTCAAGAGCATATTCGAGTCGCAAACCATTGAAAGAAGACATCTTTCAACACCGGCACCAAGAAGAACAACCTTCTGCAAAATTTGAATTCCAAACTCCAAGCTCTATCACTTCCGATCTACACTTGAAAAAAATTATTTCCAAATCAGAGATTGACTGCAAGGGCATTCACCAGATCTTTCACCTTACAAAGAAGGATGAATATTCCGGAGGCTACCTGGCCCGCATGCAGACTCTGTCCGAGGAAATAAGTTTGCAATCACCGTAATAGATCTTGACAATTAATCTCGCTCCGATACCATGTAGAAATTAGCTGAATAAATCACTTATTCACTGAATATTAACCCGGTCATATATCAATTTCGAATTGCATACATAACACATAACCTTCTTCTACAATTAATTGTCACATGCGGAAATAACAGAAGCAATCTCACATCAATTCAATCACACATTAACTCGGTATGTATGGGGAAAGCCTATAGCTGAAAACCCCGCAGCTATTGTGTATATTATAATGGAGAAATCAAGTAACCAAACAAGTACAATACTCCTCACAAGTACTCAGTACTCTCTCATGAAGTTACTCACAATCTGACTCAGTTTTGAACAAGTCTGAGGTTCAAAACTCCCCGCCAATTGCCTTGCCTCTATTGCGCAATCATGGCCTGTATATGAAGAGGTTCAAGGTTCGAATCCCCTTCCCTTGATTGCGTAATTGTTATGGACAATTCCTCCAAGTGTAATGCAAATCTCATGCAAAACAAATCTACCAACTGATAGCTTTACTCACCCTTTCATCTACCTCTTCCACTGGTCTCCACTGAACTGATCATGCACTGTAGTGAATTGAAGTGTTCTTGAGTTGACTAATGAGTTAATATTTAGTGAATTAAATATTATTTAATTCACTCCACTCATATCTAGTTGATTAGTTAGTTAACTAATCCCAACTAGTTCAACTAAAACAAACAGAACACAACTCCACTATCTGTCCCGTTAACTCCTCCAAAACTCCTGCCACTGAAGTCTAACTGAAGCCAGCCATGCAAGATGCCATCAAACCCTAGGAACCACGTGATTCCTTGTGTCAGTTGCATGAGCCACCTCCATGACTCAAACTGAAGTGCGCCAAGAGAGTAAACTGCTGTTTATAGTCAAAATATTATTAAGGGTAAATAATATTTGACTTCCATATTTTTAGGAGATCAGTCTAAAAATAGCCTGGGTCCTAAAAATTAGGGTCTCATCTATTTTTGCCGACATGTCGCATACTCCAAGAATCTCCAAGTAGAATTCCCAAATTATGCTCCGTATGTCTAAAAATAAACATAGTCTAAAAATAGACTTTGCGCCAGAATTTGCCTGCGGGCCCACTTAGTGAAGGCGACTTCATTTCACTAAGCTCCATCATCTTGCTGCATTCTCAACACCACCTTGAGTGTGAAAGGAGACATTGCATGGAGAGTAAGTCAAGTTTGACCAAATAAAATAGCATTGTTATGGAGGAGTGGCATTGATGATGGGACAACACAGTTTTGGAGGGAGGTTAATTGCATGATGATGGAAACCCTAATGAGTGGGACCCAAGGTGAGAAGGATCACATTGTTTAAAAGAAAGAGGATGGCAGCCATATGGGGTTAGCTGATGATTATTATTTTCTGAATATATGGTTTGTTTAGACATATATCTTTCTCTTGTTTTTTAGCTGAGATTAAATTTTGTTTAGCATTGGGTGTTCCTGATTGGGAATCCCACCTCTTCCCATTGAGTAGCTCTTGGGAGAGTTTGTATTGAATTTTCCACTATCTTCTTTAGGGCCAAGCTTCTTCTTTCAACTACAGCGCAGATCCTATTGAGGGTTTGGTTTTTTTGCAAGTGGAGACTAGATCTTTCAGATCTAGGCCATTTCAGTGCTCCTTTTCAGTGGAAGAGGTTTCTACTTCATTGGGAGGACAGTATTGGAGGGCTTGAGCCTCATTTTCAGATCTTGGCATCACGCCAACTATATTTTTATCCCTACAGCATATTATACTTCCAGATCTGCGTTATTTCTATATGTGCAGTTGCAGGGTGGTTCGGCACACCATTTGGAGAGTGATTTTCTAAGTGTTGGGGATCTGCCCTTCACTTTGGAGATCTATTGGAGGAGGCTATTATATTTACTATATCAGTTTAGCCACACTTTCCAGATCTATATTTTTCAGTAGATCTGTAGTCTTAGATCTCATATCTACATCTTGTACTTGGTGTTTTGCTAAAAACCCCAAGGGGGTTCTTTAAAGGAGCTTGTATAGTGCATGGATCTGGTATAGATCTAAATTTTTATGCACATAGCAGCTTTAGATTTTATGTATAATATATTTTTGTTGCAGAGGATATAAAATAATGCCATAATGGTTTCCCAACTTTTATACATGGTTGAAGCACCTCTTATTGCAGTGTTTTTGGGTTATTATGGCTTGGGGGGCTTGTTTAACTAAGCAGTAATAATTTGTTTATGATCTCCTTTTATATTTTGTTGCTATAATGCATAAACTAATGGATCCATGGGCTGATCTTAACTTTTATAACATAATTTTCTGAAAAATTCGTTTTTGGTGTTTATATTGTTGATTGTCCCATTTGGGAATATTATAGTGGTATTAGAGCATAATCTTGGCTCAACCTGTGATTTTCAGCCAATATGCTATAAGAATAAGAAGAGACCTAAAATGATGGAAGGAATGAGCTTTTTCTCGTCACTTTTTATATTTATGAAGAACCTCTCCAAGGAGGTTAAGAAGATGAAAGAGCAGAGATACAATGAGACCTCTAGAGGGTTTCAAGATGAGGAAGGTACATGTAATTCCTATCAGAAAAATAAAGATTCGGTAGTGCATAGAGCTCCAAAGAAACACACTATTCCCTTTCATTTTGAAGAAGAAGAAAAGAGGCATGGAGATGGAGGGCACTTAGACCATGAGATTCTAAGTGATTATCTTGCATAATATAATTATCAACATAGAGCTTTCAAGGAGAATCTAACTCTCCCACAGTTCATTCAGCTCAAAGAAGAAAGGAGACCTTTCAGCAATATAAGGATAATGGGCAATAGATTTTTATTGTCTACTTTTGATGGGTGATCTACATGCACAACAAGAGCTTGGAGAATGAATTTGGATGCATTTTTCCTGCTACATCAAGTAGTAGAGAAATAAGTTCTTGAGATTGAAGCACTGCACCTTGAGGGTGAAGCAAACATTTGGTGGTTCAGCCATTTGAGTCATGCAAGAGTGACTGCATATGCAGATTTTACTCAAAGGCTGATTAAGAAGTTTGACAAGAATAAATCAGAGGAGAAGAGGCCTTCACCACCACTTGTTGTAGGAGCACTTGCATCAGGATAAATAACCATTGCATCTTTGCAAGATGGTCTTGATCTCTTGACATTTAGAGTCCCATGCACTATTCTGGAGATGCATGAGGAGGAGGTGACTTGTACCAGCACTAATGTAGCGATAGAGGGGCAGCCATCATCATCAATAGTTGGGAAATTCATCACACTAGAGGAAGGAACCCTTGTAGTAGTACAAGATGCTCCCAAGCTTTACCAAGGTATGCACATGTTTCCACTTTATGATATTTCAGCACATCATATGGAGGATTGTGGGAATATACCTTTGCATGACCTAGGGTCAAAGTACATTGTTGATTTGGAGTAGTAGGATATCACTGCGCTGAGGACCCTTGATGTATTCAAGGAGGAGGTATACAGTCATCCTAGTGTGTCATTGTTGAGATGCACACACCTCTTGGGGTTGGAGTGTAGAATTTTGGAGTATGGGATGAACATTTTCCTAAGCAAAGCAATGTAGAACTATGTGTTCAACATTGAGCATGATCTTGAGACAACAGTTGCACCATTATGGAGATCAACAGTGCTATCATTGAGCAGCAGTGATGAGTTGGGGGCCCAACCATTATTGGAGCATTCCAATGACCTTTCTACATGCATAGCAGAGGATAGGCAGATGATTGATGGAGGGTATCTTATAAGGGATGACATCTTCCATTATTATGATGGGTACTTATCGATGAGAATTTCACATATTGATGAGAATTTTCTGCCTACATATACATATTATTTGGATCCTTATGGATACAACATGGCCATTATTTAGTGGCCTTCATTTGGAGATCTCCAGGAGATTGCATTTCAACATCCCATGAAATGCAAATATAGAAATCTGATTTGGGAGGAAGGTATTCTCCAATGGAGGGATACCAATTTTTGGCATGATGATAGACACTCACCATTGGTTGGATGGGTGATGTTGATGAGCAAGAGGTTGGGAAGCCACTTGCATAATTATGACGTCGGACAGTAGGAGGCAAGACTGTGTTGGTTACTCTTAAAAGATTTTGGTCATCATATGACACATTCTATTTCAAAAAGTTGGTTGGAGGATGAACCTTGGCATGGCACTTGTATCATATGGAAGCAAGGATTTTTGATGTATTGGGGTGATGTGATATCTTTCATATCAACTATCATGTTATTGCTCCATAATTTATATGGTGATGGTGTGTGAAGGCAACAAGAGTTGTTGTTGATTTGGAGGTTCTTGAGAGAGTATGGGCTGATTTTCTCCCATACTTTGCATGATGTTTCAGGAGTAGGACATGGCACTATCATGGTGCAAAGAGGGTACTCCTTAGCCTTGGAGGATCAAGAGGTACTTCCACTTGGGAAGGAATATCCCATATATAGCAGAATTATGATTGATGTCTTTGACATGTGGGATGTCAAAGGATGGAGCTATGAGATGACAAGATCCTTGTCACAAAGGCCAACAACGTTGTCACTTAGGAGCTTGGATTTATTGATGGAGTGTCCCCATGATCACTTCACATATGATGCATTTGATGGGCAAGTCAGAAATGAGAGTGATGTAATAGTGTATGGAGACATCTATTACCATGATATGATCTTCTTGACTTAGATTTTCAAGCATAAGGAGACAGATCTTCATGCAACACATAGTTCATTCCTCTTCATGGGAATATATCATACCACTATGGAGGGCTCATTCATGGATCTTATTATTAGATTACTCTTAGTACATGGTAAGAAGTGTGTTTTTGTACTTATTGATTATCTAACATAGTATTTTCATTATCTTACCATCTCTATACAGTGCATTGCTCCACAAGAGGGCAAGCCTCTATTTGGGCTTCATGGTCATTTTGGGACCAACATCTATGATGGAGAGAGACATTTCTTGTATGGATTTGGGAAAGTTTTGTAGTGTTTCCTATATGCTCAGTTTATATACAATTCCATTTACTATTTACTAGTAGATGAGATAACATGCACAACTAGCAAACTGTTTGAAGACAACTTGCCATATCATATTTTGAAACTGCAGTTGGTAAAACTGCGTTGTGACTACTTGAGAAACTATTGGTACCTTCCATCACTATTTAAAACCTTTATTACTTCTCTCATTTGGATTCCATATGATGATAATGTCATATTCATTTTATATGGGCTGATTTGGGCAAGAACCAAAGAGTGGATCTTTGAGGATCCTATTGCCTTTTTTCTCCATGAAGGCAACATTATTGCAGCCCATATTCAGAAACAGCTCTATACTTATCATAAGTGGATAGAGATATAGCATGGGATGGACAATTTGGTCCATCATATTCAGATATAAAACCCACCTTCTTTGTAGGAGCCTAAGGTGGAGGAGATGTTTCATGAGTTGCCATGTTGGAGGGTGACTCACTTTCTGTGGATGATATCTTGGGGATGAGGGCTTCACATGGGAATGATAATTCCCAATATATTACAGATTCCATGCCTCAAGAAGGCTTCTAGGCTACATATAGTTGCTTCCATGGATATCCCACTTGTTCATGAATAGAGCCAATTGGAATTTTCATAAAAGGAATACTTATACACTTGGGAGGAGCATCTTGAGGACATATTGTTGAGAGAGAATCTCTTTCTTTGGAGGAACCTATCCTATGAGAATGCTAAAGGAGGAACATGAGAGGCTCTTCAGTTCTATCCTTGCATTTTCTTGAGGACAAGAAAAATTTGGGAGGGGAGGGCTGTAATATTCCTAAATTAGCAAACAACTAATTGGAATATTAAATTTTGATTTTGTTCTTAGATAGAGGAATAAGATGGGTAGGGAGGCCTATAAATCTCTTTAGTATGCATAAAATACATATTAATGTGCAAATGGATCATATTCATAGTTGGATAAAGCACCTTCATGTGTGAACAAGGGCTAATGCATGTGGACAAGGTCAAGTTTGACCAAGTCAACAAAGCTAGTATGGAGGGAGTGGATCATTAATAATGAAAACCCAGAGGGAATATGGATCAGTTTAGAAAGTTAGAATAAAGAAACCTTGAGTGTGAAAGGAGACATTGCATGGAGACTAAGTCAAGGTTGACCAAATCAAACAGCGTTGTTATGGAGGAGTGGCATTGATGATGGGACAACAAAGTTTTTGAGGGGGATTAATTGCATGATGATGGAAACCCTAATGAGCAGGACCCAAGGTGAGAAGGCTCACATTTTTTAAAAGGAAGAGGATGGCAGCCATATGGGGTTATATAATGATTATTATTTTATGAATATATGGCCTGTTTAGACATATATCTTTCTCTTGTTGTTTAGTTGAGATTGAATGTTATTTAGCATTGGGTGTTCCTGATCGGGAATCCCACCTCTTCCCATTGAGTAGCTCTTGGGAGAGTTTGTATTGCATTGTCCACTACCTGGCTTAGGGCCAATATTATTCTTTCAACTACAGTACAGATCATGTTGAGGGTTTGGTTATTTTTGCAAGCTTCAGCAAGTGGAGACTAGATCTTTTAGATCTAGACCATTTCAATGCTCATTTTCAGTGGAGGAGGTTTCTACTTCATTGGGAGGACATTTTTGGAGGGCTTGAACCTCATTTTCAGATCTTGGCATTAGGACAACTATATTTTGATCCCTACAACGCAATATACTTCCAGATTTGCATTATTTCTGTTGGTACAGTTGTAGGGTGGTTCAACACACCATTTGGAGAGTGATTTTCTAAGTGTTGGGGATCTGCCTTGTTAGTGTCCCGTGATTTGGCAGATTGGTAAACCAAATGACAGGGTAACATCATACCAGTATTTGGAGTCCTAGGACCTAGCCTTCCTGGACTCATAGAGGGCTCTCTGTATTATTTCGAAGGATGTGAACTTGTTCTCTTTGGATGATTGATTTTAGGATAGTTGTTAAGTGTTAGGTTTGTTTGTTTGTTTGGTTGAGGTAAGATGATTGAGTAGGATGGGTGGAATGAGAGGTTGTCAAACATTGGGCTATGGAGTCTATGAAGTCATTTATATCTCAATAGTGAATTGGGGTACATCACAGGGCCAATATAGTGTAGTCAAAGGATCTCTAAGTTTATGTGTGAGGTGAAATGGACATTAAGTTTGGGAACCAAGGTAGGGCAAAGGGAAGTTAAGAATCATTTGTCAAAAACCTATGAACAGGGAGATCTTAAATACTAATAAGAAAAATATACTAATCATGATATAGGGCACACCATTTACTCAATGACAATACTTTTAAACGAATAAATATTTAAGATATATAATCCAGTGGAACAAAGACAGTAAGACAACTTATCTAACTTCAATGATTCTACTTTCAATATTTGAAAACATATAAGAGACAAAAAACATCAATAAATGAAGAGGGAATGCCTAAACATCATTCATTAAACTATAAATAACTTTGAGGCAAACTGATAAGCATATAAAAAGGGCAAGATCGAAACAAGACCTCTTTGGCTTAACCTAATCAATCAATACATCAAAGAGAGATTTCAAGACAGAGTTTAGATAGCATAAAACAAGTAGGGCTCACCATGAATCATGTTTGTAAACTAGCATATTAATCCAATAATGAAATATACAAGCTTAGGTGGGCCTAAGGAGCAACTAATAATTCCTTAAACTAACCCAGCAGAGGAAAACATGAAGACAATAGGAAACAGGGGGACTGAGGTGCCTTAAACAACACTTATCATCCTATACTCTTCAGAGCTACTGCAATATAGAAAGATGGACATATGGGATGTTGTGAAACCAGCTCTAGGAATAGAAGAAAAGAGATATTAATTCCTTAGAAATAATCCACTTCGAGGGGGAAACCTCTAATACATTACATGAATGAACAATTCTTGGATGATACAAATGACAAAACCTCCTTTATATATATAGGAGTCCATGGAGCCACAATGTAATCATAGCCGACATAACAATAATAATGTAAGGGCACAATAATAACAATATGGGGGTTACAGGGGTACAACAATAACAATAAGAGGGGCTACACTAACATAATAAGGGACTACACTATTAATATAGGGACTTAACATGCCCCTCTCCTTCAAACAATTGTTGTCCTCAACGCTTGATTATTTCTTGATGCTTCTGTATAAAATTCTCATCCTCCCATGTGGAATATTCTACAGGAAAGTTCTTCCACTTGCTGAGATACTCTGAAATTGATCGTACTTGTCGAGTTCTTGTTTCTGTGACTGCTTCAAAACTTCTTTCGATGTGATGTTGATCTTCCTGTTGTTTCATTAGATTCTGCACCAAATTTAGGTTATACTTTGACAGTTGGAGAACTTGTTGTTGATGCTCGATGTGATATTCCACTAATTTATCATCCATATTAGCTATTTTTAATCCTTCAAACCATCCAAATTAGCCTCCATTTCTGCTTTTAAACCATCTATGTCATCTTCTGTTGCTCTTCGTAAGATCAAAATTTGTTGCACTTGGTACCGTAATTTTGATATCTCATACTACAATTCTTCCTCTTCATGTGTCATAGTATAGTTTTTTCAGGTCTTAATGGATATGGAATTATTTTTTTGAAGCATTATAGAACCCAATACTGATAAAATTTCTAAAATATGCCCTTGGAATCACTTCAAACTGCTTTTTCAAACAAACATTATGCAATTTTAAGAACCAAATACACACTTTTTTCTTGCTTTTGAGGACCTCGATATTGAACTGAATTATCTCTGTGATTTTGAATCTTCAATATATGAAATTTGGCCCTACTGTAGCCCTCTGAATCCTCTTTCGAATGCCATAGGTTTGACCTGATTTGGATTCTTCAAGGCAAAGTTATGTCCAATATCCCATAATGACCTAATTATGGATTGGTTCAGTAGAGCGAAATTGTACAACTTGCCATGTGTCATTTTTTCCTCCTTTGGCTCTGAAATTGATAGATCAAAAACTACCATCCATGTACTTGCGCCTACTTTTTACAACATTCCAATCTGATGCTCAGAGAGAGCTATGAATATTTTTCCACGGTCACCTCTTTGAGATGAAAATCAGAAGCTTGAAAAAGCCCTAACTTCCACAAATCATATCCCTGAAAATATTGCGAACCAAGATCTAAAATTTTTCAAAGATGTTCCTTATGATTACAGCTTCCCACTCTAAACATTTCAGCTTCTGAAAATTCGTATAAAAAAATTTATAGCAAAAATACCATGATGACCTGTTTAGGTTAAATTTAGGAGCTTGCAAAATGACTTAAATTCCACAGATTATATCTATAAAAATATTGCGAAACAAGCTTTGAAAATTTGCGAAGATGTTCCAAGGGATTTCGGCTTCGCACTCTAAAAATTTCAGCTTCTGAATCTTCGTAGAAAAAAAGTTATAGCGCAAATTCCACGATGACCTGTTTGGAGCAGAAAAACCCTAGAATCCAAAGCTCTGATACCAAATGTTGTGAAACCAGCTCCAAAAATAGAATGAAAGAGATATCAACACCTTAGAAATAAGCCACTTCAAGGGGGAAACCTCCAATACATTACATGAATGAACAATTATTGGATGATAAAAATGAAAAAACCTCATTTCTATATATAGGAGTCCATGGGGCCACAATGTAATCCTAGCCGACCTAACAATAATAATGTAAGGGCACAATAATAACAATATGGGGGTTACAGGGGCACAACAATAACATCAAGGGGGGCTACACTAACATAATAAGGGACTACACTATTAATATAGGGACTTAACATGGGAAACAAGAAAAACATGAACAAATAAGAGATACATCACCATTAACTAAACTCAGGGATCCTGCAAGCAAGCCTTCAACAACATCAATCAAGGAAAATCATCCACAAGCTCCACAACACCAAATTGCTCTTCAACTTCCAAAAACCATGTATTTCTCTCAAACACATCAAAGTCCCAACTATTTATAATGAATCCTCATGCCTTATATAACAAGAAAGGAAGAGGAAATCCTACTATAGCATCTAGAAGCCTATTAGCCAACAAGAAATATCCTAACTTGTCCTTGAGGCCTTGCAAGGCCCAAGGCACAAAAATATCTATAAAAAAAAATTCCGGTCATATATAGAAATTAAATTGACTTTTACGCCCTAACAAGCATATGAAAATTTTCCAAACGCACATTCTGCCAAGTCACCTACAAGAGCACAACACAATGTGTCAAAAATTGAAATTATGTCAGGAGTGCAGCACAAAAATAGGCCTTTTTGCAGCAGTGTTTGGGAGGCCTTCCTGAAGTCGGAAAAGGCTCCGAGATGGCTCGTTGGAAATCCCTTGAAGTCTACTTTCTAGATATAGCTTTATTTCTTCAATATAACCTCTAGAAGTTTCCCAAAAAAGTGAAAAATCCAAGACTTCCAGGAGCACAACACATGCTCAGAAAAGTGGGCAAAAAGGTGAACAATTGAGTGTTTTTTACCCTTTTGGGAGGTCAAAACAACTCCAATTAAGCTGAAAATTGGTGAACATAATCCTCTAATGATAGAGAATTGAAAAATGTAAGCCTTGCCTCCTGAAGATGCTCTGGGAAAAAGTGCAGCACAGGGTGTGTTGCACTCCTAGCCTCAAAATTTGCAAAAAACAAAAAGTTGTTCAATTTCTCTCAAAATTAGTAGGTAGGTGCCTCATGGGTCCCTGGAGACCTGTAGAGAAGCTTGGGCCAAAATACCAAGCCTAGCTTGGTATTTTTCATCTTTTGGTGTCGGGCCCTCATTTCGAGCAATTTTGAGTTTTTCCTTGCAACTCAATTTCTTCATTCATAGTGCTCGGTCATTCTCCTTTGCAAGTTAAAATCTTTGTTGGCCTTCTATAGTTTAGCCTCAAGATGTATGTTGGCCCTTTCAAGCCATGATTCCCTGTTATGCTCAATTTCCATGGCAAGGATTTCAGTGAGGGGAAATTTTTGTGCTTGGGCTGATTCTTGCTCCCTCTCTCGTGCCAAAACCTTTCCTAGACCCATATTTCTAGGCCTCCTTCTAGATTGACCCTCTTCATCACTACTTTCTTCATAGGTGCCCATGAACTCCTATAACTTTAACTGCACTCTTTGAGCCTCTTTCCAGTATTTGAGCACCCTTGTTTCATAGATGGCCTGCTGGCCACTCATTTGTTTGTTCTGCATCTGCAAGAAGTGAATGGCATCCTTAGACCTTTCTAATTCAAATTCCAAGCCTTTGTTTTGTGCATTCATGTCTTGTAGAAGGGATTTCGCAATTCTTGTCTCATTTTCCTCATCACTGTCTATGTGAATGAGTTCAAACTCTCTTTCCTCCTCATGATTTTCTTCTTCCTCTTTCACTTGTTGTTTACCTTTGTCAATTATTTGAGTTGAGGAGGATGGCATGGCCCCTTTCCCTTTGGAGGCAGCAAACACATTCCTCTCTCCTCTTTGATAGGTAATGGAGAAAGGTGCAATAAGTTTCATTTGGAAACCTTGATCATTAGTGACCTTAGGACTACTTTTCTCCTCATGAATGATCATTGTGTGTGCATATTTTTCACCTTGCTCTTGACTGCCCTTTTGATAAGCATTCTCACTATCTCTTATGCCATCAACACTGTCAAGACCCTTAGGACTGTCATCCTCTATTTTTGCAATGCTAGAAGTGTTTTTATCATTGCTTGGTACATCTTCATCTTCATTACTGTCCTCTTCTTCATCTTTTGACCCACTGTGTTCACTATCAAACTCATCCTTTGTATCAATGTTTGTACTCTCTGTGGGGTGACTGTCATAGGAAATATCATTAGTCCCTCTTGTACTTTTATGGTCACTTTCTTCCTCACTAGGTGAGTTTCCTTCATTTCTCTGCCCACTGTCTTCTTTATCTTGCCTATGGTCTTCACCTTCAATCTCAACCTCTATTTCATAAATTGTATCATTTTCATTTTTTCTATGCTCACTATCCTTGTCTTCAAAATTTGTCCCTTCACTATCATGTATGATGTCCTCTTGGCTGACTTCTTCCTCACTGTTTAGTTCATTACCCTCATTATTTGGCTCATGATATTCATTATTTTTCCCATTGAAATTACTTTCAAACTCTGTTTCTTGGCTTCTCTTGCCATCTTGGTCACTGTCTTCTTTGTCTTCTTCACTGCTTTCATATGCCTCCTCTCCACTGTCCTTTGTATTTTCAGTGTCATCTTCTTCATTGTTTACTTCTTCTCCTTGACTGCCATTTGTTTTTTTTATTGTCATTAGGATCATTGTTTTCCTCTTTTTCTAGCTCATTGTTTTCCTCTTGATAAGCTGCCTCTGTCCCTATATCCTTGGAGTCATTTTCTTCATCATTTGACCCATTGTTTTGGTATTTTTTCTCATCATTGGGCTCACTGATTTCATCTCTGGTTTCTTCTTCATCAACACTTTCTTCTATGCCACTACCTTTATCACTTTATTTTTCCTCTCCTTCACTACTTTCTTCATGGTTGTTACCTTTAAAACCTTATAGCCGAAAAAATTCCCAAGAACGCAGCACAGGCCAGTCGGGCGCTTTCTGCACAAGGGTTGGGCAACTTCTAAACAGACAAGAGCACAGCACATGCGCCTCCTGAATTTGGTCGACTCACCTCCTACACGTGGTCAGGTCACCTCCTACATGCAGCTGTGTGCCTCCTGGGCGACCCTGATTGTGTTTGGGTCACCTCCTACACACAGTCGTGTGCCTCCTGGGTGGCCCTGAACGTGTTTGGGTCACCTCCTGCACGCAATCGTGTGCCTCTTGGGTAGCCCTGAATGTGTTTGGGTCACCTCCTACATGCTGGTTAGGCAAGTTTTGAACGAGTGGCGTGTGTGCCCAGGTGGCCCTGAATGTGCAGGAGTGCAGCGCGGGTTAGTCGGGCACCTCCTAAACGCGTTGTCGGGTGCCCTCGGCAGAGGCTACATGCATCTATTTATACAGGCATGCAGCGCCTTTGTACAGGAGTGCAACTCCAAATATAAATTATCACTGGGAGATGATACAGGAGCGTAGCGCAATTACACAGGAGTGCAGCACAGGCTGTCAAGTCCTCCCGGGCATCCTTGAACGCACAAGAGCATAGCACCATTTTGTAGAGGAAATTTGGAGGCCTTCCTGGTGTCGGAATTGGGCCCGTGATAGCTCGTTCGAAATATTAACTTGTCTAATTTCCAAATAAAAAAAATATTCCTGATTGAAGTAGATGTTCCTTGTCAAAATTTGATGTTCCCAAGACTGGTAAAAAAATGTTGAATGATGGTGCAGAAATGCATAGTGCTGTTGCAGACCACTTTTGGATGCCTTCCTCAAATCAAAATTGAGCTCATGATAGCTCATTGGAAATATATTCAAGTATAGTTGTCATTTGACTCATCAAGGAATTCATTTGAGCACTCCAACTGTGAGAAAACCTAATTATCCCAAGGTCACTCCAGCAGTGCAAAAATTCTCCTGGGACACCTGTAGTTTTTACATTGCTTATAAACCATGATACATGTGTAAAACATGAAGGAGGTTTTTCTTCTTGGGCCTATGATGGAAAAAAACCTCTCTCACTTTTTTCAAATTCATCTCTTTTTGGTCAGAAACATAGTTTGAAGCAAAACTAGCCCTAGGTGCGACACATGGCTTGTCTCTTGGAAAGAATTCCTGGAAAAAGATGGAGGCATGATGTTTATGAGTTGGTATGGCTTCATGATTTCTGATATGACCTACCATATGGATCCTTTTCTCTTATTTTTCCTTTTCATAACAAACCCTAGCTTAGTTGGAAGAGGAAATTAGGGTTTTGTGTAGGGGATTTAGGACTGCCTTATAGAGGGGGGGCATGAAGGGGTTAAGGGTTGTCTAAATCCTTGGGGAAATTATGGGGATAGGGATAGATGTTAGAGAGTAGGGGGAAGTGGAATTTCAAGAATTGAGTGAGGGGAAAGGGTCCAAAAGGGAAAAACACAAGCCTAGTCTCGAAAAGTGTCAAATTGTAGCAACAGGCTAGGCTTTGTAGGGAAATGATGAGTTTGATGGATAAGAGTGATGGGAAGTGTTTATGAAGGTATATTAAGGAAGGAGGAGGTGTAAGAGCATCAGGATACAAGCCTTTTTTATGTTTTAACCATGGAGGTCATGAAACCAAGAAAAATTTCCCTCAGAAACCCTAGTTGGATAATGGAGTCATAGGCAAGGGACAAACAGAGTAAAGAGATTTATGGGTGTGAAAATGGGACAGAGATGACAGGCATGAGTCCATGAGGGATCTTATATGAGTGATAGGCTGACTATGACATGATATAGCAGTAGAACAGTGAAAAATTTATCCTGAGGATAATGAAGGAAGTGATATTTCTAGAACTCACAATATTCATGAATTTTGTTTCTAGAAATATAGGATAGACATTTAGTCATCTACAAAGGCAAAAACTTACTGATGACTAACATGCCCTTCACTTTGGAGATATATTGGAGGAGGCTATTCTATTGCCTATATCATTTCAGCCACACTTTCCAAATCTATATTTTTCAGTAGATCTGTAGTCTTAGATCTCATATCTACATCTTGTACTTGGTGTTTTGCTGAAAACCCCAAGGAGGTTATTTAGAGGGGCTTGTATAGTGCATGGATCTGGTATAGATCTAAATTTTTATGCACATAGTAGCTCTAGATCTGATTTATAATCTAATTTTGTTGCAGAGGCTATAAAATAACGTTGTAAGGGTTTCCCAGCTTTTATACATGGTTGCAGCACCTCTTATTGCAGTGTTTTTGGGTTATTATGGCTTGGAAGGCTTGTTTAACTAAGCAGTAATGATTTTTTTCTGATATCCTTTTATATTTGGCTGCTATAATGTATAAAATAATTGATCCATGGGCTGATCTTAACTGATATAACATAATTTTTTGAAAAAATGTGTTTTTGGTGCTTATATTGTTGATTGTCCCATTTAGGAATATTACAGAGGTTGGTCTCCCTATGGATCAATTGTTTGGGAATGGTCCTATTCAGAGGCCTCGGGGAGCTCTTGGGGGCTGGGAGGAGTTCCTACATAGCCTCAGGGTGGGGCACTCAGTGGTGAGGCTGACCCTTCGAGGGAGGGCAGCATCTCGGTTGATGCCGAGACTGCAGCTGAGTGAGCTTATGTCAATGCAGCGGAGGCTCGTGTTGCTGAGCTGACCACGTGGGTGTCAGTTCTGGAGGATTCATGGGATCGAGCGGATCGCTTGACCTAGGGGATGTCATCTCGAGGCTTTTTAGATGACCTTGAGGAGGTATGGATGGAGACCTTGATGGCGCGGGAGAAGGAATATCAGCTAGTTTTACGTCAGGTGGCGGTCTTGGTATTGACGGCAGCTCCAGTAGTGGTACCAGAAGAAGTAGTGGGTCCAGGTGCCCCACCTAGGGGAGCACCACCCTAGAGTATTTTTTTTGTATACGAGGAAATCACCCATTATGAGGATGCTTCCCCTATTTTTGGTGACTTATACTTCTATCTTTTTGGACTGATCGATGGGTCAGAGACACTATATTTTGTACTCAAACACATATATTTTGATATATATACGAGGAATATTTTTTGCGGCTCTAGATGGTGTGCCCCCTATTTCTGCTTATGGATTATGTTATGTTGATGGATATCTATATTTTTTATGTTTTTGTTTTTTATGTATGATGGTTTATTCGAGCTGCATTCAAATTTAAAATATTTTTAGCTATGCAATCAGTTGTTTAGTTTTGACTCCTTGGTACATGTGCGAATGTAATGTAGTTAAATTATCTGCTTAATATTTTTGCACGCAAATATTTTCTAAATAGATGTGAATCTTGAACCTCAAATTTTTGGTTTAACTACGACACTACTAACTGGGAATTGAGGTAGATATTCATATGGCATTTTCCCTGATGGAAGGCGTCACACATAAGTCTGATAATTGTCATATTTTACCCGATTTTTTGTTTCTAAACCAATACACACACTATTAATGTAGAGTGGTGATCATTCAGGGTGATAGATAACCCAAGCAGCTGTTGCTAAACTTTGAGACCATCTTGATGCTCCATCAGCAAATCCAAAGTAAGGGTTGGATTGGTAATCCATTGTGACACTCGAGCACGTTTTGTAAAAAGCATTTTGGTCAAAAATTTAAAGTGTTTTGGTTTGTGTATGTTGACTCTAGGGTAGGGCCTTCTTGGCCCTTATGGGTATAATTTATTGAGGTAAAGACTATTGACGGGGTTGCTGAGGCATGTCCTGTCCGGTTCCATAAAGATGTATGCTCCTTGGTGGAGGCAATGTTGTATGATGTAGGGTCCTTTCCACAAAGTTTCAAACTTTCCTGGCCCTAGGGATTATTTTGTGACATCGTAGCGGGGGACTAGTTCTCCCTTGATGAATGAGAGAAGGTTGATGTGGTGGTCGAATGATGCTTTTATCCTTTTCTTGTGAGCCTCGTTGTGTTGAAGCTACGATCGTCAGCTTTCGTCGATGAGCTCTAGTTGTACTAGCCATTGTTCTAAAGTCTGGGTATCATCGAGGAATTCGATGGTGGCATGTAAATTATAGATCTCACGTTCTATGGGAATCACGGCTTCGACCCTGTTTACCAAGTGCAAGAGAGTGATACCAGTGGAAATCTTCATAGTCGTGCGGTATGCCCACAGGTCGGAGAAGAGCATATGGTGCTAGTTGGTTTTATGCTTATTCACCATGCGTTATAAAATCATTTTGAGGACTTTGTTTACAGCTTCTACCTCTCCATTGGGTTGGGGATAGTATGGTGAAGTGAATTTGTGGGTGAATCTGAGGTGGTGAAATAGCTCCTTGAAAATTTCATTCTCGAAGTGTTTCCCATGGTCGGAGACTAACTCTTTGGGAACGCCGAACCGGGAAATCACGTGGTTAAACAAAATTCGAGTGGAAATTTATGTGGTGTTGTCATATGTGGGCATGGCATTTTCCCACTTTGTGAAATAATTGACATCCACTATGATGTATTTATGATTTCCAAACAATGTGGGGTTGCAATTCATGATGATCCGAATGGAAAATTGCATCAACCCATGGTATTCATTTGCCCATGTTATCCATCCACCAATGGAATTTACCCATGGTATTGTAAATGGCATCGACCCATGGTATTCATCCACCCATGATATCTATTTGCCCATGGTATTGTAAGTGACCCATGGTATGTATCCACACATGAGATTTACCCATGGTATTGTAAGTGGTATCTACCCATGGTATCCACCTATGGTATTCTATCTCAAAAAAAGGCTATAAATAACAAGCCTCACTTTGTAAAAGGACAGATTATCTTCCACAATGTAGCTTCTACAGTTATTCTCTGTTTTAATAAAACAAGGTCCTTTGTGGTTTTATTTGTGTGTGTCCTCTCTCTCTTTTTTTTTTTTTTTTTTTTTGGCATTCTAATTTTGCAGATCTTGTCAGATCCATTTTTATTTTCTTAGATCTTGGGGGCCTCCCCCCAAGATCCAAATTAATGGTATCAGGTTCAAGTTATGCCTCCATGGGAATGAGGGTTTGAAACATATTTCAATTTCAATGTTTTGCAACAATATTCAGCAAAATCCATGATTTTTTTGGGCAGCAAGTTTTCAGATCAGATCTAAAACTTTTGGTGAAAATTTTGAAAAAAAAAGACTAGATCTGGATTCCTTGCGAAAAAATACTCAAATTCAAAAAAAAATCGGCCAAATTGGAGTTCGGATGAGGGACATATCGTTGATTCAAAATCAACAATGTTGAAGCAATTTTTTTGACGACAATTCATGGACAGCAGCTCTCCTGTCATTTTTCGCAATTTTTAGTGAAAAAATTCAAATAAATAGATATATATCTGAGATTTTCTAGAAAAATCACCCAATTTCAAAAAACAAATTGGTCGAATCGGAGTCCGGATGCGGGATTTATCATTGATTTAAAATCAACTATTTTTTCAGAAATTTTGTGACGGCGAGACAGTTCTAGCGCGAATCTGAGAGTCTAGAGTCTTGAGATAGTGGTTTCAAACACATGAGAAGATGTATAATGATCATTCCATTTCCAAAAATAGGTTATAATAAATATTCTAAGTTATATTGACCTATTTATGCTCATTTTAAATCTGGAGCAGCATTCGGAGTGGGTTCCCTTTGGAGACGTGCCCTCCCACCCCGCTTTAGTAGGCACCTACTTCACATTCATCAGTTTCAGCATAGCAGCATTTGGCTTGGTTTATTTGAAGATGTTCCCTCCCACCCCAAGCTATGTAAGCACCTGCTATTTCATCAACAATCAACATCATGGTTATGGGTCAACCGCACAAAATCATTTTCATCGAAGTCCATTTGCTAGGCCGCACACTGTTAGTAACACAGTTGGTCAAAAGCATTACAGGGTATCTCTATCCTTGGATATTCGTTTTTCATGGTTTTTGTTCATCCACAAACCCACACTTCATCGAAGTCCATTTGCTAGGCCGCACACTGTCAATATCACAGTTGGTCACAAGCATTACAGGGTATCTCTATCCTCGGATCTTCGTTCATCACGGTTATGGGTTAACTACACAAAACCCTTCTCTTCAGTGGCTATTTATATTCAACAAGGGCTTCTCAAGAGGGAACTTCACGCAATGGGGACCATTTCTTCTTAAGGAGGGAGGAATGATCCGAATGGAAAATGGCATCAACCCATGGTATTCATCTACCCTGTTATCCATCCACCCATGGAATTTACCCATGGTATTGTAAATGGCATCGACCCATGGTATTCATCAACCCATGATATTTATTCACCCATGGTATTGTAAGTGACCCATGGTATGTATCCACCCATGGTATTCATCCACACATGGGATTTACCCATGGTATTCTATCTCAAAAAAAGGCTATAAATTGTTGGGGAAAATACTGAGAGGGGGGGGTGAATCGGTGTTCTGACATATTCAAAACTTTTTACTTTTATTTTCTTCAAAACCCATACGCTACTTTCCTGAAGAATAATAGCGTATATACGCGGATACCCTTTATTAAAATTGTGTATACTCAGAGAACTAATTATGTCATTAATTCTTCACTTAAATGATTCCCTTATTTATTCATCAGATATTCAATAAACAGTAAACATGTGCAGCAAGAACAGAATAAACCATCACACAAAGCATCACACATGAACACCAGGATTTTTAGGTGGAAACCCAAGTCGGGAGAAAACCACCGCTGCAGTTGCTCGGCCTTCAATATTTTATTATAGAGAAAACATATTACAACATATGTGCTGGCGCAGACTTGACCAGCACGCAGGCACCCACCTGCGCTCGTTTACCAGCCTCTCCTGGAAGGGAGCTCCAACCCCCTGACTCGTTTACCGGCCTCTCCTGGAAGGGAGCTACGACCCCCCGATCTCGTTTACCAGCCTCACCTGGAAGGGAGCTACAACCCCCTGACTGAAGGCTACAACCCTCAGCACCACCTTGGACCACGTTTCATCAATTTTCACACTGGATCCAACCAAATTCAATAGAACACAATTTGCAGGCCACATTTCATCATATTTTCATACTGGACCCTTTCCATACTTTTAAGCACAAACATACATCTTACTTGAATGCTTATCAACACGGATCGGATAAGCCGAAACACGGTGAGAACGGATCGGATAGTTCATACCCTTAGCCCGGCCAAACCCTGGTTTGCATCGCGCTTCCTTCGCGATGCTCGCATGTATACGCGCCGTCCACACAAACCGGGCGTATCACCTCGGTGTATGTTGTGCAGCATACGCGCTTCTCTTCGTTGAAGTCGTGCCATATGTGTTCCTCCGCAGCGAAGTAGCGTATAGATCTTCAATCATTACAGAGCAGCATACTTCATCAGATCAGATATTCAGTTCAGATCTACCCTTTTGCTTCAGACAGATGTTCGCCTAGATGTTCGCTTCATCACGGATCTAGGCCTTCCATAAGCAGATCTAGTAGATACAAGTGCATTTCAGATCTAGATCCCCTTCTTCATCATTGGTGCATCATACATTCAGATTTATCTTCAAGTGTAACCCTTTCCATTCAGATCTACTTCAGAGAGAAGTATTCATTCAAGCTCAGACATCTTGCACCCACTCTCATCGTTTGCACAATGAATTTCTTCTCCTTATATAGGTTTACCCTTTTCAATACCATGAGCCCCTTTTTCAATACCATGAGCCCAAAACCACATTACATCCAATGGTATTCCTGGACGGGGTCAATTAGGCGGACCCAATACAATGGGTCAATACCATGGTGATTACCCCTGGTTTTGCACTTTTTAGAGCGCTTTAGCCCATACGCGACTTGGCACGTTCTTTTCCGCGTGCATACGCGACTTCCCTTAGACAGATCCGCGTATACATAGAGACATACTCTTTTTATCATACTTTGAGCACATTCTGAATTCCTTTCTTCATTGCCTTTTGTACACACTGTAGATACATCATATTTTCTTCATCAGGAACATATTCTCTCAAGCACAACTTCATCAAGTGGGTTGCCTTTCAAGGACAATACTCATCATCATATTGTCAACAAACATCATATCACATCAGATTTACATCATTTACCAAGTCCATTAAGTCAAGAATAACTTCATCAGATGTATTGCCATCAAGGACAACACATGCCAACACTCGCATGTCTTCATCTTCATTCAGTGGGTTGCCATCAAGGACAACACTCTGCATCATATTTCCAACATAAATAACAAGCCTCACTTTGTAAAAGGACAAATTGTCTACCACAATGTAGCTTCTACAGTTATTCTCTGTTTTAATAAAACAAGGTCCTTTGTGGTTTTATTTGTTGTGTTTCCTCTCTCTTTTCTTTCTTTTTTTTTTGGCATTCTAATTTTGCAGATCTTGTCAGATCCATTTCAATTTTCTTAGATCTTGGGAGCCTCCCCCCAAGATCCAAATCACATGAAGTCGATTCCCCATTTACAAAAGGGGTTGGCGACGATGACAGGGTGCAGAGGGGTGGGAGGGGCTCTTGCCTTATGAGCGAAATGTTGGCATCGCTCGCATCTCCTGACTACTGTAACGCAATCATGAAACATGGACGGCCAGAAATATCCTACCCATAGGAATTTTTGGGCGGTGGCCATCTCGGAGAGGTGATCACCGCAATCTCCTCTATGGTAGTCATTAAGAGCTTGTTCTGTTTGGTTGTGAGTGAGGCATCGATGTAAGATGGTGTTGATGCCCCGTCAGCACAAAACATCGCCCATGAGGAGATATCGGGGGGCCTGATGGCGTATGCGTCGACGGTCATCTCAAGTGAGATGAGATCTGAACTTTTGACTTCATAGGAAGAGGATAATATCTTCGTACCAAGGGTCGTCAGTTGCTACGAAGAAGAGATGCTCGTCTAGTAGCGAATTGTTTATTAGTGATCCCTTGGTATCCCTTGGGAGGTTCGTAATGAACTCTGCTAAGATAAGTGCCTTATTTATTTTAGGGGAGCAAAACTGTAAGTTGTATTCTTAGAGAATGACTATACAGCGGGCATACTTATGGTTCATTAGGCGGCGTGTGAGTAGATATTTGATGGGATTAATATCTACGATGACTGTAGTGGTTTTTAAGATGATGTAGTGGCGAAGCTTCTAGACTGCATGTATTAATGCTAGGGTAATATTTTCTTCAGGCCCATATCTTAATGTTGGGCCTGCTAAGGTTTTACTGACGTAATAAATAATGTGCTCCTTCCCATCTGGGCCTTCCTGGATCAAAACTTCGGCCAAGATGGACTCAGAAGCTGATAGATATAGGATGTAATCTCTATCATAGTATGGGGGACTGATGAGTGGTGTCGAAGATAATGTTTCTTTCAGCGCATCGAACACTTGCTGAACGTGATCATCCCATTTGAATTGGATGTCCTGGCGAAGGAGGCGCAGGAACCCTTGAGCGCAAGTGGCATAATCTAGGATGAAGAGTCTTAGAAAATTGGCCTTCCCCTGCAGGCTTTGCAGTTGCTTGAGGGTTCGAGGTGGACGTACCTCTTTGATAGCTTGGACCTTGAGGGGGTCCACATGAATCCCTTCCTAGGACATGATAAAACCTAAGAATCTACCTGTTGTGATGTAGAAGACACACTTGAGGGGGTTCAAGTGTAGGTTGTATTGACAGCATCATTTGAATACCAATCGCATATCCTCACGATGGTCTGAGCACTTCTTGGAGCGAGCGGTCATATTATCCAAGTAGGCGAGTATAAGTTGTGCCAAGTCATGAAATATATAGTTCATGGCCTTCTGGAAGGTGGCTCCAGTGTTTTGTAGGCCAAATGGCATTACCTTGTATGCAAATGTACCCTAGGGGGTGTTGAACGCAGTTTTGTACCGGTCTGTATGGCATATTTGAATTTGGTTGTACCCAGAGAATCCATCCATAAAGAAGAGATCCTCGTGTCCCGTACAAGCATCAATGACATGGTCGATGAATGGGGTAGGATAATTGTCATTAGGAAAAGCTTTGTTCAAATCCCGAAAATTGTTGCAAACTCGTATGGTGCCCTGTTTTTTCATGACGGGAACAGGGTTGGAAACCCAAGATGTGTAAGCAATGGGGTAGATAAACCCGGCTTTTTGAAGCTTATCGATTTCTTGTTTTATTTCTTCTTCCTTTGATGGGTGCATTTGACATTGTTGCTGGCGCACTGGAGGTATGTCAGGCCAAGTGTCAATATGGTGCTCTACGATAGTGGGACTACGCCCAGGCATTTCCGAGTAGTCCCACGTGAAGATATCTTGATACTCTTGTAGCAATTGGGTATAAGAGGTTATTTCTTCTGGAGAGCATGCTGCCCCTAGTTATATTTCTTCGACCTTTCCAGGATTTTGGGATATGTTCACCTTGATGGTAGGTGAGATGTTTGACATACTTCCTTCCTTGAACGCATCGGGCGTAGGGATGGGATTCTTGAAGCAATCAACTTTTCCTGATGGGAGGAAATATTTTGATTCGATCGCATAGATCTCTTTTTCTTTTGTCTTGTCAGGACTAAACGCGTGCTTGGGGTTAAAAATCAAATGGTGATGCATTTCATCCCATGGATAATCTGGCTCCGTCATTACCTATAGGATTTCCTCATCCAAATGAAATAGGGATCCTAAGGGGGATTGATCCTGCGCAAGGTTATGCTGAAGCAGTTCAATCCTCACGGAGCTAGTTGATAAACATGAGAAGGATTCCATCGTCGAAGTGGTTGAACTAGACACGTTCAACAGAGTGTAGACAGATTAGGTCTGCACTATCGTAGGAACATCTACTCTCGTAGCTGTAGCTAACTCGACACCTAAGGTAGATGATCAGACAGCTCGAGTCATAGTTACGATACATGACAATATGAATTGTATATGGTGTATCATGTCATCTGCGTTTGGTGGGGGGATAATCTCCGTGATGGGAGTTTGCGTAAGCGCAAGGTTGGGGCCCCCGCTAGGATGATAAATTTCCTGTTGGTGGAAATTGTGCCTAGTGAAAAGGTACCTGAATTTTTCCATTAATGGGCATGCCTCTAGTTTGTGGTTATGGCCAGTGCAAATGGTGCATGATACCACTGTGCCAACCGAGTAGATTATGTGGGAGTCAACACTACTCTTTGTCCCAGATGTCGATGCTTGGAAAGGATCTGTTGTAGAAGATGAGGTCTTCTGCTTCCATTTTTGTGTCATTGGCTTGGGTGTGTCTAGCTATTTTGGGGACTGTAGAATTAATGCTGCTCTTTCCACTCTTAGCTTGGGGAGATGCTCACATTTAATTTTATGATGAAAGTGTGAAAAAATCGGGAAATAAGTACGCGTGATCTTCTCTTGGTTAGAGAGAGGTTTTTGTGGGAGAGAAGATATTGTGAAAAAATTGTTTGCTAGGTGCTTCAGCTCTTTGCACTGATTGACCCTCTGGTCAATCAAGTCGCATAGTCTGCATGTTATCCTAGGTTGGGCCTCGGTCATGCTTGGTTGGTGCGACATTCCAGTTTTCCCATCACGCTGATGTGGGTGTGGGGTTGTTGTCCTGGGGGTGATGTACTTTATATACTGTTTGAGTAGATTGTCCTCTTTCTTCTCTAATGTGTGAATCATATCGATTAGCGGACAAACTTGTGGGATATAGGTACACTATTGTCCACAGTGATTGCCTTGACATACTGGGAAAAATAGCCTAGATATGGGGGTCCCGTCATGTTCAATTTGTGGTCTGGAGGGGTACCAGCATCATAATGCTTCTAAATCAGGGCAAGTGACAACCACATGATTGGGTGTTTTACATAACGTACATGTTGGTCTTCTCTATAGAGAGCGGTTGGGGGTAACTAAGGGTTCCCTAATTGGTTTCTTTTCAGCTGATAGAAAGAGGATGGATCTACTCATCACATATTCTTGGGTTGTCAATTTGTTCATGGATTCTGAGCCTGCACCATCTCCTTGGGAGAGTCGGACTATGGTTGGGCGCAAACTAGCCAGCGCTAATCGGAATCAGGGGATATAGTAGCAATTTTCTAGAATGTGGTTGTCGGCACATAAAGGACATGTGAATTGCGTTGCTCGCAAAACAACATAGTAAACTCATTCTATAGGATACCATCTGTGGATGAGTTCTAGGGTTGCGCATTCTTCAATGAAGTGACCACATTCATCGCACAGGGTGCAGCGTATGATAGGAGGGGAAATATGAATGGGTGTATTTATGGTGACTGTCGTTCCTCCTGCAGGTATAGGATGGTACGAGGTTCATCTCCAGATGACTGGGTGAAGGTATCCTCTTGATAGGATCACTCGATGGCATGTAAGGAATCCCTATATCACAGGATTTATGGGCAATGATGGGTATAGTGCCCATAATTACTGCAGATAACATATGTATGATTGGTACGTAATGCTTTTCCTTTAATTTTGGTGGCAGGTTCCTTTTTACAGGAATATGGTGTCATGATGTCTTAGAGCTAAGGAGTGGTTTTAATTTGTCAATATCTAGGCAGATGTGGGTTGGGTGACCTACTACATCACATATGGCACAACCTGGTGATTCCCATTGCATGGCGGGAGTCTCCACCCTCTTTCCTCTCTCGGTTTTCTTAGTCGTAATCATCGGTTTTGCAATGGGAATTTCCTTTGTAGGGATGTTTTCGACAGTCTCCTGAACATCTGGGGTCAGTTCAAGATTGATGGGGATTAGCCCTGTAGAGGTGATGTGCACGACTCCCATTGGAGTGGGTGGGACTAGGTACCAAACTAGTATCTTGAATGATAATTTTGGTAGGACCACTGTGGCCATGACCTGTTGTGACATGAAACTAGTTGGAGGGAAGAGGAAAGGGGTTTGGGTAGCAGCATAGGCTAGAGAGGCTGTCGTGGCTGAGGAAATGGTGTCATTGCTGCTTGTGTCTATGTCCTGACTAGCTTCGACGCTTGATGTTGACATCATGCACACCAGAGCCCCTGTGACATCAGGTGATGACTCAGGTATAACTAGGGGATCTCCTAGGAATGATCCTAGGATGTACAATGGTTTGAACTAGTCAGGGCCATATTTTTGGTACCGTGAAATCGTTTCTACAGATGTGTCTACATAGGGTAGAATGTCATCATTATTTTTTAGGGGTCGCTTTTCACTATGCGTCAATTGGTCAATGGTAATGATGTGGTCCTCATGGGGGAAAATTATGTTCGGAAGACGGAGGAAGTGATGGCTGACATGTCATACATATAACTCCGACCAAGGAGTGTATTGTAGTCCAACTAGGCATCCAAGACTTCAATGTATATAAGGACCATCTTTCCGGCTAAGCAGACCAGGATGTTTTGGTAGAGATCGACGAGGGCCGAGGGGCTACTGTTGTATGCTCTAAGCGTGATGTCGGATGGTTTTAGTTAAGGTGATCCTAGCTTCTGCCAAACATTCTTTGACATGATGCATGTGGATGCACCTTCGTCAATGATACATCGGTGGATAGTAATGTTTTAGACCGACACTAATATTTGAAAGGTGATCATTGAAGGAAGCTTGGGAGTGGCTTTATCTAAATCAAAAGCCATTAGACGTGAATCGGTAAGGTCGATGGTGCCTAATGCAGAAATTATGGCTTTCAGCTACTTTGGGCATGACTTTAATACTTCCAAAGATGACATGGAAATGAGAGATTGAGATAGATCATCCACAATGCTATAGTTATGGGCTGCTTTGGAATAGTTTCATGCTCGCCTAGTTGGTCCCTTAGCCATCTTTGGCAAAGGTTCAATATGCATATTTGATATGGTCAAAGGTGTTTTTGGTGCACTGGTACTAGCCAATGACACGTTGGTGTCTGGTGGGATGTCGTAATTTTGATTCCATGTCTGAAAAAAATTTCCTCGCCAGTCATATAGATTTCGTGGCTATTCTTTCTGGAGTTGTAGAGAGTTTGTTGTTGCCTGCTAACTATCCCTTGATGGGGGAAAGGTTCCTACATGACTGTTGGTTGTTGGGAGGATCCCCCTTGTCTATGGTTACTCTGCAGCTTCTTCAGCTTAGGGAGGTCAGGACAGTGGTGAGTGTAATGGTCGTACTCACCATATATTGAACATGAGTGGTTTGTTAGAAGAGGTGGCCTTTTGTTCTACCTTTGGGAGTTTCTTGGCTCTTGTTTTTTATTTTAGTTGGATTTTCCTCCAGCCTGAGATAGCGGAGGGTGCTGCTGATTGTTGCCTCCATGTCCAGGATTTCCTTTAGGCTTGATTTTTCATTTTTCCTTAACCGCGTTAGGAGGATATTTCTCCTGATTATATGGTTGGTGCAGTTGGTTTTGGGAGGGTTTCACAAGGTTCACATGTGTATTATTCTGCATGGGCGGGTCTTGTGTTGGGACTGAGCATAATGCGGTCCCTGGTTAAATGGTTTTTGGGGGGGAGCTCTTCCGTCAGCATGTATATCTACGTACTGTGTCCCCTTAGCTGAAGGATATGGTCCTCCATGCTGATGGTGATACGATGATTCCTTATTGGTCAAATTTTGTTGAGGCATGTGATGAATTTGGTAGCCGGGTTGTGGTACGTTCTGGGTAGAATCATACGTGTAATTGGGGTATTGAACATTGCTACTTGGGTGATTTTGGGTCAATGACCCAATTAAACCGTCTGCGGAGTTCGACGTGCCTGGAAATTCTTTGTAAGTTTCTGGGCACAGGGCATTCGGCAGGATATTGTAAATATACCCTGACTGCTTATAGATCATCTTGAGCTGTTGGGCCTTACAGATGGTATCCTCTTCAGATATGGGCTTTGTTGTGCCACATCCTTTGAAATCTATACGGTGGGAGTTTTTAGGAAAAGGTCTAATAGAACTTGATTGTCGATTTTGGCTTTGCACAACCTACGATGTCACCGTCATTCGCAGAGATGGTCCGAGATATGGATGATGACGGCTTGCCTAAAGTGGGTCAGTAACTCCATTCTGGAATCATGATGGATGGGTAACTAAAAATAGGTCAGGAATGCAGTGGCGAGGGTGTTAAAGGTTCCTTGTGTAGCAGAAGGTTGCTCCACATACCATTTCATTGCCACTCTGGTTAGAGTGCATTGAAATAGTATTAGTAGAATAGTATCATCAATTATGTTTTTTGATGAACACCATAGGTGGAAAGTCATAACATTTGTGGGGTCTTCCACTTTCTTTCCTTTGAACTTTGGAATTTTCGAAGGGAGCTTCGTGGGCACGGGAGGCCATATGGGGTTATGTGCAATGGGGTCGTTTGTCAACTTGGTTAAATCTGGTATATTTAATGAAGCTATAAAAGGTGACTGTGAAGTTGTATCCATTGCGACTTGTGAAAACACAATGTTATGGTTATGAATAGGGTTTTTCTGCAACATACCCTGTTGTGTGTTCACCTGGCTTCCCGAATGGGTAGAACTCCTCTACCCTCTAGGGGTCATGGGAGGAGTGGTGTGTGGTGTGGCATTGGGAGACCGAGCAGGGTTCCCAACTAAATATGCCCCAATAAATGATGAACCAATAACAGTGGTGGTGTTCAGTCTTTGACGCCTAAATGTCAAGAGACCTGGAACCCCTCCCGGTAATGGGGGGAGGTCAAAAATACGTCTAGATCGATGAGGTCTTGTTGGGTTTGTTCTGGCATTGACTAGGTATGGCTTTGGAAATATTTGAGAGGATAGAGATTATAATCAAAGAAAAATTTTGATCGCATACATAAAACAAAGAGAAAATAAAATAAATTTTCTCTTTAGATTAGTCTAGTGTGATCAGTCAATCAAAAAATATGGTTTTTTTTTGTTTATGTATGATACTCAAATCCTAGAAGACCTAATCGTCCTCACACACTTAAATGTAACTGGGCCTTGAGAAGATATCTTGTGAGTGCTGGCACAACATCCTGTAAGAGCTAGCGACGCCCCCATCCAACCGAAGAAAATCCTCCAAGGTAAGGGCAGAGGATCTAGTACTTGCTTGCACCACCACCTATAGGGAAAGGATGCCCTAATTTTTGCCACTAAGTACCACCATCCCATGTGAGCGTTCGAGTCTTATGCTTCTTAGTAGATCAGCTAACAGTACCGAGTATCATCTGGGTCAAGTAGCCCTAACTGATACCACACGCACTGCGCCTAAGCCTAACTCCCTCTGAATCAGGTCTCTACTGTGCTCAGGTTTTCTTTTCCATGGGCTGATAGGTGGATTTGAAAGCTCCCTAAACATTCAACTTCTATTTTTCAAGATGAAGAATGATCAAGGCACCTTATTGGATGCCTACCCCCTTGATCCTAACTTAGACTATAAATTATTTTGTGGCCCCTGTGGGGAGAATTTTAGTGATTTTTGTTAAGTTATTTTTAGGTGTATTTTTTTTCTTAGTGTGTGGATGTCTGTGAGAAAAAATTGAACAAGCACATAGTTTGAACGTGTGGATATGCGATTATCCTTTTCAAAATCCGATTTTTAAACTATGTTCAATTGTTCCTTGCTCAAAATAAAAACATGTGTGGATATGGGCCGCTTTCAATTTTTCCAAGTTAATCTATGTGATCAACTATAGGGAGATAGTGAGTTGTGAATAGAGAGTGTTCATATGCTTGCCTAGGATCACCAGAGGGTGCAAAGTCAGCAGAGATTACTTTCTCTTCTATCGACAATTTGATCCTGGTCCCAGAATCCTAGTGCAAAAATTGAACTAAACTAATGAATTTTACACTAGAAAAAGAACTAGCTAAGTATGCATGGACTTGGGCCACTTACTTTGGCTAATTATCTAGGTGTTTTGGTACCTAAATTTGAAAAACATAAAAAAATTTCGGAATGCAAGTTAATTTGCCTCCTACTTAAACTATGTGTTAACTTTTGCAAAAATAAACTTGAAATAAAACCAACATCTAGCCTACCAAAAGAAGCTAAGAGTGAGCTTTAGCAAGATACAGGGCACCTCAATCAGTGCTGGCAGATGTATTATGGGCTGCCAGGCACTCTTATAAGCAATAAAGGATGGAATTGTTGGAGAAAATTCTCATTCTGTTTTTTGCGTGCAAAAGGTTAAAACAGGCGCGATTTATGCCAGTAGGTCAGCTCTGAACGCGCGCCTTGGGGTGCGCCTGTCTGTGAGAAATGCACGCAAAATTCTGAAATGTAATATTTTTGAGCTCTTCTACTTCAGTCTATCACTAGGGGTGAACCAAGCAATGAAGGATAGAAAAGGGGCAATTCTAGCCCAACTCCACAGCAAAGACAGAGGTCTCTACAAAAAGGAACTACCACATAAACTTAGAAATAAAAGTTAGTGGAGTCACCAATCCTCTGTTAGTGTGTTTGGTGCACGTATGTACGAAATCACACTAGCTTAAGGGGTGTGGTTTTCCTTCTTAAGTTATTGGTTACAGGAAGAAAATATATGGAGTCAAGCAAGTTAGAGGAACATGCTAAAACATAAACATACTAGATAGAGAACTAGCATGCATATTCAAACATAAAAGTTAAACTAAAACTAAAACAGATAACAAAAAAGCTCTAAATAGAGTCAAACAAATTTAATAATCCAAACGGTTGCGCTTATGTCCCCTCTTATTGAGTGTTGGTAGGAAATGAGGATGAAACTTTAACCCACTTTCCAAGGGGCCCTTAGAACTAGGTGTTCTAAGTCTTGAAGCAAGGATGTATTTACTTGCGAGCTGCCTTGGCGCAAATTCTCCCTCTCTCTACTATGGTGGACTAAGGTTGTTTGATGGCCAACAACTGAGTCCCCTCTATCTCTGCTCCAGATCACACACTACTGGTATTTCTTGGGTCAATTCTAGCCAGCATAACAACATGTTCTCCTATTTTTCATCTCTTGGTGGCCTTTTATAGGAGATTCAAACCCTCCTTCCCTCTCTTGGTACATTGTGGATAGTGACCCAAGAGAGGAGGGTGATTCCATTGTGTGCCACATTTATTCCATTGTGTGCTCCCTTAATGTCATAAGGAGGCTTGGTCAGTTGTCCTTAGGCAACTTCAAGTGTGGAATCAATTTCCTAGAATATTCCTTGTGGTCCCAGAAAATGAATTCCGCCACTCTCGGGATTGCGTGCATTTTTTAGCAAAAGGCGCGCAAAGGTGCGTTTATCGAAGAATTTTGCACTGTAATGTTCCTTTTTCAGGAATGTCAACAACCAACAATCCATTCCAGAGATTGACTGAAGGGGAATTTACCGAATATGTCACCTTCTCAAGGAAGTGTGAGATCCGGAGGCTATCTGGCCCTTTTCAGACTCTATCTATAGAGCTTCTTGAAGAATCCCACCCAAAAGTGAGCTATAGCAATATGCCAACAAATACATGAAGAGCAACTTGTTTCAATCTCAGAAAATGATAGAAGAACTCATAGCTATTATATTAGCTCATAGCAGCAAAAGAAGTGTACAATATCTTGAGGGAAAGAGCACTCAAGAGAGGGAATATCAACTTCAAAGAACAAGTACATGAAAGCATGAAATATATGGCTGCATAAATTGCCCTAGCTATGACTACGCAGCCTTATGGAGACACTACTGCATACAAATATAAAATATGATGATATTGAAATATAGCTCAAGAAATGAGGGGGAGTGTGCTCTCAACCCCTAAAAATAATGATACAAAAATAATACAACAATCCTCAAGAGGATTGGCTACACTATATGCCCAGAATGGGAAAATACCAAAATGCTGGAGTTGCTGGGTAGCAGCAGCAACTCATAATCAAAATAGAAGGAGATGGTAAAATCTTCTCTACAATCTAAATCAATCTCCTCCAAAGGATTTCTGGAGTGCAAGGCTGATCCTAACACTGGAAATCTCCTCCTCAAATGTGATGGTGCAAACCCCCACTGCAGATTAACTCTAAAATAACGCAGACTATGGAAGGGACTACGTTGATGAAGATGGGAGAAAGCTTGGCCTGCTACCAAAATCTGCAAATGATCTCAGTAACAATCCTCAATGATATATCCACTGATTGGAGACTCCTTTCTCTGCAAATCAAGTCGCGGAGTGATGTGGTGGAAGCCTCCACTGCAACCCCAGCAACACAATGTCTTCTTGCTGCAAGAATAACGCTGTGATGGAAGAGAATCCTTTGGCCTTGAGCCAAGATGTGGAGAAAGATTAAGATCAATTCCTCAAGAAGCCTCTCATGAGGAGGAAGGAATCCTAAACAGGAATTCCTCCAGCAACTCTGCTAAACAGTAGGAGTATGCTCCTTGTCTCTGAAGACAACAAAATCAATAATCCATTCATGAGAAAAAATGTTTGTCTTAACCTCCTCTTATACAATTGTGAGCTCCCTCTACATGGGCCCCACTTCATTAGGGTTTTCCTTCTCAAGGAATCTTCCCTCCTTCTCTATTGCGTTGTACCACAATGTGCTTTCCACCTCATAGCCTGCGCAGTTTGACTTTGGTCAACTTGACCTAGCCACTTTGCAAAATAGCCCCTTTTCACCCATGGAGGTGTGAAATCAAATTCAAACATGATCCCTTTTCATAATATGAGGGATTTTATTGTGCTTTTCATTATTCATGGGTCTCCTTAGCCATTTATTCTCCTCCTATGTGAAATTAGCAAAAATTAATGTTCCAATTATCTGCATGAAAATTTTGGAACATTACAGTCCTCCCCTCCCAAATTTTTCTTGTCCTCAAGCAACTGCAAGGACAAAACTGGAAAGCATCCTCTCAAGGCATGGAGTCTGTGAAGTGTTTGAGGAACATTTTCCTCATGTGGATCCTCCATCTCCAAGCTATGAGCCATGCAAAATGAGTCACCTTCCAACTAGGAAACTCCGGAAAATAATCCTCCACCTTGTGCTCATGTAGAATAGGTGGGCTGAAATTCTGAACATGGTAAGCTTCATGGCCTACCCCACGCTGTCCTCTTCTCCACTCATGATAAATGTGGAGTGCAAGCTGAACTCAGGCTACAATAATGTTGCCTTCAAGAGGCAATATGAAGTCTATATCCCCAAGGACCTCTCCTCCAACGCTGCAAATCAAGCGGGCCCAAATCATCTCATATGTGATGAGTTGGAATTCATCATCATATGGAATCTAAACAATCATATGGTTCACCTCATGAAAAAAAAAATGGCTGAACATGTGACCACATAATCTCCCATACTCCCCTTAGAGCACGAGCTGCAAAAACAATGGAGGTCTTCTCTCCCAAAGGGCACATCCACCCAATGAATCTCTACCTCCTCATGATACATATGGGGCTGCTATTGATATATGGCTGAAACATAATGGTCTTCAAGAGAGACCCAAGCCACCCCATCAAACATGTAAACCATGAAATGCCTCCTCCAAAAATTCAGACTCTCCAAATAGATCCTCCCACATGAAGGAAAGAGGTGAAGCTTGGCAATCATGGGCTGCCCATTATTTCCCCGGAAACATACACCATGCAAAGTAGGGAGAATCATACTCCCAATGGGAATCTCCAACTCATATCCTACTTTCCAGAAAAAGCTCCCCATGTAAAAATAAAACTCAGCAACACATGGAAGCAAGAACAAATAGGAACAAGTTGTCATATGACAACCGGAAAGTGGATCATAGTTCGACTCATGGAACCTGCATAGTGCACTCACTGCCTGCATCAAAACAGAAAACAACAAGTTCTTTTCCAGCCACTTTTTTGCTTCCACAATCATCTCATAAGATGGAAACATGAACATAAAATATGGTGTCAATAGTGCCCACCAAGAATCATGTGGCTTCCCCCACAATCCACCCATGAAATAGCCAATCTCAATGCTGCAAATGGATCCAGGTACATCATCATATAAAACATGAGAAAGGATGATCCTCCTCAATACCACATGTTGATCATATAAAGTAAAGGAAGGCAAATAATAATACAGATGTATACCTCCTCTACCGGGTACTCTGGTCATTGAGCTGAAATGGCTCAACTGAAAGTGCTCCATTACTCCAAATGAGTAGGAAGGTGGCTGTGACATCCTCATCATCATCATTCAGGCTATACATCTCTCCATATGCTGATATATATCCTGCTGGATTCCCTCCCAGATGAACTCCTCTTCCAAGGAAAGATATGCATCAAGATGCATGGAAAAGAAGTCCCCCTGTGTTGCAAGTAGCATCTCCTCCTTGAGACTAGAGGCTCTAGTCAAGAATACTCTGCCATATGAGTAGATGACCATATCCTCTACCATATATTTGTCATCTCTCTCTAGGTCATCAATCATATTGCAAGCACCAAGATCCTTGGAGTACCCCACTAAGAGTGAATATCTCCAGTAACGATCAATCCTCCTAAGAGATAGTGCTAGTGATCTGGCATGTGTGGCTCTCCTCCTACTACTGTCTACTACTTTTACATCCCTCATGCCAAATTTTTCCTCCAAATCCTTCACCTCTCCAAAATCCAAGAGCAGTGAATCCCACAACATGATTCCTCTCATCAATGATAGATCTGGTGGTCTCCCTAGTGGGATGCCCTTATGCAGTGAGACATCAATGCCAAGAGTGGACTGTAAATATGGTTGGGAAACCTTGCCCTTTCTCTCCCTACACAATACAACATTTCTCCTCTTTGCCTTAACTTTCTGGAATTGAGAAGGGTGTGTGCCTCTCATCACATGATGTTGCTCTTTCTCTCCTCCTCTTTCTTCCAGCTGCAAAATTGCACAATCATGCTGCTCAATGATTGTGCTTGGACCTCCATGTATGAGATCCTGAGGATCTTCCTGTAATAATGCAATAATCCCTCTTATTGTAGCATGTTCTCCTCCTTCCTTTGCATGAGGTACTATATCAGCTCTATGATTGACAACGTTTTTTCCCTTCTCCTCATCAACATATGTGGGCAACTCCTCCAAAATGAGATCCTCTCTTGAAAGAGAGACCTCCATGACTCCTTGTGCCAAAATGAAAGATGAAGGTCTTGCCTCTAATAAAGCACCATTCAAGATATCAGCCTCTTCTAAGGGTTTCTGAAGTGATCTTGAGCCCATGAATTCCTCCATCACATGCAAGGGTTTTGTTTTTCTAGGAATGTTTGTTTCCTCCACATGTGTTTCAGATTTCTTCCCACCAAATTTTTCCATCAAATCCCTAATGAACATTGCATAGGAAGAAGTATTTTCATTTTTCAAATAAAAAGACTCGAATAACCACCATGCATAGACTTTACCTCCCAAGTGCAGCGCAGCTACTCTGATGGCTTCATCTTCAGGAACCTGATGCTGCTGCAAAAATGTGTCTAGCTCTTCAATCCAAACCTTGGCTGAATAGGTAGAGGAACCATCAAAGACAGATAGAAGAAATATATCCTCATCATGTTGCTTGCTCCTCCTCACCATGATCTTGCAAAACTCCAGGAAAGTAATATGATCTCTAAACCTCTTGGTTTGAGATTCATACTCATGCAAGAAACCTCTAAGAGTTCCCTTCTCTGGTATGCCTTCTTCTTCTTTTCTCCTCATGGAAAATCTATCCATGTGACTGTGCTATACCCCATGGTGTGTACCTGCATGCTCACACTCTTCCTGGGAAAATCTAGAGTTGGCCCTTGATTCAGACCTTTTATTTTCTTCTCCAAAAGATGGAGTATTTTTCTTGCTTATTTCTTGGTCTCCTTGATGATAATAGGAAGTGCAGGGTTCTTCCTCTTCTTATTGCTTCTCCTCCTTGGAGAGGTTCTTCTTTGCTCTAAAAATGGATGAGATCAAGCTCATCTTCTTCATCTTTCTTTCTTCTTCTTTCTTGGGCTTGAAAGCCACAGGCTGAGCCAAGAAAGGTGCTTTGATACCACTGTAATGTTCCTTTTTCAGGAATGTCAACAATCAGCAATCTATTCCAGAGATTGACTGAAGGGGTATTTACCGGATATGTCACCTTCTCAAGGAAGTGTGAGATCCGGAGGCTATCTAGCCCTTTTCAGACTCTGTCTATAGAGCTTCTTGAAGAATCCCACCCAAAAGTGAGCTACAGCAATATGCCAACAGATACACGAAGAGCAACTTGCTTCAATCTCAGAAAATGATAGAAGAACTCATAGCTATTATATTAGCTCATAGAAGCAAAAGAATTTTATAATATCTTGAGGGAAAGAGCACTCAAGAGAGGGAATGATCAACCTCAAAGAACAAGTACATGAAAGCATGAAATATATGGCTGCATAAACTTCCCTAGCTATGATTGCGCAGCCTTATGGAGACACTGCTGCATACAAATATGAAATATGATGATATTTCAGTATAGCTCAAGAAATGAGGGGGAGTGTGATCTCGACCCCTAAAAATAATGATACAATAATAATACAACAATCCTCAAGAGGATTGGCTACACTATATGCCCAGAATGGGAAAATACCAAAATTTTGGAGTTGTTGGGTAGCAGCAGAAACTCATAATCAAAATAGAAGGAGATGGTAAAATCTGCTCTACAATTTGAATCAATATCCTCCAAAGGATTTCCTTAGTGCAAGGCTGATCCCGACACTAGAAATATCCTCCTCCAATGTGATGGTGAAAACCCCCACTGCAAACTAACTCTAAAATAACGCAGACTATGGAAGGGACTGCGCTGATGAAGATGGGAGAAAGCTTGGCCTGCTGCCAAAATCTACAAATGATCTCAATAACACTCCTCAATGATATCTCCACTGATTGGAGACTCCTTTCTTTGCAAATCAAGTCGCAGAGTGATGTGGTGGAAGCCTCCACTGCAACCCCAGCAACACAATGTCTTCTTGCTGCAAGAATAACGTTGTGATGGAAGAGAATGCTTTGGCCTTGAGACAAGATTTGGAGAAAGCTAAAGATCAATTCCTTAAGAGGCCTCTCATGAGGAGGAAGGAATCCTGAACAGGAATTCCTCCAACAACTCTACTAAACAACAGGAGTATGCTCCTTGTCTCTCAAGACAACGAAATCAATAATCCATTCATGAGAAAAAATGGTTTTCTTTCCCTCCTCTTATACAATTGTGAGCTCCCTCTCCATGGGCCCCACTTCATTATGGTTTTCCTTCTCAAGGAATCTTCCCTCCTTCTCTATTTAATTGTACCACAATGTGCTTTCCACCTCATAGCCTGCGCAGTTTGACTTTGTCAACTTGACCTAGCCACTTTGCAAAATAACCCCTTTTCACCCATGGAGGTGTGAAATCAAATTCAAACATGATCCCTTATCATAATATGAGGGATTTTATTGTGCTTTTCATTATTCATGGGTCTCCTTACCCATTTAATCTCCTCCTATGTGAAATTAGCAAAAATTAATGTTCCAATTATCTGCATGAAAATTTTGGAACATTACATGCGCGCAAAGGCACATTTGACTAGTCCTTCTTGTACGCAATTTTATTTTTCCTCAGACCTTTGATACTTTTTAAATACTTTCAAAATATGTAATGTCTCTCAGCCTTGTAAATCCTTCTGTGTGACATTAAATAATGTCATCTTTGCTTGTACGACTTTCCAGTTATAACAATTACTATTCTTAAACATGAGCGTAGTAAAATTTTGTATTATATTTTATATATGCTTTTGATTTGCATTTACTGCCTTAGTTTGTTTTTATAGAGTTTTCTTGAAGTTATTAATCCTCTTTACATTTCATCGTAGATGTCTGAATCTTTGGAACCATTCATTGGATATGATGATGGTGCTAGTCGTAGTACACAGAATCTATCCTTTGCAGCATGGGCCATTTTCGCTCCAAGCAACGAGTTAGTGAGTTTTAAAGGGATTTGTATCGATCAATCTACAAACAATATCAATGAGTATAGCACGTTGACCAAACTTCTCTATGATACCATTTCATTTGGTATTAACCACATCATCATTATGTTAGACTCACAACTTGTTGTACTGCAACTTACTAGCATTTATACTATCTGAAATCAAACACTGCATCGTATGTTCCTAAGAGTTAGACTTTTGGAAAGATATTTTGATTACATTCAATATCAAAACATTTCCATAAATTTGAACACATTAACTGATTCCTTAGCGAATTACGTTTTAAACAGGCATTTGCAACACATGTAAGGACATATTTTCAATTCACATAACATAATTGAATAGGATTGTGCAATAAACATAAGAAAACATTGAAAAGAAATAGATAGATAGTTATATTTTTTTACAAATTTGTGCCCAAGACACATTGGTCATATGACCTCAAAATTTATGCAAAAATTCAAAGTAAACTAGTGATGCTCGTTATAACAAGATATTTATCTAGCTATCCTACTCAATAACTGCATCCAATGGTTAGGAACGCCAATAGTATGGCGCTGCAGTCTCATAGGTAACTCTTTGATCCGGAAATCCGGAATCCCAAGATTCAATCCCTCCACATGCTTTTGTATCTCAATAAGAGTCTCGGTCATATATAAATATAGAAGGACTTCTCTCCTGACGGCCCTCTCTGCTGGCTCATCTGCTCCCTGCTCTAGTTGAACCACAACTTCATACATCAAAACTTTAGTTTAGTCTTGGGAAACATCAAAATAAAAAAACATATAGAAACCTTAGAAAAATAAAAAAACATGGTCAAAACATTCTTGCCAATTACACCCCATTGAGCGTTGTCTGGTAGAATCATGTATGGATCTCCTCAAAAATATATGCCTGTATATGCATACTGATCTATGGCGATCATCTGTCATCTGAACCAGGCGAAGAATGTAGTAGAGAATACAATGCTTGATTAACCAGCATGTCTAGACATCAATTCAACCCATCTCTACATCTGTGGATCTCTAGGGCCATATATGCCCAGTGTAACATGTTGTGGCTGCATCAATGGAATCCACTCTAAGGCAAAGGAAATCAGGATCGAGCCATAGTTTAAATTTTTCTTCCTTCCTCCCTTTGCTTTGGTTAGATGTTCTTTCATCTGAAAGATAACATCTTCAGCCGGGTTAAATATTGTTGGTTCTAAACACTCCAGTGCAGACTGCATGTATGATATGTTTGCCACATGTAGTGTAGCGGAACCAACAATATTTGTGATAGTAAATAGGATGGTCCTCAAAGGTAGATCACGTACATCACGGATATTTATTTTCCCATCTTTACTTGGTTCAGTCCCTAGATGGTAGTGTTGCAATATGTAATCTCTCATTGTCTCTCCTCCAAGAGAAGATCCTAAAAGGGAAATGGGAGAACCTCGCCTTGATAATCCAGTGATAAAATAAATATCCTCCACCAATATTGGGAGAACTTTGTCCCCAATGTGAAAATCATGTAGTATCGGATCCCATGAATGAACAAGGAACTCCAATAGTTCCATTTGTTGCCTCATCCCTAATATTCTGAAGTATTTTAGTAACCCGCAATCTCTAAGGACTCTTACTATACCTAGATCGTTTACAGAAATCATATTTTGTTCTTCATGTTCTCTTTCTCTCCATGTAATCGTCATTTTGATCTGATGAGTACCTTGAACACAGACATAAGCTTCATTAGGATCCATTTCATGCAAAAAAATTGGGAAATTTTGGGCACACAGCAAGAAACAAAAATGAAAATTTCACCCAACGCACCCCATGACAAGGGACGGAGCATTGCAGTGCATCTGGCCTTCAATTTCAGTGCATTGCAACACACCTTTCAACATTCAAGGGGGTGTTTCCCTCTTAGCGTAGTATATTTACCATAAGGGTCTCAAAAAACTAAAACTTGACCATGAAATGAAATGAAAATTGTACTAAAAGAAAGAGAAAGTTCATAGCTCCAACCTGGATCGAACGGCAAGAGAAATCGTCCACAAAAACAGTCGCAATCAATCACTAAAGTTCAGGGGAAAAACTGGCTCAGAGCTCCTAAATTTCAAATGGTAACTTTGGAATGGTAAAAACTCTTTTAATTAGTCAATTTGATTATTATATATCATATTTAATGTTGTTACTATGGTTTTTTATTCATTTTTCTATGAAACGGGTATTTTTAATCCATTTGATGGTTTTCTGAATAGGTTTTACAGGTGAGACAGTGAGATTAGTCGTGCACACTTATTCAATAATGATTTTAGCACAAAGCATACTTTTATCCTTATTTTTCGAGCTTAGATAACTACAAAAAAGGAACCCCCTGCAGTCTTCTTTTAGCTCTTTTCAGACTCCGATAATGTGAAAAAATTATCAAGCACTTGTCTTTTCAAACTCGTAAAAGTAAATGACATGACATCTACTCAGTATAAGTTTAACCCTTTTCCAGAATGAGATAGATTATTTACGAAAAAGGAAAACCTTAGTTGAACATGGCTAAGAGGTTTTCTCACATATCATTTTACACTTTTTCGGACCTGAGCGACAAATTTATGAAAAAGGAATCATTGAGTTTTCTTTTGTCCTCTTTTTTAAACTCTCTAAACATGAAAAAGGATAAGGTTGTCATTGTCACTGGGCTCATTAAGACATAAAATAGCGACGTACTTGTCAATCATGGTAAGAATCGAGTTTAATTTATCGCTAGACTCGTTAAATTATTAAATAGAAATGGATTCACTCGAAGGGTTGAATTATATATCAAACATATGTTACCCTCCTCAAGCTTGTTAAAAAATAAAGAGGTATTGGTCGACAAATGACCAGGGAAAATTTGGAAAAAGAACAGAACGCTTTATGGTAGCAGGTCGCTCTTGAACATGACACTTTAACTCCATCACCGTGACATTTGGGTTGGGTATATTCTTGACAGTTCATCATACATCCACTTTAGTTTTGGGTCAATGCTGCCAACTCATCTCAGTGTCACTAATATGTTCAAGAGAATTCATCCAATGAATCCTCATCTTTCTGCAATACTCATAAACCTTCATTTTCATGGCATTCATCCCTGAACATTGTTATATCAAGTCACATTTTGTCTCTGAAATCATTACTCATGTTTCATTATAAAGTTTCTTCCTGTCGACATCAGCTCATCATCCAGGAATTTTACTTAGAAACATCTTCCAGTACCCTGAGGCTTGCTACATCATCGGCAGGTTTCTCGCTTCCGGACCTTTGAATGAAATATTTTTTTTGGTGTTCGACATCAAATCATCTATTCATGCCTTATAAATTGTACTGCAATACCTTGAGAGCCATTAACATCAATGGTGTTTTTCTTGCATCAGTTAACAACTCACATCATTGGTTGGTAATCAAATGATATCTTCCCATGTTTGACTTCAAATCATATATTCGCATGGTTAGACATGTACCTGAATGATTGAGTGAACGAGATAAGAAGACGCTGGATCTAGTTTCATCCATCTAGGCTGCGATTTCGGGAATGTTGTACACATCATTTGTACGATGGCTTTACATACAGATCGTCATCTAAACATGGGCCTATATCTGTAGGCATGTCTATATTGGGCAACATTCCAATCTAGATGACTTTCTGAATTATGTACATGTTATTAGATAGTTTATGTGTTAAGCTTGGGAATGCCTCCCTCATCAATTCGTGATCAAGATGAAAATATCATGATGTAATGTATTGTAAGATTGATGCAGGTCATCATCCGCTTCAATTCCTACTCATCACATCATAAAGAATTTCATCCAAATAATATTATCATTTTGACTTCATGCTTTAGGGGGTAGTTGTTATAGGTCAATTTGGGCATCATCCCCCAAGACCTCGTCAAATTTTACATCATCCCCAGGACCAATGAATAGGGTCTATCATCCCCTTATATTTCATTTTCTATATGCCCTAAGTGAATACATTTCATTCTTGACTTCAATTGTGAGATTTCCAAGGTTTGAAGTATATATTATATGACCCACTAACTCACCAGCACTCATCTGCAAGGGACTAACTGCGTTGCAATGCCAATTCTTCCATGCAAGGGTGCACTACAGTGAACTTCCCAACACTCAAGATTGCGTTGGTCACCTGGGAGCGGAATTATCATTGTTTCGGGAATATCCACATGGACATTGCCTTCTGGAAGAGTCCATAGGTTTCATACTTCGAATCCAAGTGTCCATCTAACACCTCTGAACTTGGAAACATGTTTTTCCTATTATTAGAAATTCATTCATTGTGAAACTACCATTAGTTTCCCTATAAATTGAGCACTCATCCTAGTGCTAGGGAGGAAGAATTTTATGCAAAGTTATGTTTTTGGATTCTCATTTGATAAGAGAGTGAAAGTACTGATATGTTGCTAAGATGATGCTGGATGTGATGAGGTTGGAATGAAGTTGGAGTAGGTTAATGACAAATTGATCCATTGGTTGTAATCTTCTCCTCCTACTCTTTAATAAATATTTATGTTCATTTTCCAATACATATGTCTATATCTTGTGAAATGTATTCTTGATTATGTATGTATTTCAGATTTAATCGGTTTTATTTTATTAAGATAAGTAGATAATTTTATATTGTATGTTGTTTGTTGTTCTCTATTTGTGTTTGCAGAAATCGATATAGCTACATGAGTTGGATTGAGAGCGATGGCAACAGCGACAGAAGGAGAAGGAGAGCGAAAGAATCACAAGTAGGATATTTCTCATTTCTATATATCTGCTTGTTTTAGAGAAAATAGTAGTTGTATTTCTTCTATTGTTCTTAGTGAAGGAACACCACACTCAGGGAATTTAGTTTATCTGTAGATTAAAATTATGTATAACAACACTTATCCACCAGTTGCACATGTTTACTATATCACCTTTCAAAATGGTTGTGCCACCATTAAGCAGTGTTTATAGCAACTGCAAGCTCATCATACACCCTAATAATCCTAACAGGGTTATTAAAAAATATAGGTTATTCTAATTCAAAGAAGACTTAAATGCAACCCATTGGCATGTGCCTTCTCCCCTCAACTTGCCTCCTATAATTTCCCCATTGCCCAAACTTAAAGATTATCTACATAAATATTATGGTACTGGAGTTTTCATTGTTGATGAACAATTGGGTGCCTCTCAAATTCCTGCAATAACATTGGGGATAATGTTGAGAATGTTCGTATGAGACTCTTTGTTAATCCTTGGAAGGAAAAGTTGCTTTTGATTTCCATGAGTTGCCTCCTAAAAGTTTTTTCTACCTAGTTTGAATTATATTACTAGTTTAAATCTATCTATGGATAGTAGAAAAACCTTGTATATTGGATCAAATAATACAACAGTATGGTTTTCCGACCAAGGGAAACTATCAAGGATTTTAATTGGAGATTCACTAAGCTTTATAACTGGATTCCTAAACTGATAAGAACACATATCCAAGAAGCTATGATTCAATATTATAATATCATTCCCCTAGCTTACAAGAATAGGCTTGAATCAAAATCAGTCAGTAATTAGGCATCATCCCTACAAGATTGTCTCGAATTCAAAGACCATAATTATATTGGCATTCCTCTAAATCAATATAGTGAAATATTTGTAATTAATGTGATCTTACAATTAATGCAAAATATGAACAAAAGGATGATTGTTTTAGCATAAATTTTTTCCCATTCCTAATCATATGCAAATAGAGTGAGCCATCCTTGATAGCTCAACGAAATACTCACCAATCCCCGCCCTATGCATTGTGTAGGGGCTTCATGGCTGGAAATGAGAGATGAGAATACTCAACTCACATTGTCTCTCCCTCCATTTATGATAAATATGGAGCTGATGATCCTGGGTTGCAATGATATAGTCCTCATGAAGCCAAAAGAGACTTGGAACTTCATGATTCCCTTCATAGATTCTAGTGAGCCTTCTTGCCCAATATTCCATGCATATAGCGAATAGAGTATCCTCACCATATGGGCTCCAAAAGAAACATGGACTAAGTGTCATATGATATATTGGATGGTGACAATAGTCCCTCCCTTGAGACCAATGTTTTCCTTCATCTTGTTGCCTCAAATCATAGTACAATAAGTGGCCATCCCACCACCTCCTTGCTACAAAAAGCTTCTTCAAAGCTTGGAAATAGTAGAGGATAATAGGTGTTGGCTAAATATGATTCAAACAACACATGTCTTGCTGCAAATTCTCCCAAGTGAGAGACTTCTCCCAATGACATAAGCCCAACATATGGCTTCTAGCATAAGGAAACAAATGATATAATGTAGCAGCCACACAATGTTCTACCCTCCTCTTGAAGTACAAGTAAATATGGGAGATTCCATTCCCAATGGGCACATCCACACAATGTTTCATTTCTCCTCTCATGTTCATAACAAATATTGGAGCATTATTAACATCATGATATAAACAAGCTCCCTTATGCCACCTCATGAGAAGGTCGCAATTTCTCCGGACCCAAAGTACGTACGTGATTATGATATCCATCCTAAACAGAAATACATGTACATACATCATGGACGTAAGTAAATGTATGGACATGGAATTCATCATGGGGTGTCCATACTTCCTTCTTTTCAACCAAGGAAACCATGCCTCCTTCCTATGCATTCTTTCCTTGAGATATAAGGCATGAGACAAGAAAATCAAAAAACCTTGGGTGGTACCCACACTCACCCAATAGAGACCAGCGCAGGTCATCTCATCCCTACTTTAGATCTAGATGTGGTAAGTGGTTTATATGCCACTTACTTGCTGCCCCCATCATTCCACCAAGTCTGAAGGTGAAATGTATATTTGGTGCTTTAGGAAATCACCCATCATGCTGCAGAACCTCCCTTAGCCCATCAAGGGAGTGGCCAAGCTTGAAAATAGTTCTGGCCCAAACCATCCCATCCAAAATGAATGGCACCTCATCACCATTTGGCATCCAAATCAGAAAATTGCTAATGGTCCCATGATACCAATGGTTTATCCAAGGGATATAGCGCAGTTCTCCCAACTGCTGCTTGAGAATGTCTTGTGGCAAGTTGTCCTCCAACAAGGTACTAGCTGTGCATGAGTTCTCATCCACTATGTGGCAGTAGACAATAATAAATATCAGTTGCATATGATCACAATAACAAGACAATGTGCCATACATTCCTTCTAAAACACCATGATGAGTATGGAGAGATTCCAGCCCATACTCTCTCAATAATAGCCACAGCAACAAGGAATTTTTTTGCCTCCTTGCATTATCCAAATGCAGTTCATGGAGAAATAATATAATGATGGACATGTGAGATGCCTCAACAACATGGTACAAACCACCTCCCTCATACATCATTGGGAAGTTGTCCTCCCTCCAAAAATATTACACATACATGAAATACATCTCAAAGCTAAATGCATGTGAGCACATGAGACATATCTCCAACAAAGGAAAATATATGGACATAAGATTTGATGTATGATGTCCAAAATCTCTTCTTAATAGCCACAACAACTATTCCTTATTCTTATGCATCCTATCAATGAGACTCAAGGCATGAAATAAAGAGATAGAAATTTTTGGGTAGTGACCAAACTCACCCAAAAACAACCAGTATAGCCATGCTTCTTGTTGGCATGTATCATAGATCTGCAAGGGGTTTGGAAACCTCTTGCTCCATACTGCCACCCACTCATCCCAATGTGGGTGATGGATCTCATTATGCCATTGCTTGGTATCCTCCCAAGGTAGGACACCATGCTCGTCCAACCTTTGAATAACTTTGCACCTCATGAAATGTTGAAGTGCACCTCCAATGGGATCTCCTGATGAGACCTCCTCCTCATGCATGATCTTTCAAAACCAGAGAGGCCTTGGATCTGTTACAAGTAGAAGTCTCTCTTTGAGCTATGGCATGCTCATTGAGAGAGTGTCATCTAGAGAGGAGAAAGGTTATCTCATCTCAAGATGTCTACCCTTTTACATCTCTTCCTCCATGGCTTCATGAATGGAGCTAAAATCTGAATGGTCCCATGAGGAATGGGTCCTCCTTTCTTCATTGTTTCTCTTGGACAGCGCAGTGCAACTTTGCTGCTCTTGCTAGACTTTGGGAACACCTTGCATGGCTGCAAGAGTTATTTATTTCACAATGTTGGCTTCCTCAACTGTAGGTATTGAAGGCTGCCCCTCCAAGGCTGTCATAGTGCTGGTGCAAATCTCCTCAAGAGATAATTAGGACTTCTCTTCCTCAAATCTCTTGATCACCCTTTCACTGCAAGGTCTCTCCTCTTTCTTCATCTGGATGAATTGAGGAAAAGTTAGAGTCTCCTTGAAGACTCTAGAGTGACTCTTGTAATATATCAAGTACCTACTTATAATCTCATGTTCTAAGTTCTCTTCTTGCTCTTAACTCCCTCTATGAGAATAGGAAGTGTCTAGTCCTTCTTCTTCTTCTTGAAACCTTCTAGAGGTCTCACTGCAGCTTTCTTCTTTCTTCTGTTTAACCTCTTTGGAGAGGCTCTTCTTAGATCTGAAAACTAATGAGAGTAATCTCATCCTCTCCATCATTATGAACTATAATCCTTCTCTTTAGTCTTCTGATAGCTGGATCTCACAGGTTGAGCCAGAGATCATGCTTTGATACCACTGTAATATCCCAAAAGGGACTGCTCAGCAAAACAGGCCTGAAAAAACTCATTTTTAAGGGATGTGTGCTTTAGAAACAAATATGAACCCTTGGATTCCTTAGATTTGGTAATATAATACCCAATTCCAAGAGGATATCATAAACAAAACAAACTAGGAGAGGAAAACAGGCCTCCCACACCTAGTATGGCTTGATAAATGTCCAATGAGGGACTGCAGCAATATAAAAACAATGTATTGGAGTATAAGTAGGCTAATAACACATGGGAGGTGTTAATAAACACTCTAATATCAGTAATATATGCAGCAGCAAGGAAATTGATCTATCCCTTCAACCCAAAGTGGGGAAAAACAGTGATTTAAGCCTTTAAAAGGTGATTTTTAGAAATATGCATAAAAACGTAGGAAAGTGATGGTTGGATATGTTATCTTAGGTCATTAGGGACTCCCATACCTAATTTCAGATTAAAAAATTCATTTTAGCTAAGTTAAACAGTTCCTCCACTCCCGAAATGGCTTAAAAATGTTGATTTCCTGTGACCTAGAGTATGCAAAAATTACTGAAGCATAGAAAGCGTGATTTTATGAATGTTTTAACTACAATAGGGTCTGAACATAATTAAACTGGATAAAGGATATGGATCAAAAAATATACAAGAGAAAAACAGAGGTTTAACATGAATAAACCCTCAAAATAGAGGTGTTGCACCATGTATTAAGACTGAAGAACTTGACAACGTAATTTTTAGAGGGCTGAAGTAGTGTTTTATTATATATCAGATAATATATATCTATTACATATCTATATTCCAAAGAGGCTCTTCTTTACACTCCCCTTGGGGATCTCAGCAAAAGATGAATATCAATGAATAGATCTGAGATCTAAGCCACAGATCTGCAGTAATATTCAGAAATTTCTGAAGCATATGATGCACAGTAGATCAGATCTAAAACTAACATGGATTGGTTTGCCAATCCATGGATAACAACAATTAATGGAATGGTCCCTTTCACCAGAGATATTTCCTTCAAGATGCTACGCAAACCCCACTCCAACTCTGCCAGCAGAAAGGACGCAGACTCTTCAAGAAACTGCGTTGATGGTGATGCAGAATGCTTTGGCCTGATGCCAAGATCAAAAAATGAATCTCCAACAATGGTTTCACTCTTCTAGAAGGTTAAAAGACACACTCGCTGAGAATAGGCTCCAATACAAGCTAGATCTGAATAGATCTAGTATTCCACTTGATGCAGCTTACAAAAGCAAGCAAACCCTCACTAGATATGAGTTGTAGTTGGAAGTAGAAGCTTGGTCTCCAACCTGATAGTGGACAAGCAATACAAGCTCTCCCAAGAGATCTTCAATGGGAAGATATGGAACTCCCAAATAGGAAATTCCAATGCAATCTAGGCTAAGCAGCCAAGAAAGTTGTTTGTCTAAATAGACAGCAATTCAGAAATCAAATAATTGAACAACCTCCATATGTTTCCTTCCCCTTCTTTTTATAAGATGAGAGCTTTCAAAAACCCTAAACCATCTCAAAGGTTTAGCTCCTTTCACATTTGGAACCTCCAACTAGATCTACATTTTTTATCTTGGTACATTGCATCTGGACAGTGCTGTAGATTTGGTCAAGGTTGACCCAGTCAAGTGGATTTGTTCTTTTCACACTCAAGTGTGTTTATTAAAGTGGCCTAGATTTACCCTTTTTCACATTGGGCATGGATTTATCCTTCTATTAGGATTTTTTGACCCTCCTTTACATAATTATTCTTTGAGCAAAGAAAACAAAATGAAATTGAATATTCCTATTAAAATAGGAATATTACATAATCAATCTTCTTTTCCATCATCCTCTCAAACTACTCCCATTTCCTATACACCAAGAACTTCCCTTGTAAGCCATCCTTGGTGAAATTTTTATCAAGATTACCATGACAAGAAGACTTGTGAAGTCTTGAAGGCCAGTCAAGAGAGGATTTTTTGGAAAAATCCCATGTCTTCTGCTCCTAACATTGTTGTAAATAGTATCAACTAGATTGATGATGACATTAACATTGTAAATACTCATGCCCAAAATTCCAATAAAATTTTTTAAAACAATTCTTTCAATCATAATCATGCTCCCAAGAAATACTCCTCAAACACCAAGGATGGAAGCCATTCCAATAAAAATAAAAATATTCCAAATTTTGTCGAAAATTACAATATAATAGAGGATATTTCTAAGATAAATTAAAATGCCGCATTACTTGTTCTATCTCAGACGCTTGAGAAAATTACCAATTTTAAAAAAATTCTTGAGAAATAATCCAAAACTCCAACATCTTCGGTTGTTGTCACTAAGACAGAAGATGAAAATGAGCCTTTTCCAAATTAGGAAATCGGGATAGTAACTAGTTGAAGCAAGAAAATAACCCTCCTTCTTACGTTTCTATGAAGATATTTTATAAGATCGCTCATTATTGTTTGATTGAAAAAGGTTCTGGCCCAAATGTGATTTCTAAATCTATCATGGAGGAATTTGGACTTTCATGCACTAATGAAGTCTCCATAAACACGCTTGCACTTAAAAATAAAAATAGATCAACTTTTGGTGAAATAAATATATCACGTCGGTTATGTGTTCTCACACTAAGATCTACACAACATGTAATATCCAAGTCATTGATATGCATGTGTATAACTATTCAATAATCCTTGGTAGAGACTGACAAACACTAATTGGAGGTTACTACTCTATGGAAAACTCTCATATTATCATTCCTAAGGGTCCTAAGAATATAATTGTGTATCGAGAAGAAAGAATAGTTCCATATGTTGAAAAATTTCCCCAACCTTCTGTTAAATACATATAGTATGACCTAGGAAACTATTCCATCTTCAGTGAATAAGAGGTTGGAAATAAGAATATTGTGGATGTTCCTTCATATTTTGATTTAATTTGGCATATTTTTTTTTATGGGTCATCATCAAAGAAAGGAAATGATGTTGTTATTTTCTTACAAAATAATTTTGGAAAATAATATTCATTTTCTTATCATTTGAATTTTTCATGTGCTAACAACATCGCATAGTTTGAAGCTCTTCTTCTCAGGTTAGATAATTCCCTTCAGCTTGGAATTCAAAACCTCTCTAGTTTTGGAGACTCTTAATTAATTGTTAATTTAGCTAAAAGGATTTATACCTAATCCAATAAGTTAATGAGGTGTTATACTACCCTTGCTTCAAATGATATTTATGAGTTGAAAAGTTTTAACATTACTCATGTCAACTGAAGCATGAATACTATATTTGATGGTTTGGAAATGTACGTTGCAATATCTGAGTCGATTGAAATGATTAACATATTTGATTGCAATGTGGTGACATTATATATGCCACACCTACCTGGAAATGAGGAATCATGGAAGCTCTTTGACGATTACCAAGATCTCCTAAATTTCCTCCCCGATGAAACCAAGGACACATCTAAAATATTCAATATTGGAAAAAGAAAATTCCCAAAGGGTCCTATCCCTTTGGAAGATTATTTTTCACCAAGTGATGTTATTAAAACTCCTTTTTTTAGATAAAACTCCCTGCAAAACAATTGATAAGACCATACAGGTAAACATGGGAATTGATAGTAATCCAAAAATGTTGCATGTCTCTGAAACCTTCTCAATTGAAGAATTAAACAAGTTTTTTTGCCTATTTCATCACTTTTTTTATGTATTTTCTTGTTCTTATAGTGAATTGAAAGGATTTGACCCTTACATAATCAGTCATGCTATACCTATCAAAAATATTCCCAACCTGTAAGGCAGAAGCAAAGACCTATCAACCCAGCTTTTGAAGAAACTATTAGGGAAGAAATAGATAAGATGTTGGTTTCTCATATTATATATCCAGTCATATATTTTGAGCTAGTGGCTAACTTAGTTCCTATTATAAAGAAAATCATTCAAATATTGTAATGCGTTGACTTTCATTCCTTGAATAAAGCTGGTGTGAAGGATAACCTCTTGCTTCTGAATATGGAATTTATTCTTCAATAGGTAGTCAATTTTGGTGTTATGTCACTTTTATATGGTTTCTCCAATTACAATCAAATCTACTTGAAAAATATTGATATACATAAGACAACTTTCACAACAAAATGGGGAATTTTTTCCTTCAATGGTATGTCTTTTTTCCTGATAAATTTTGGAGCTACATTCCAAAGGGATAAGACTATAGCTTTTGATGACATGATAGGACTAATTATCCAAATATATTTGGATTATTTCACAATCTATTCAAAATAACGAGCTAATCTTTTTTACAACATTGCATAAAATCTTACTCGTTGTAGGTGTTGAGAAATTTGGGTGCAGGAAGTGTAGATGATTTCTCTACTATGATAATTTTTTGTGATATATTTTTTCTTTGATAGATTATCTTATTTCCCTTATTTATGATTATTATTTTTTTATTCATCAAAAATATACCAAAAAATAATTAACATTGAGATAAAGGATACAAGATATAGGTGATCAGACAGGGCTAAAACCTCTCGAACTCTGAGAGGAAAACCCACAAGGATTCTTCTTCTTATAGAACCTTCAATTGATGAATTCCAATACATATACCTTTGATGAAAATATCATCCAAGATCAAGTCAAACATTTCTCTCTTATTTAAGTGAAACAAATTCAACATTGACTAGAAATTGTTGCAACATCTCTTTTTGCTTGACCTTTTCCCTGTAATACTAGACAAATTTTCTTCCTGTAATTTTCGGCTACCTGTAGCTTCCTGCAATATTTACACATGTGAGGTAATAAATGAAATTTTGGCCCTTCTTTTCCTTTTCTTGAAAAGGTCCCTTCTCTTCAATATTTCGGTCTTCAATTTATACTATATTGACACCAAAATTTGACTTCTTCGGTATGACTATAGTTTGATATCTTTTTTATAGTGGATGCTCTAGCTTCGACTTGCACGTGGGATATTTTTAGCCCAAAAAAGTCCTGGAAATATGCCTCTTCCTCTTCACTTGATCTTCTCCTTCCTTCGTTTATTTCAGTGCTCTTGGTCTAGTTTCTTGTGAGATATTCTTTCTTCCAGAGGAGTTCGACTAGTCTTCTTTATATAGTGTTACACAACAATTTGTCATTGTCCCTGTACTCCCCATTCCTTGATCCTGGAGGACCCATACAGACCCTTGTGTACTTTCCAAGCATGGAATACAAACCCCTAAACCACACTTTGTCTGCCAATTCATCTCCCTTTCCAACTTTTCTAGAAGATCCCTGTATAAACCTGGTTTTCAAGGTCGGCGCTTTGTCTCAGTGTTTGACCCGCACCGATAGCAGATATTTGCACTACGACCCATGCCGATCGGTGCTCTATCTTAATGTTGTACCCGCGTCAATCCTCTTTTGGAAATTTTTTAAAATAGAAACGAAGCTTCTATGACTAGAAGCTTCACGAGGCGGCGAGCTAGAAGTTTGTTTTGAGGATATGGCCGAGGAATTCCCCTTTGGGCTTCCCCAATAAATAGGAAACTACTCCAAAGGATAAAATATTTTCCCATTATTTGAGGGCCCATAACCTCCTCCATTTTTATATAAGGAGACCTCTTTCACCTCTAATACCTTAGAAATCATAGAGAAGAGAAGCAATTATAGCTTCGGGAAAATAGTGCAGAGTGTGATTGTTTTTGTGTGTTAAGAACATAGTCGGATCTTGGACCTTTGTGTATGAGGGTGTCACAAACGTTCTTGGATACAAAATTTCCAAAAGAGAGCCTCAACATCAAGGCTTGTTTGTAAACTCCTCTTGTATTTATCATAATAAAATGCAACTAATGTTTATCTTCCACTCTTGTTTACATTTATAATGAGATTTCTAGCATTCCTTGATTAGTTAGATAGGTTGTAATTGTTTTATGTTTGTCGTGATTTTACGCTTGTCGTGGTGTCTTGATTTTTTGTACAGGTAATCGAATGTTGGTAGCAGTGTGCATCGATATTGAGAAGGGTGACAGATCAAGAAGCTTGAATGGAAGATGACAACATAACATCAGGACAAGGTAGATCATCTTCCTTGCTATAAATTTCATTTATAATCTGGGAAGGCAGATGTTAGTATGTTCTCGTATTTGCTAGACCCATCCTAGGGCTAGAGGGATCACCTATGTCTATAGAGGGGATTTACCTAGACAATAAATTGGTGACTCTACAGGGGAGTTTCCTTTGAGTTTGTCACTCTTTGAGGTCTTATTCATTTGACGAGTTTAGTCAAACAACCATTTCCCTGTTTATTCCTATGTTTTTCATCAATTACAATATTTTATTTTTTTCTTGAAGTGGTGAGTCTGGTCTTGGTTAGGAGAAATTCTTTGTTTTTTTTCTTTTTTAGGCATTGGCGCTTTTATTTTTCTGATAGTCATGCCGATTGGCGCTAGTTGTCAGTTATAAAGTCGCGCCAATGAGTTGTTGGCACTATTTCAGTGACAAAAGTCACACCAATTCCAGGGTGTGTGAAAAATTAAGGTTTTTTCCCTAAGTCCTTCACAATTGTGTCTTGCCCTTCCAGTCCTTTTCTTTGTATGATTTTCATGTTCTCTCCTTCACTCAAGTTGGTTTTATTGGCTCATTGGCTTATTTTTTGGTTGTTTTTTTGTCCTTTCCGTTGGGACGTGCATCTTACATCCTAGGTTTTTCTAGGACTATGCATCAATTGCCTGCTTGCATGATTCACAAGACATTCCCTGCTGATTGAATCACTCTCCTTTCTTAATGAGCTATATCTAGTTGATTTCCTTTTGCTTTTTGGTTGATTGAGTGATCAAGTCTCAAGTGTCTATCCGAGTTCATTTGGTCTTCTTGTTCGCTTGTGAGCATAGATTACATTGCTCATTATTCAACTGAAAAGTATTCTTTGAATGATTTCTTGATGTACAAGGGAATGAATGCCTTATTTTGAGCCCACACTTTGGAAGTCCTCTTCGTGCTTGAACTCATATGTCTTGTAGCATTTTGAGGAATTTCGCTATAAAGTGTTCAAAACAAGATTGTATTCTTAATGTTTGGTTGCATCCTTTTTGCATTAAGAAAATTTGTGTTCATTTAGTTTTCACCTCAAAGTTTGTTTTTTGTTAAAATGCATTAGATAAAGTTGCATTGAAAAGTCATGTTTGAAATTTATCATTGAACTTGGATTACATTGTTTAATGATTGAAAACTAAAAATCGCATTAAGTGTGTTAGGTCCCCGTAATTTTGGCATATTGGTAATGACCAAAACGATAATGGTAACATCAAACCAATCTTTGGAGTCCTAGGACCTAGCCTTCCTAGACTCATAGAGGGTTGTAATATCCCAAAAGGGAGAATGCAGTAATACTTGGACACAATATAAGAACTGCAACTAGGTAAATAATAAATCTTAAGACAACATTATAATTTACAAAGAAGATGAGCCATTTTATTATATGGAGATGAATCAAGTACACGATGTACAAGAATATGAGTAGATCTGGCCAAAAATATGGTCTAGGATCACCCAGAAAACATGCTATAATAGGTACAGCATAACTGGAGAGGCACTGAAGAAAATATTGCGTTGTCCCTTCAGTAGAATATGAACATATAGCTATAGGATGAAAAGGAAAATGTATATCTACTAAAATCTAGAGCTCAGATGATGCCAATATTCAAGATCTGGCCAATGTGATGGATTCCTGAGATAACCCAGAAAGGATTTTCCAGATCTACAACTTTGGAAAATCACCTCCCTAGTATTTGATCCTTGATCTGCTAGGAAATATAGATCTGAAGCTAGATCTGTCAAATAGATGGCTGAAATATGTTACAAGATCAGATCTAAGCTTGAAGGTTTGATCCCTTCTTCAGATCTACAAGCTAGAAGCTCTAGATCTAGCTTCTCAATCCTCCAATAATGATTGCAGCTGCTGCAACACAACTGCCCATAAAAACTATGCTGTGAGGGAAAAAGAGGCCTCTTTCCTGTTGAAAAATCTTGCAATAAACTATAGGCTAATGGTAAGACTGATGGCAGTGTGAGGGGATGATCCCTCACAGGATTACTAGCTGAAATGCTAGTAACTTCCTTCCTCCTTTTGGATCTGCAAAATGGATAGTGTAATTCCTGAGGGAAATACTGCTGCTAGGAGGTCAATAAATTTTGGCCTGATGCCAGATCTGAAATGAAGCTCCGAGAAGGTTATCTGTAAGCCCAAGGTGATATGAACAAACCCTCACTAGTTCTCCAGCTGAAGTACTGAAGACAAATTCCACCTTCCAAACTGATCTTCAGAAATCTGCAATTTTTGAATATGGATGTTCTGTAGAAAGTAGGAAAAGAGATGTGGCACCAATGTCTGATGTAGAATGAAGTGCAATACTCTTTCTAGATCTTCTCTAAGAAAGAGGTGGGATTCCCAACCAGGAACACCCTGTGCTAAACAACACTTGCAATCTCTGCTAAACAGCCCGAGAAAGCAATGGAATGTCACATGACAATTCCAGATCTGAAAAGATCCTTACATCAAGAATAATCAGTATGCCTTCACCCTTGCCTTCATCTTCTTTATATAATTTTTGAGCCTTCCCATGCCTTAGCCCTCATCTAGACTGCGCTGATCATGTGGACAAGATCCTCCAAGTTTGACTGCGTTGTTTGACCAAATCAACCATCATGTCTAGGTGCAATGTACACCCTCTCCATCATGTGTGCTTTAATTGCACAACATCCTCCATCACGTTATCATGAATGTTCCATGATCTTCCGTTTGACATCTTCAAGATCTTAGTTTACTGTGTCAATATCCATGATCTATCTCATAAATGAGACGTGATCTCCAATTCCATTCACATTAGTAGTTGCTCAACTACCTTATTATGCAGATCTAGGCTTAATTAATCCACATTCACACACACAAAAGTGGATATTTATTCATACTAAGGATTATGGGTCCCTCCACCCTTTTATTTACTTAATTCATTAAGAAAATCAAGGACTCTAATATTCCAAATATGATGTGGAAATTTGGGAATATTACAAGGGCTCTCTCTATGCTTATGTAAAGGATTCAACTTGTTTGATTTTAGAGTTTGATTTTAGGCTAGATATAGGGATTAGGGTTTAATTTTGTGCTTTTTTGGTTGGATAAGTTGTCAACAAGAATAGGTAGAGTAAGACAGGATCAATCCATTAGGCTATGGAGTCTGAAAATATTTTAAAGAGTGCAAAAATAGTTCAAGGGTGCTTCATAGGGCAAGTAAACAGGGCCAAATGGATCTAAGTAGGTTTTGAGTAAGTGAAATGAACATGGAGGAGTGAATATATTATTTAAGGGGAAATCAAGGGTCCTTTAACAAACTAATAACAAGGAAAAGCTTTCAGCATGATTAGCATAGTAAAAAATTGAAGAGCAATGAAGGATTCTTCAACCAAACAATACTAAGCAGACCTTGGAGAAAAAATATGAGTAAACTTAGTGAGCAGTTAAGTATTCTCTGAAACTTACTTGTAAACAATTATATTTTTAACATAAAATATCAGTAAAACTAAAGAGCACTAAATAATTCATTATTTAAATTTTAAGGAAGAAAACATAAAGATCAAAGGATGCAAACAAAGCAGGGTGCCAAAAAGACATATCCTACTCTAAGATTTCTATCCCATGATCAAAGAAACATAATGAGAACTGAAGAAAACATGTACAAAGGTGGAATACATCATCATTCAAAAAATATTTATGAATCCTAAGAATGTGCTCAATCCACAGCTGCTCAGTCCAAAGCCATCACAAGACACTAAAGCCAATTTCACAAATAAACTCAAATTATATATCATATTATGCTCAGCAACCAACCAACAATTACAATGAGGCCTCCATGCTCTATTTAACCAGAAAACGAGGAGTTCGAAACCCTAAGAGGCTTCTAGAAACCATAAATACACCATAAATGTCATTTATGTCCAAAGAGGCCATGCAAGGCCCAAAGCACATAATATATATTAAAATAAATGAAAGACAGCTTAAACATAACTCCTTAATCAAATATGGAGTGATTTTCCCAAAAAATATCGAAAATATCCTTCAGTGTGTTTTGTTGAATTTTTTGCAAGGGGGCAGCTTCAGAGGTCTGAAGGCGTAGCGCCTGCACAGGGAAACTGGGTCCACTTGCAGCCAAGTTTTGATGGACTTTCCGATGTCATAATTGGCTCTACGATGTCTCGTTGGAAAGCCTGTTGGGTCTAATTTCCAAAACTACCCTTTGTTTTCTGATTGGGAACCATTAACCTGTTCAAAAATTAAATCTCCCAAGACTGCTCAAGGCACAGTGCCAGCCCTGAAAACATTGCAGAAAGGTGAAAAATGGCATGTTTTTGGGCCTTTTGAGGAACCAAAAATGCTCCAAATGCTCTAAAATTTGGTGTGCATGATGTACTTGGGCTAATGAATAAAAAAATTTAAAATCTACCTCCATTAGATGCCTGTAGGAAAATCGTAGCACCAAGGGTGTTGCGCTTTCGGCACTTAATATCAGTCAAAAAACTAAAAATGTCAAAAACTTGCCAAAATTTGCAATTATCTTCCTCACGGGGTCTGGGATGCATGTAGAGAAGCATCAGCTAATATCTCAAGGTTTTCTTGGTTTTTTTCCTCCTTGAGTGTTTGAATTTGGGCAAGGGATCCTTTGATTTTGGCCCTTGCAATTTGATTTTTCAATGCATAGTGCTTGGCCATCTTTTTCTGTAGGCCAAGGTCTCTTTGTATTTTCTTGAGCTACTTGTTTTCATCCTTATAACACTCAATAATATACTTTTCCATGCCAATATTTCTTTGTAGATCTTTGATCTCTACATCTTTGCTCCGGATCAGTATGCTAGTGGCCCTCTCCTCATCTTCATTTTCACTGTCAAGGTCAATTAGTTGGTGCTCTTGTTTAGTTTGTGTGGAGTAATAAAAAGGTATGCTTTTGATGATTATTTCAGTCTCGAAGTGGCTTATTTCTAAGGCGTGGATATCTCTTTTCTTCTATTTTTGGAGCTGGTTACACAACATTTGGTATCAGAGCTTTGGATTCTAGGGTTTCCGGGCATTCACGAGATCTTTCACCTTCTGAAGAATGAATAATGGGAGGCCTACGGCACTTGTCACGAGACTGTCAGGAAATAAGTTTGCAATCAGTAATAGACTTCGACAATTAACCCGCTTTGATACCATGTAGAAATTAAGTGAATAAATCACTTATTCAATGAAGATTAACCCCGATCATACATCAATTTCGAATTGCATGCATAACACATAACCCTCTTCTACAATTAATTGTCACATGCGGAAATAAAACAAGCGATAACACATCAAATCATCATACACATTAACACAGTATGTATGGGGAAAGCTTATAGCTGAAAACCCCGCGGCTATTGTGTATATTATAATGGAGAAATCATGTAACAAACTCAGTACAATACTCCTCACAAGCTCTCATGCACTACCTCCCATGCTACACACTATCAAGCTAGATCTAGCAAATCACTTGCTCCAATCCTTAGCCACTTGATAGCCAACCTTGATTGCGTATTTCAAAGCTATGGGATAGCCTCTTTATATAGATAAACCACCAGCCTAAACTTTGCAATACTCATAGCTTACTCCACCTATCTATGTGTTGCAAATAGCAACAGTATAGTTACAACCGATAGCTAACTCTACCCTTTCATCTATCTCTTTCACTGGTCTTCACTGAACTGATCATGCACTGTAGTGAACTGAAGTGTTCTTGAGTTGACTAATGAGTTAATATTTAGTAAATTAAATATTATTTAATTTACTCCACTCATATCTAATTGATTAGCTAGTTAACTAGTCTCAACTAGTTCAACTGAAATAAATAGAACACAACTCCACTATTTGTCCCGTTAACTCCTCCAAAACTTCTGCCACTGAAGTCTAACTGAAGTAAACCATGCAAGATGCCATCAAACCCTAGGAACCACGTGATTCCTTGTGTCGGTTGCATGAGCCACCTCCATGACTCAAACTGAAGTGCGCCAAGAGAGTAAACTGCTGTTTATAGTCAAAATATTATTAAGGGTAAATAATATTTGACTTCCATATTTTTAGGAGATCAGTCTAAAAATAGTCTGGGTCCTAAAAAATAGGGTCTCATCTATTTTTACCAACATGTAGCATACTTCAAGAATCTCCAAGTAGAATTCCCAAATTATGCTCCGTATGTCTAAAAATAGACATAGTCTAAAAATAGACTTTGCGCCAGAATTTGCCTGCGGGCCCACTTAGTGAAGGCGACTTCATTTCACTAAGCTCCATCATCTTGCTGCATTCTCAACAATCGATGGCTTTGCTCTCGTAAAAACATTGTCACTTGGTCAATTTTTACGGAGGAAATGATAGCACATTATGAGGATACAAAGAGCAACACCTTCTTTAGCCAATTGATAAATCTCAAACAAAAGGGTTTAGTGGGGCAGCACATTGAGGACTTCCAAGAATTGAATATAAGGGTAACTGATATTCCAGAGGAACACAGGATTGATCTCTTCATAGGCACTTTAAAGGATAACATTCAACATGAAGTTCGCATTCTGGAACCTGATTCATTAGAGAAGGCATTCAAGTTGGCAAGAAAAGTTGAATGTAAAATTATGGCGACAAGGAAGCCTACCACTCAATTCTATAAAGAAGGAAGTGTTGCTACACCTAGATTTCCACAACCTACAAGGTTGACACCACAAAAATTGGAAGAAAAAAGAGAAAAGGGCTTTGCTACAGTTGTGATAGAAAATACACTAAAGGTCATAAGTGTGCTGAGAAGAAATTGTTTTACATAGATTGTGAAGAGGAAGAAGAAAATGAACAAGAAGAGGATATACACCAGGAACCAGCCCTAGAAGAGGAAGAAATGAATCCGACCATATCGTGTAATGCACTGGCAGGAATTACCACTCCTCAAACTCTCAAGATAGAAGCACATATCAAGAAGAAAAAGGTAATAGTGTTGATTGATTCAGGTAGCACCCATAATTTTATTCATTGTAGGGTAGCCAAGGAATTAAATTGTTTCCTATACCCAACACCAGAATGTCAAGTGATGGTTGCAAATGGAGGAACTATAAATTTCTCTGGAAAATGCCATAATATCAAGCTAACCATGGGGGAATATGTATTGACTAGTGCAATGCTTTCCATTCCTATGGGAGGTGCTGATGTTGTACTAGGAGTACAATGGTTACAATCTTTGGGGACGGTAGCTTTTAATTTTCAAGAAATTTTCTTGAAATTTTTTTCAGAAGGAAAGGAAGTCGAATTATGAGGTATTGAAGGGAAGCCAGGAAGGATAATAAGCTCTAATGTCATGACAAAGCTTCTAAAGAAAGAACAACGAGGCGTAATTGCACAATTATGCTCACTAGAATTTCCAACATCAAAATCATCTATTTCTGCAGATCTCCAACAAGTCTTGGACAATCATTCCAAGGTGTTTGAAACTCCCAAAGGACTCCCACCTATTAGTGATCATGATCATGCTATTCATTTGATTCCAGGAAGTGTTCCTCCAAACATCAGGCCTTATATATATCCTTACGTCCAAAAGAGTGAAATTGAACGTATGATTGCAGAAATGTTAGAGGCGGGTATAATTCAACCTAGTCAAAGTTCTTTCTTTGCTCATGTAGTATTGGTACACAAGAAGGATGGATCATGGCGAATGTGTCCGGATTATAGGGAGCTAAATAAGCTCACCATTAAAGATAAATTTCCCATTCCTGTGATTAATGAATTACTAGATGAATTACATGGAGCAATTTATTTTACCAAGTTGGATCTTCGTTCAGGATATCATCAAATTAGAATTAAGACTGAAGATATTCCAAAAACAGCATTTCGAACTCATGAGGGTCATTATGAATTTTTGGTCATGCCTTTTGGCCTTACCAATGCACCTTCTACATTTCAGGGGTTGATGAATTCCATTTTCAAACCCTTCCTTAGAAAATTTTTGCTAGTATTTTTTGATGATATACTAATCTACAGCAGGTCTTGGAAGGATCATGTTGAACATGTTGATAGGGTGCTCAAACTATTGTAGGAGAAACAATTATATGCAAAAACATCTAAATGTTTCTTTGGAGTACAAGAGGTGGAATATTTGGGTCATATTGTATCTCACGAGAGTGTTAAAGTAGAACCTAACAAAATTAAAGCCATTAAGTAATGGAAATTCCCCACAACCATAAAGCAGTTGCGAGGATTTCTCAGGTTAACAGGGTATTATCGCAAGTTTGTTAAGAATTGTGGGAGAATAGCAGCACCTCTAACAACATTATTGAAGAAATATGCAGTTTCATGGACTCCTGAAGAAACTAAGGCCTTTGAACATCTTAAAGAGGCAATGTGCCTAGCACCGATCTTAGCTACGCCAGAATTCACAAAAACCTTTATTGTGGAATGTGATGCCTCAGGAAATGGAATTTGTGTTGTTTTAATGCAGGAAGGAAGACCCATTGCTTTTGAAATTCATCCAATCAAAGGAAAGTATTTATAGAAACCTATTTATGAGAAGGAAATGTTAGCAATACTGCATGCACTAAAGAAATGGCGAACTTACCTAATGGGAAGACACTTCAAGGTAAAAACTGATCATGATAATCTTAAACACTTTTTGGAACAAAGACTATCTTTAGAAGAGCAGAAAAAATGGGTCACAAAGATGTTGGGTTATGACTTTAAAATAATCTACAAAAAAGGAAAACTTAATGTTGTTGCAGATGCACTCTCAAGAAAGAATGAAGAGGTGGAAGCATTGCTTTGCGCCATTTCTATTATCCAACCAGATTGGATAACTGAAGCAAGAGATGAATGGAAGAAGGAAAAAGATGTATTGACACATTCAAAAGTTGCAGAAAGATCCTAGTACATCTGATACATTTAGTTGGAAAAATGATTCCTTATGGTACAAAGATCACTTATATCTTTGTAAGAATTCCTAACTAAAACAAAATATTCTTCTGGAATTGCACACTTCTCCTTTAGGAGGACACTTGAGATTTTTAAAAACTTACCACAGGGTGAAGAAATAATTTTTCTGGGATGGCCTTAAATCTGATATTCAAAAGTTTGTGATGGAATGTTTGGTTTTCCAGCAAAATAAAGTTGAGACAATTAAGACCCCAGGACTTCTACAACCTTTATCCATTCCATGTCAACGTTGGGAGGAGATTTCAATGGATTTTATCACAAGTTTACCTAAGTCCGAAGGAAAGAGTGTCATCATGGTGGTAGTTGATAGACTTACCAAGTATGCACACTTTTGTGCATTATCTCATCCATTTAAAGAAAGTACGGTTGCTACTACATTTATGGACAGAATTCAAAAGCTACATGGAAGCCCAAGGGTTATTGTGAGCGACAGAGATCCCATTTTTACTGGAAATTTTTGGACGGAGTTATTTTCTTGTTTGGGTACTCAATTAGCTCATAGCTCATCTTATCATCCTCAATTTGATGGTCAAACTGAGATAGTAAATAAATTTTTAGAAGGATATCTTCATTGTTTTGTATCTGATAAACAAACACAATGGGTCAAGTGGTTACCTCTTGCTGAATGGTGGTATAACACTTCCTTCCATACTGCAGCAAAAATGACCCCATTTATGGCACTTTATGGATATCATCCACCATCCATCACATCATATTTAAGAAAAAATTTGAAGGTTCAAGCAGTGGAAGATCACATCGAGCATCAACAAGAAGTTCTCCAACTCTTAAAGGATAACCTGAATTTGGCACAAAATCGAATGAAACAACAGGCAGATCAACATCGCAGCGAGAGAAGTTTTGATGTAGGAGATTGGGTATTTTTACGGCTACAACCATACAAGCAAATGTCCCTCAAGCAAGCTAAGAAGGATAATAAATTATCACCAAAGTACTATGGTCCTTACAAGGTGTTGCAAAATATTGGTACTATGGCATACAAATTGGAGCTTCCTGCTTCTTCGCGAGTACATCCAGTTTTCCATGTTTCATGCTTAAATAAGATTATAGGTGAAAATATTCCAATTCAAACAATATTTCCAGAACTTGATGAGGAAGGAAAAATCATATTGGAACCTGAAGCGGTCATGGAAACAAGAATTTGACAGCTACGGAATCGATCAATTTCAAAGTATCTCATCAAGTGGAAGAACTTACCCACTGAAGATTCTACATGGGAGGATAAGAATTTTATACAGAAGCACTCAGAGCTACTCAAGCGTTGAGGACAACACTTTTTTGAAGGAGAGGGGCATGTTAGGTCCCTATATCACTAGTATAGTCCCTTATTATTGTTATTATAACCCCCTTATTGTTATTATTGTACCCTTGTAACCCCCATTTTGTTATTATTGTGCCCTTAAATTATTATTGTTAGGTCGGCTAGGATTACATTGTGGCCCATTAGGATTACATTATGGCCCCATGGAATCCTATATATAGAACGGAGGTTTTGTAAATTGTATCATCAAAGAATTGTTCAAATTTTATGTAATGTATTGGAGGTTTCCCCCTCGAAGTGGCTTATTTCTAAGGCATTGATATCTCTTTTCTTCTATTTTTGAAGCTGGTTACTCAAAAATAAATGTAATATAAGATCTAAAGATGAAAGAATGATAAGAAATAATTATCAGATTGGAGAAATCTTTAAAAATCAACAACTCAATCCTCTTGGGGATAACTATGGACCTTGATACTAAAATACTGCACTTAACCTTACTTGGGGATTAATTTGGGTCTATGTCACACTCAACCCTATATGGGGAGTAATCTAGGCCTTGACGCTTAGATACCACACTCAACCCTATCTTGGGGAGTAATTTGGGTCTCGATACTAAGAGGCACTCACTCAAACCACCCGGGGAATAATATGGGCCTATAAGACCATTCTTACTCATCATGGTTAATTTTTTTGACTTAGAAATAATTTTCTTAGTCCATACTACTATCTCATCAAACCTCCCTCTCAATGAGAGGGGCAATCTCCACAAGTCAAAGCTTGTCCCTGGAGTTTACAAACTTTTCCTTGGGTAAAGGCTTTATCAAAATATTATTTGTCTACTCATCGGTGGAGATATACTCGAGCTTAACTTCTCTCTTCATGTACCATGTATTGGTACTATATTTTAGTGTTCCTAGACCTATCATCAAGCTATCATCTAAACCTTATCAAACAATCGTGCAAGCTAGATTCATACTGCTTCTCAACTTGTCAACTAAGCTACAATATACTTGGCCACTATGTGAAAAATATGTTTGATTCTTTCTCATCCAAAGTATCATAATGGATCTGAAACTAAAGTAATATACAAACTCTCTTTGTCTCCAACACTCCTTCCCCAATGTAAATTCCCACAGTTGTACTTTTCTGTTTGAGACATATTTCATACCATAACTGATTATGCCATGACCATCTGTACAATGTTGGTACTACAACACATGTTGAGCTATATTTCTTGGATAAAAAATAAACTGGTCTTCTTCCTTCCATCATTTCGATTACCCTAACTAGGTATTATTTCTTAAATAGATCCTGCCATGGCAATCCTGATTTTCACCCTCTGCCACTGATGTTATCAGCTATCCATTCAAGATATTTCCTCTTAAACTCTAAGGTTAACTCCCTCTTAAGTTCAAACAATGTTTGGATAAGCCTTGATTTCTCCCTCTAGAGGAAATATCTTGTTCAATGCAAATCCATCTCACACATGAGCTCTTTGGAATTAGTCAGAGAACAAATCATATAGGATATACCTTGATCCAACATTCTAAGAGGATTTTGTATAAGCCCTTCCTTCTTCTTACAAGCATAAAATTTATTCATATATCTCATAAATTTGAGATAGCTCTTACATACACTTATTATTTCAAAGTAGATTATATGTACATCCATCTAATGTAATAATAGGAATCATAAAGATAATAAGATTTTAAGAGAAGTGTACCTGAAAAAATTCCCCTTCATAACCTTCTCCCTCTCGCTAAGATAATCCTTTTTTTGTACATCTATTAAGTTTCCATCTAATATATACTTCATATTATAATTCACCATTAACTTTATAGATCAAGACATATTTCAATATTGTTGATCTGTCTACTCCCTTTGAACGCATATCCAAACTAGGACAATATATATCAACACAAATCCCTATTTTCAAGAAATTCCTAATGTCACAAATTTTATTTGTTATTCCATCTTCTTCCATAGACTAGGTAGCCATTAATATATACCTGCAATCCTCAATACGAGGACATGGAATAAAATTTACAACCAAGAAAAATATACAAGGACAAGAGACTAATAGTAAAAATAAAAACAATAGTAATAATCAAGAAAGAGAGATATAAAATGCTTATCTTTTGAGAACATGCCAGATCCCTCTTGATCTTAGCCTTCTTGCATCCATCCTATAGATCAACCTTGTCCACATTATCATCATGGTGTCATTCTTCCCTTGAAAGAGCTAGGCTTTCTTATTTCAGCGGAAACGCCCATTCCTGGGGTTTTTTCCCCAAACCCTATGGTTTTTCTTATCCAATATTTAATTCTTTCTAGGGATTCCAAACACAATAATTTCAATCAAATGTCAAAACCCTAGAATCATCATGAAACAAACTCATAATTGTTTCTTCCATTGATTGATATTGGTCCAAATCACTCCGCTTTCTCATTGTAGCAACAAAACTAGGTCTTCATTTCAAAGTGAAATAAATGAATCTAAGTTCCCATACTGTTAGTAAATGCAACGTCAGCACATATGTCATCAATTATTTAAAAGGTTGGCAACAACAAGCTCATCCAATTTCCTTAGTTTTTTATGATGGGACAATACCATATCTGCAAGTGATTATGATATTTAACCTTGAGGAGAGACTCAGCCTCATGATATTGTCATGTCCAATAGAATTCTTTCATCAAGAATATGAAAGTAACAATGTTTTTTTTTTTTTTTAATTTGTGTCTTCAGGACTAGACATCCATATTTCAATATCAAGATTCATGGAAACAAATTATTTGCAATTTTCTTCAACACCCAACCTTTGATAATATCTTCAAATGTTCAATATTGTGTGTCTTTAGCAACAATATAATTTATTTTCTTCTCACAACAAGGAAATGTGAGACATTTTCACTTACAATACTTTATAAATAGCTCATATCATAACTGAATACATCTTACTAGTTCAAGATATTCATACAATGTATCTAATTTTGGTAAGGTGGTATGACATTGACACATTTCTTTGAATAGGGTATACCAATACATGATGGAAGTATTCATATTTGACAAAGTTACTAAGAGTAATTCAAACAATGTTTTAGTGATGTTACATAATTCCCTTTTGAAAGGGTATAGAAGACATTAACTTTCGCTCTTGAACATATTTTCACGAGCTAGGAGCCAAACGATATAACTTGAAGAAACACTTCAACTTGAAGTGTTAATGCTACTTCAAGTTTCAAAATGTTTTAGTGTCTCATAAATTCAATGACCTTCCACAATGGGTCTAAACAAAACTTGCTTCAATAAGTAAGGTTTTGGTGGCCTCCTTTTCAGCCTAAGCAGAGCACACATTTTTCATTCTTTCTAACTTCTGATCATAAATCCAAATCATGAGACTCTATTATAGATAAACTTCCTTTTGACGATACCATTTGTATCCTCTTGAAACATCTACATATTAAAGGATGGACTAAGATAATGACTTATAATTCTCGACCTTCATCATAGAAACTCATATTATGCTTATGATAATTGTGTTAGTGTGTTTGGTGCACGCATGTATGGAATCACACCAAATTAAGGGGTGTGGTTTACCCTCTTAAGTTATTGGTCACGGGCAGAAAAATAAGTGGAGTCAAGCAAGTTAGTGGAACATGCTAGAACATACACATACTAGATAGAGAAATAGAATGCATATTAAAAACATAAAAATTAAACTAAAAACTAAAACAAATAAGAAAAAATCTCTGAATAGAGTCAAACAACTACAATAATCCAAACTGTGGCACTTTCGGCCCCTCTTATTGAGTGCTGGTAGGAAATGAGGATGAAACTTTAACCCACTTTCCAAGAGGCCCTTAGAACTTGGGTTATAAGTCTCAATGCAAGGATGTCTTTATTTCCAAGCTTGACTTGGTGGAAAGTCTCCCTCTCTCTACTATGGTGGACTGAAGTTGTTGGGTGGCCAACAATTGAGTCCCCTCTATCTCAGCTCTGGATCACACACTACTGGTATTTCTTGGGGAAATTCTGGCTAGCAAAACAATGTGCTTGCCAGTTGTCCATCTCTTGATGGCCGTTTATAGGAGAACTCAAATCCTCCTTCCCTCTCTTGGTACATTGTGGATGGTGACCCAAGAGAGGGGGATGATTCCATTATGTGCCACATTTATTCCATTGTGTGCTCCCTTGATGTCCTAAGGAGGCTTTGGTGGTTGTCCTTAGGCGGCTTCAAGTGTGAAATCACTGTCCTGGAGTGTGATTTTTGTGGTCCCAGAAAGTGACTTCCACCACTCCCAGGATTGCATGCATTTCGGGTCAAAAGGTGCGCAAAGGCGCTCTTCTCGAAGGATTTTGTGCACAAAATCATTTATGACTTGCTCAAATTTGATTTTTCCTCAGAACTTAGAGATTTTTAAATAGTTTCTAGATTCTCTAATGTATCTCAGCCCTGTAAATCCTTCTTCCAGACATTAAATAATGTCGTCTTTGCTTGTACGATTTTCCAGTGTTAATAGTTGCCCCCTAATGTGTGAGGTCTAGGAAGAATTGTATAGCTGAAATACATTATAGTTTCTTTTTTGTATATTGTGCATAGAGAGAGAGAGAGAGACATGCGTGTAGCTCTGAATTTGGAGACACCCTACACCGGTTCGAAGAATGACCATGTCTTGTGGGACCCCTGTAGGCAAATATAATACAATATATACAAATTTTCTACGAGGCGGGAATGTCCCAAGCTCGTAATGTTGTGGCGTCTTAAACAAATCTATTTTATAGATACATGTTCTGTCTTTGTCACTAATATGGTAGTGATCTGGCGGTTGATGGCGATGACTGTTGATGCCCTTAGGGGAGTTTTTTCTTGACAATAGGTGGAATGTGGTACCCATATGCGTAAACTTGGTATGGCATATAATTGTGAATTGTATGCATAGGTGTTGGCTCAGACCTTCCCATGTAAGAATTACTGAAAGAGACGCTTATGGAGGCACGAGTCTTCGACGAATTTGATTAAAGTGCAATTTATGTAAGGTACGATACCATCTTGACCTGAAATCTTGCGTTGTAGTCAAAGGTCAGGAGGATCGATGACATCTGTGGGCAATGATGTCTCCCGCAGTGCCACTCGAGGATGCCCCTTTTATGGAGAGGGGTGATCCAAGGTACCGCTTCCTTTTTGGAAAATAGGTGTTGAAGTTGAAAAAAAGGAGGCCTCAACCGACCAAGGGGTCGCCGAAATGAAGGATCAGGATCCTGGATGTGACGGGTTTAACATAGGCATGGTGGCGAGGGGTGACTGAAAACTGATGATGGGGATTCAATGGCTTGAGGTCAGAGTATAATAAGCAGCTTGGTGGTAGTCATAGCTATTTCTTATGGGTAAATCCCTGGAGTTGGTAGGACTTCCAGGGTGGGTATAAACCGGTTATGAATTTCATGGAGAATTTTACGTGAGGGTGTGATACTCCGACCAAGGGTGTTCAAGGATAGCAACCATGGGAGAAAATATTAATGAGTGGGTGGGGGACATAGTGCACCGTTTGTGGTCTTTGTACAATCACAAAAAGAATAAAATAATGGGGTTTGGTTTGTACAAAACAGAAAGATGGGTGCCCAAAAACATGAAAGTGTTCGCTCACTGATGTCATGAGGAAGGTGTTTTGCTGAGGTTGGGAGCCCCATTGGTTGGTATCATGTGTGAGGTTGATGAAGCAGATGAAAAATTATCGCAAATGGGATTATGTTGCTGGAGGTATAGTGGGCCAAATGCGAGGCATAGTAGTGCGCTTTTGATCTGCTTGTACAACCTTACTGTCCGGGAAAGGGATTTTATTTTGTATGGTAAAACTTGACCTTATGCATGGTAGATGGATGGGCATGATGTTCTTCCTAGACTAAAGTGGTATGGCCATGGCATCACTTTTGTTGTGATATATGGTCTACTCTGGGTGATGAGCGCCATGGGGGGGAGGCTCTACTAACCAATGAGGATGTTTATCATGTGCAGGGTGAGGTGATGATAAACACGGTCGGATATGTGGAACCTATGGTTGATTTCTGATGGAGAAAAGGTGTCAGGATATGTAGAGTTTTCTAGGACTCTATCATGCTAGGGGTAGAATGATACCTTCTTCGAAACATTCAGTGGATGGAGTTATGGATGGTTTGCGAGCTTTCCTGCAACAACAACTACCTCAAGTGAAATAATATTCTTTATCAACTATTATTGAAATTCATGATCTTTAAAAAAGAATATGAGAGAGGGCATACCTACCAGTGCTAAAAAATTATTTTTTCGAGAGTGCAAATGTGTGGCATCGCCTATGTTTGTTATGGAGTGCTGATCACAGTGCCGCTTTCGGTTCGAAGAACGGACCTTATGATCTCTCGTTATGGTCCTCCAAATTTTTTGAAAAGGGCGATATATAGGTGAATATGGCCCTAATTTAATTCATTTGTACTTGCTAATTTTTTAAAAGGTCATAGGATTATGCAGAGCACTTATTTCTGTTGCGGTCAGACTGAGCACCAGGGATTAGCGATATCATTCCTAGGTAACCTCCATGACATCCTGCACTTTAATTTTTTCAGTCTGAGGGTGCCGGGGTCCGTACAAACTTGGTTTGTACAAATTTTGAGTAATTTTTTCCCTAGATTATGTGGGCGATTAGGGCAAGGGTGCGCCCTTTGTGCACATTTTCTGGGGTTTTGCATGCTTTAAGCACTCTGTTCCCCTTTTTGGGTGCGCCTTAAGCGTGCCTATGAGAAACCCAGGTGCACCTTGAGCGCACATGTCTGAGGGACAGGCTCACAAAAAGGCTGAGGAATTTTTTTTGAGTTTTTGCCTACTTTTTATGTTTTTTCTGTTGCTGATGGGTTCCTGTTTGGATGATAGGTTGTTGTGGAGGAAGCGGAATTGGCTCGAGCTCCATACTGCATTAGCCACCAATGGTCAGGTGCACCGATAGTTGGCGCAATGGGGGCTCCTAAAGTTCATGAAGAACAAGCTTCTTCAGTCTCAGGACCAACTACTACGTTACTTGATCTAGCATTGGCACAGGAGGCGCAACATGTTTGTGTTGCATGGGACTAACCTTGCCATCTGTCCTTAGACGGATGTATACTTTGTGACCAGACTACTGCCTCATGGTGAGGTGTTGTGGTATCCACTCCCTTATGGGAGTGTGGATTTGGAGAGGTTCCGGGCACGTCATTGTGGCAGGGTGCCCCTTACGGAGGGGTGCATCAGCATTTCCTCAGTGAAAAACTTGGCTGAGCAGTGTGCTCTAGCAGCTATTGTGTGACTTGTAGGGTCATCGGCTCCTCATCAAGCATCGGGCCTATAGGTTGGAGTCTTGCGTCGGATGAGGTCCAGGAATTTCTTTGATCTTTCTCGATTCTATTATGACGGGATGGTGATGTAGCTTAACAAGGTCTGGAGTGGATCAAATTTGTTTTCGTACGCCAGTATTCTATGCAACATTGTGTATGAGAGGGTAGTGCTGTTGAGACCAATGGTGGTGGTGCCTCCTTGGGGGGCACGGGAGAATTTCATGAGGAGATGGGCTCCTGTGATGTCGCGAGGGAGTGGGGGTATGGTGGGGCATTACTAGAATGCCATGACGGAGGTCTGGTTTGAGGTCAACCCCCAGATGTTTCTGCCATTCCCATATGCATAGATGGACTTCCAAGGGGATCTAGAGATGGGTCTCCCTCCTGGTTATGCTTGGAGGCAGCAGGTATTTTTTTTATGTTTTCTGCATTTATTTGAGTATATATGTGCTTATGTGTTTTGATGGTGATACTGACATAGTTTTAGTTACTCTTGCAGATGTTGGAAAGTTAGGTCACCCCGTGGCTTGATTGGTCAGCCATGGTCCTCTTTGGAGACCTTGGGGCGGTCGTGGAGGGCCGGGAGGAGATGTTGTTGGAGGACCTGGTGGTGGTGGTGGCCCTTCGAGAGAGGGCAGCAGCTCGGCTGCTGCTGAGGCTGCAACCAAGTGAGCTTGTACCGATGCATAGCCGGAATGTGCTGATGCGGTGGAGGCTCGCAATGTTGAGCTGACTACTCGGGTTTAAATTCTAGAGGATTACTGGGGTTGAGTGGACCACTTGACCCAAGGGAGGACTTCTTGAGGTTTTTTGGATAACCTCGAGGAGGTCTGGCTGGAGACGATGACGACCTAGGAGAGGGACTATCAACCTATTTTACGTCGGGTGGCAGTCTCAGTTTTGATGGCAGCTCCAGTAGTGGTACCGGGAGTAGTTGTGGGTCTAGGTGCCTCGCCTAGGGGAGCACCGCCCTAGAGTCTACTTGTACACGGGTAAATCACCCATTATGAGGATAATTCCCCTATTTTTGATGAATTTTTGTGTATCTTTGGGCTGGCCAATGGGTCAACGACACTATTTTTTATACTCAGACATATACACCATGATATCTATATATATATATATATATATATGTGTGAGATTTTTTTTGCAGCTCTACATGTTGTGCCCCCTGTTTTTGTTTATGGATGTTGTTATACTGATGGATATCTATGTTTTTGGTTTTTTATTTATGATGGTTTATTCGAGATACATTCAGGTTTAGAATATTGTTAGCTATGCGATCAGTTGTTTGGTTTTGACTCCTTGCTACATGTGTAAATGTGATGTAGTCAAATTTCCTGCTTAATTTTTTTGCACGCAAATATTTTCTAAATAGATGTGAATCTCTTGTCTCAAATGTTTGGTTTAACTGCGACACTACTAACTGGGAATCAAGGTATAATTTCATATGGCGTATGCCCTAATGGATGGTGTCGCACATAAGTCCGATCACAACATCGTATTTTGCTTGATTTTTTGTTTCTTAACCGATGCACACACCGTTTATGTAGAGTGGTGATTATTCATTCAAGGTGATAGATGACCCAGATAGCTGTTGCTAAAATTTCAGACCATCTTGATGCTCCATCAGAAACTTTGAAGTAAGGTTCGGGTTGGTAATCCATAGCGTAAATTTGAGCGAATTTTGTAGTAAGTCTTTTGGTCAAAAATATAAAATGGTTGGGTTTTTGTATGTTCAGTCTAACGCAGGGCCATTTTGGCCCTTATGGGTAGAACTTCTTGAGGTAAAGGCCATTGACGGGGTTTCTGAGACATACATGCCCTGTCTGGTTCCATCAAGATGTATGCCCCCTAGCGGAGGAAATTTTTTATGATGTAGGGTCCTTTCCACAAGGTTTCAAACTTTCCTGGCCCTAGGGCTTCTTTTGTGACATCGTAGCAGAGGACTATTTCTCCCTCGGTGAATAAGAGAGGATTGATGTGGCAATCAAATGATGCTTTTTCTCTTCTCTTATGGGCCTCGTTGTGTTGCAGTGAATGTCGTCAGCTTTCATTGATGAGCTCTAGTTGTACTAGGTGCTTTTCTAGAGGTTAGGTATCATAAAGGATTTTGATAGTGGCATACGAATGCGAGATCTTGAGGAAATCAATGTAAATGCGTAAGATACCTTGACATTTTGCGATAGGAATAAGGTGGAAATCCTGGGACATGGGGGCGGCTGCAATCCTACTTCCGATGTGCGATGATACAAATCGTATGTGGTGTATCATGTCATCGGCGTTTGGTGGGGGAAGAATCTCCATGATGGGATTTTGTGTAAGTACAAGGTTGGGTTCCCTTCTAGGATGGTTAATTTGCTGTGGGTGGAAATTGTACCTGTTACAGAGGTGCCTGAATGTTTCCATTAGTGAGCATGCCTTTGGTTCATAGTTTTGGCCAGTGCAAATGGTGCATGGTACCACTATGCCAACTGAGTAGGTTGTATGAGAATCAACACTACTCACCGTCCCTGATGTGGACACTTGGAAAGTATCTATTGTAGAAGAGGTGGTTTTCTGCTTCCACTTTAATGTTGTTGGCTTGGGTGTGTCTAACTCTTTGGGGGAGTGTAGAGTTAACGCTTCTCTTGCCGCTCTTAGCTTGGGGATATGTGCACATTTAATCATATGGTGAAAGTGTGAACAAATCTAGCAATAGGTATGCGTGACCTTCTCTTAGTTAGAGAGAAGTATTTGTGGCAGAGAAGAGATTATGTGAAAACTTCTTGCGAGGGGCTTTAGTTCTTTGCACTGATTGACCTGGTGGTCATTCAGGTCGCATAGTTTGCATGTTATCCTAGGTTTGTCCTGGGTCATGCTTGGTTGTTGTGTCGTCCTAGCTTGCCCATCACCTGCGTGTGGGTGTGGAGTTGCTGGTCTAGGGGTGATGTACTTTCTATATCGTTTGATATCATCGTCCCATTTCTTCTCTATTGTATGAATCATATTGATGAGGGGATAGACTTGTGGGATATAAGTACAATGTTGTCCATAGTGATTTCCCTGACAAACAGGGAAAAATAGCCTAGATATGGGGGTCCCGGTGTGCTTAGTTTGTGGTCTGGAAGGGTACCCGCGTCATAACACTGCTAAATCAGGGAAAATGGTGACCATATGACTGGGCATTTTGCATAACGTGCATGTTGGTCTTCTCTGTAGAGAGTGTTTGGGGGTAACTAGGGGTTCCCTGATTGGTCACTTTTCAACTAACAAGAATAGGATGGATCTGCTCGTCACATCTTCTTGGGTTGTCGAGCTATTCATGGATTCTAATTCCATGTCATCTTCTTGGGAGAGGCGGACTATAGCTGAGAAAAAAATAGCGAGGGCTAGCCGAAATCGGGGGATATAATGACAATTTTCTAGAAGGTGATTGTTGGTGCATAAAGGACATGTGAATTTTGTTTCCCGCAATCCAATGTAGTAAACCCGTTCTATAGGATACCATCTATGGATGAGTTCTAGGGCTGTACACTCTTCGAGGAAGTGACCACGTTCATCGCACAACATGCAGAGTATAATAGGAGGGGGCATGACTAGGAGTATTTCTGGTGCACATCGTTCCTCTTGTAGGTACATGATGATACGAGGTTCATCTCCAGTAGACTGGGTGGATGGATCATCTTGATAGGATCGTTGCAATATTCCCAAATGGGGAAAGCAGCAATATATCACATAAAAATGGAAAGTAGCAACAAATACATCAATAAACCATTACATAGACAAATTTATAGCCATATTATTAAACATATCAACAAATAATTAGGCACAACATCTTGAGGATCATATCACTCAAGCAATGGGAAACAAGCCTCCAATAGGAAAATATGCTAATACATGAGAAATACTGCCATACAAGTGCCATGGGCCATGATAGCGTAGTTTTAGGGCATAAATTTCTTCATAAAGATAGATCAATATAGATCTACTGTCATATAGCTCAAACAATGCTAGGAGTCAATATCTAGACTCCTAAACACCTTTCTAAGAGAACTCAGGAAGGGTTTCTGGAAATACCTAGAAGTACAAAATTCCACAATGCATCCCTTAGGCTGAATTGCAGTTGCAAACTGAATACCGGAAGGAGGTGTCTGAACTGATAAATAAATTAATAGATCTCCTCAAACAAAGTCTCCAAGTGAAAGTTTGATCCTAACACTAAAGATCTCACCCTCCAAATCAAGCACTGAAACCTCTACTGCAAATGCTCACTGAAATAATGCATTCAAAGAGGGAATCTACGCTGTATATGATGGGAATAGGTTGGCCTAGTGCTAAGATGTGAAAGAAAGCTCAAGAACCTCCTTTTTCGATCTCCTAATGAGAAGAATGCTTCCTCCCCTAAAAAACTAGCTCAAAAAGTGGGTTTCTCAACCCTCCACTGCAACACCCTACAACACAACACAAATTTGAACAGAAACTATGATGTAGCTAAAGATTGAAGATTGGCCAGAATGCCGGATTTGTGGAAATGATATTGCAATACTCTTCCAAGAGGCTACCTTAATGGAAGAGGTGGGATCCCTGCTCGGGAACACCCTGTGCTAAACTACACTGCAAGCTCAACTAAATAGCTGAAGGATGCAAGATGTCATACAGACCACAAAATCAATAATCAATAACATAACCCACTATGGCTACCTTGCCCTCCTTTCCCTCATAAAAAATGTGAGCCTTCTCACCTTAGGTCCCACTCATTAGGGTTTCTTTTATCATGGAATCTTCCTTCCATTCACACTACATTGTCTCTTATTGATGATCCACTCCCCCCTACTAGCGTTGTTAACTTGGTCAAAATTGACCTTCTCCACATGCATTATCCCCTATTCACACATGAGGGTGCTTCATCCAGCTATGAAGATGATCCATTTTCACATTAAGAGGGATTTTATGCCTACTAAAGAGAGTTATGGGCCTCCCTACCCATTTATTCATCTAACTAAATGACAAGAGAAAAATTAATATTCCAATTAGCTGCATGCTAATTTAGGAATATTATAGTCCTCCCCTCCCAAATGTTGCTTGTCCTCAAGCAACTACAAGGATAGAACTGAAAAGCCTCCTCTCCTCCTGCTGTAGCATCCTCATATGATAAACTCCTCCAAGGAACAAGACGTTTTCTCATCGATAAATCTCCAAGTTGCTCCTCCCAAGTATGCAAGTTAGCTTTTGGTGACCATCCCAAATAACTATCATCATGAAGAATTAAAATACCCATGGAGGCAAAAATGTGCTTTCTATAGGCCTTATTTAGGCATGGAATCCGAAATATATTGGGAACTATCATTCCCATATGAAGCCTCCAACCCCAAACTATCATCCATACAAAATAAGTCACCCTCCTACATTGAAACTCATGAAATATCTCCTCCACCTTAGGCTTCTGCAAAGAAGGTGGGTTGCATTTCTGAGCTTGATAGACACAATGGCCTACCCCATGTTGTCTCCCTCTCCACTTATGATAAGTGTAGAGATGTTGCTGAATTTGGGCTGCAATAATGTTTCCTTCATGAAGCAAAAAGGCAATTGGATCTTCAAAGATCCACTCTTTGGTTCTTGCCTCTACCATCCCATATAAAGTGAATATGACATTATCATCATATGGAATGAAAATGAGAGAGGTACTGAAGGTTTTACATTGTGCTGGAAGGTGCCGACAGTCTCCCAAGTAGTCACAGCGCAATTCTTCTAACTGTTGTTTCAAAGAATAACATGGAAAGTTGTCTCCTAACAAATTGCTAGTTGTGCATGTCATCACATCTACTAGTAAACAATAATTGGCATTGTATATCAACTGAGCATATAGGAAATATTGCAACAATTTCCCAAAACCATACAAGGAATGGATATCTCCATCATCGATGTTGGTCCCAAAATGACCATGAAGCCCAAATAGAGGCTTGCCCTCTTGTGGAGCAATGCACTGAATAGAAATGGAAAGAGAATGCAAATATTGTGTTAGATAATCAATAAGTGAAAAAATAAAACTCTTACCATGTACTGAGAGTAGGATGATAATAAGATCCATGAATGAGCCCTCCATAGTGGTATGACATATCTCCATGAAAAGGAATGCACCATGTACTGCATGCAAATCATTCTCCTTATGCTTGGAGATCCAAGTGAAGAAGATCATATCATGGTAACAAATGTCTCCATCCACCACTCCATCACTCCCATCTCCTACTTGTTCATCAAGTGCATCATATGTGATGTGATCCTGAGAACACTCCATCAACAAACCCAAGCTCCCAAGTGACAACGTTGTTGGCCTTTGCAATAAGGCTCATGTCATCTCATAGCTCCATTCTTTGACATGCCTAATGTCAAATTCATCTACCATAATTCTACTATATATGGGAGATTCCTTCCCAAGTGGAAGTACCTCCTAATCCTCCAAAGCTAAGGAGTAGCCCCTTTTTACCTTGATAGTGCTATCACCTACTCCTCCAACATCATGCAAAGTATGGGAGAAAATCAACCCATACTCACTCAAGAGTAACCAAGACAACAACATCTCTTGCTGCCTCCCCACACTATCAGCATATAAAATATGGAGCAACAATATGATGGTTGACATGAAAGATATCACATCACCCCAATACACCTAGACCTTGTGCTGCCATATGATGCAAGTGCCATGCCAAGTTCCATCCACCAACCTACTCTTTGAAACAGAATGTGTCATATGATGACCAAACTCTTTCAAGAGTAACCAACACAGCCTTGCCTCGTGCTGCCTTGTGTCATATATATACAAGTGGCTTTCCAACCTCTTGCTCATTAACATCACCCATCCAACCAATGGTGGGTGCCTATCATCATGCCCAAAATTGGTATCCCTCCAATTGGTATCCTTCCTCCCAAATCATATTTCTATCTTTGCATTTCATGGGTTGTTGAAAGGAAATATTTTGGAGATCTCCAAATGAATACCACTCCTCAATGACCAAGTTGATCCCATAAGGATCCAAATATACAGAAGGAAAAATCTTCTCATTGAGCAATGAAGTGCTCATCAAGAAAGATCCATCATAACAATGGAAGATAAGATGTCTCTCATCAACCATCTGCCTATCCCCTGCTACACATGTAGAATGGTCATCAGAATGCTCCAATAATAGTTGGGCCCCAAACTCATCATTGTTGCTCAATGACAGTGCTGTTGATCTCCATGGTGGTGCATATGCTGTCTCAAAGTTATGCTCAATGTTGAACACATAGTTCTGCATTGCTTTTCTCAGGACAATGTTCATCCCATTCCCCAAAATTCTACAGTCCAACCCCAAGAGTTGTGTGCAGCTTAACAATGATATACTAGGATGATTGTATATCTCCTCCTTGAACAAATCAAGGGTCATCAGTGCAGTGATAGTTTGCTGCTCCAAATCAGTAATGTGCTTTGACCCTAGGTCATGCATTCTCCTTGGCAACATGTCTCCATAATCCTCCATATGATGTGTTGAAATAACAAGAAATGGAAATATGTGCATACCTTGGTAAAGCTTGGAAACATCTTGTACTAATACAAGGGTTCCTTCTTCCAGTGTGATGGCTTCCCCAACTATTGATGATGATGGATGCTCTTCTATGGATGCATTAGTGCTGGTACAAGTCTCCTCCTCCTTATGCATCTCCAGAATAGTGCATGGGACTCTAAATGTCAAGATATCAAGACCACTTTGCAAAGGTGCAAGTGTTCTTTCTCCTTATGCAATTTATCCTGTAGCAAGTGGTGGTGGAAGTTTCTTCTCCTCTAGTTTTCTTTTATCAAACTTATTGATCAACCTTTGAGTAAAATCTGCATATGCAGTCACTTGTGCATGACTCAAATGGCCGAACCACCAAATGTTTGCTTCACCCTCAAGGTGCAACGTTGTAATCTCAATTGTTTCTCTTTCTACCACTGGACATAGTAGGAAGAATGCATCCAACTTCATTCCCCAAGCTCTTGTTGTACTTGTAGATGACCCATCAAATGTAGGAAACATGAATCTATTGTTGCAAGGTCTTTTTTCTTCTTTGAGCTGAATGAATTGTGGGAGAGTTAGATTCTCCTTGAAAGCTCTAGGTTGAGACTTATATTCTGCAAGGTATTCACTTAGAATCTCATGATCCAAGTGTCCTCCATCTCCATGCCTTTTTTATTCTTCCTCAAAATAAAAGGGCACACTGTATTTCTTTGGAGCTCTATGCAACACCGGTTCTTTCTTCTGCTGATAGGAAGTACATGGACCTTCCTCTTCTTGAAACCCTTTAGAGGTCTCATTGCATCTCTCCTCTTTCATCTACTTGACCTCCTTGGAGAGGTTCTTCATAGATATGAAAAGTGATGAGACAAATCTCATTCCTTCCATCATTTATTATCTCTTTTTATTCTCTTATTTTTCTTATAGCATATTGGCTGAAACTCACAGGCCAAGTCAAGATTATGCTTTGATACTACTGTAATATTCTGAAATGGGGAAAGCAACAATATATCACATAAACATGGAAAGTAGCAGTGAATACATCAATACACCATTACATGAGACAAATGTACATCCATCTTATTAAATATATCAGCAAATAATTAGGCACAAGGTCTTGAGGATCAAATCACTCAAGCAATGGGAAACAAGCCTCCAATAAGAAAATATGCTAATACATGAGAAATATTGCCATACAAGTGCCATGAGCCATGATATCACAATTTTAGTGCATAAACTACTGCATAAATATAGATAAATATATATTTTCTATTATATAGCTCAAACAATGCAAGGAGTGAAGATATAGACTCCTAAACACCTTTCCAAGAGAACCCAGGAAGGGTTTCCTGAAATACCCAAAAATATAAAATGTCGGAATATAGCCCTTGGGATAAATTGCAGCTAAAAACTAAATACTGGAAGGAGGTGGCTGAATTGATAAAGAAATGAATATATCTCCTCCAACAAAGCCTCCAAGTGAGAGGCTAATCCTAACACTGAATATCTCACCCTCCAAATCAAGCACTGAAACCTCCACTGCAAATGCTCACTGAAATAACGTAGTCAAAGAGGGAATCTTCACTGTAGATGATGGGAATAGGCTGGCCTAGTGCCAATATGTGAAAGAAAGCTCAAGAACCTCCTTTTCTGATCTCCCAATGAGAAGAATGCTTCCTGTTACACCATTTTTTGGTCATCTAACCTATTATCATTAGATGGACCCAAGTACACCATGTAAGACCAATTTTACCCTAAGTAAAATTGCTTTCACTATGTGAAATAACTTAGTAAAACACTTTTATTAAGTTGTTTATGGTCTAAATAGGAAACCCCAAAAGGAAATAATAAACAAATCTATATTTGTTTATATTTCCTCAAGGAATAATTAGTTAAACATCAATTTAATTATTATTCCTGGTCATATTTAACCCAAAATAAGGAAATCAATTAAATAAATCCTTATTTATTTGATTATTTCCTAGGAATAAGTTATTTAATCCTTATTTAAATAATATTCCTAATTAAATTTGACTAAATCATTTATAAATAATTAAATAAATCATTATTTATTTAATTATATTTCCACCATTTCCTTAAAATAATAAATAAATCATTTATTTATTTATTATTTATAAATAAAGGAATTGACCCAAGTCAAAAATCCTTTTCCCTCCAACAAATATAATAAAGTATTCCTAAAGGGTGGTTCTAGAATTTGATTAATAATATTTTATTCATGCACCAAGTTCTAGACCGCCCTAATATTTTGTTATAAATAGAAGGGTTTTCCCATTCATTAGTCACCTTTTCATTGTATTAGATCACTTTGGATCTATACTCTTGGTCTGACTTTGAGCCATTATCATTGTCACATTCTTCATCACTTGCTTTGTGAGCTCCCTTTGAGTTCTATGTTTGTCTGGGTTTTCTACACCAACAAGAGAGAGAAATTTTAGATCTGAAATGCTGAGGACTTTCAAGAACCCATCCCATTGAAGAGAATTGGAAACACCTTTCTTGTTTTCCTCTCAGGTGCCCTTTAATATAAAAAATTCTTTCAAAAATATTGTTCTTGTCTTGTCTATTGGATGCATGGAACAAAACCTTATTTTCACTGCTTAATGTCTTTTTATGCATAGATCTGGATTTGTACAGCTTTGTCTTGATCAACTAACTGCATATTTGAAGATATTGGAAACCATAATTGATGTTAGGGATATTTGTTATGCGTAGATAAAGTGGTATTTTTCCAACAAAAGATTCATACTAACAATTGGTGACTCCACATGGGTTTTCTTTTACAACCGCTGTCGTTTTATATTCCTGCACATCCAGCTATTTCAAACCCTAGGGTTTCTTTTCAGTTTTTTGTTTTTCCTATTTTTATGGTTTTTTTCACCTCTAAAACCCTCAAACATTAAAATTTTTAACTTCTGTGTGTTTCTGGCCCTATTGCGCAGGTGACTGACATTAGCCGCAGCTGAGACGACAACTTTTTCTGAAATCTGCCGTCGAGAGACTCGGATCTGTAGGTCGCACTTATCAGCCCAAAACCTGCGACCTGGACTAGAGGACGCACTTTTCTGCCCCAAAACTATGACCTGGACCAAAAACAGGTCAGAACCTGCGACCTACACTTTTTTCTGCACTTTTCCAGCAATTTTTCTGGGTTTTTCTGAAGCTTTTGTCAGGGTTTTCGAGCCTCTGTCTCCACCCGTTTAGACCTGTTTCTGATCTTTTTTACTCAACTAAGTGGGAATCTCGCCCCTTAGGGCTTTAGTACCCTCCACTTTTTGTGGAATATTTTTAGCTGTTTCAGACGTCTGAATTTTCAGAGTTTCATCCTTATTCTTTTCAGATATGATACCTCATTTTCAGATCCCTTTTAGATCACCTCTTCTCCCTTTCAAACCACCTTATATAGTTTTGTTTGGGTTTGCCTCTAGGGTCACCTCCTTTTCCCTTCTACCTTTAGCTGATTTCCTATTTTGTTGCAGCAACCTTGCCTCTGCCTCTTTGCTGTTTTCTGCACCTCTTTTCAGCAGATTTCTCCTTTAGATCCCTGTCCCTCCCGACCTTAGATCTATTGGCCCCTTTTTAGTGTGTTTTGACTAGATTTTTTCCCTCTTTTAGACTAGTTTTGAGAGACCCGCCTCCTTGGGTTAGATGGATGCATTGTTAGATGTTAATTTTATGTTATTTCAGCCCTATTTACTATTCTCAGCAGATTTATTTTCATTTACGCAGCACATTTTTTCTTTTACTCTCAAAACGTCTAGGTTTAAAAACTAAAATTAACACACGCCACACACTGACCCTAAGTGAAGAAGAGCCTGGTTAACATCGCCAGGCAAAGACTTTAAAATCAATTGACACTACACATCTCTGCCCTTGTTTCGACATTGTCATCATTTGATTCTGCACCTCTTTTGGTCCTTCTTCTTCCCTTTGTGCCGTCATCATTGCGCCTCTAAGGCGTTTATCCCGGAGACTTCTTGGCCTTCACCCTTAGTTTCTGGTTGGTCGACTTACTCCTTCCTGCCATCGTCAAGTTAGTCCTCCCCCGAGTCTGCACTCCAACTCTTCTTCTGATTCTTTGGGTTCTCCCCCTACTTCTGGTTCTCCCCCTATTACCTTCACCATGTCTAGTTCAGGGCCAAACGCTAGCAGCAACCATGGTCCTACTGCTGGGTCTGTTACTAGCGGAACCACCATGGGAACTACCTTGACTGTCCCTTTGCTCCCTTATATGGTAGGTCTCAGTATCCCCGATTCCAATCAGTTGATCAATGATCCTATCCGCCATGATGTTAGTTGGCCTGCTATGCCAACCAAGCTCCCCTCCGACATTCCCAAATTCAAAGGCCTTGCTTGTGAATATCCCTCCAATCATATCTGATCTTTCCATATGTGGTGTTCATCCAATTCCATTACTGATGATTCCATCCATCTTATATTATTCCAACGCACGCTTACAGGCGAAGCTTCTAAATGGTATGTTGATCAGACCGCCTCTTCCCATACCACCTTTGCGACCATTGCCCAAGCCTTCTTATCTTATTTCTAGCTCCCTCTCTGATACGACATTGGTACTGAAGTCTTGATTTATTTCCATCAATCATCTTCGACCCGCCTTTCTGCTCATGTCCAGGAATGGTGGAGAAGAAGGAGCTTATGTTGAGCTCCCACCTTTGAAGATCATGTCTACATGGACTGGTTCCTTCGCTCTCTCTTACCTACCATCGGCAAAGATGTCACCTCCCAATTCCCTCAAACCGAAGAAGTCGCCCTCCAAATAGCCTTGAAATATGACTTCATCTATGCTCAATCTGGTTATGTTTATACCGTCCTTCCTGACCCCCCTAGACCCGGTGGCGCTAATGCCCCAAGGGCATCTCACTCTGCCGTTGATATCATTGGAGCTCTTGCACATACCTACGCTCAACCTCCTATGGGTTATGGTTTCCCTCCGGGAGGGGCCAGCACCTCCAGCACTTTTCCCCCTCCAGGTAGCATGTATATAGGATACAGCATGCCTCCTCCTTTTGCCCAACCTCCTGCTTACCTCAATTTTTCCCATCCTAATCATTATCCTTACCCATAGCCAGGTGCCCCAGCTCCTCTAGCATTTGGACCTCCACCTCCCTTGCCTTCTCAACCCCCGCAACAACAACTACTACCCCCTCCAGGGCAAGTATTTGCATAGCAGGGCACGACTAATCCTCCTTATTCTCAAAGAAAGAGGAAATGCAATCAAAATCAATCTACCCCTGGTAATCATGGATCCAATCCTTCAAGTATTGATTCTAACACTGCTAACCAACAACAGGGCTCTCAGCCCAAGCCGGACAGGCATCTTCGCACCAATAAGCCTTGCTCGTATTGCAGTGTTTATGGTCATTACACTCACGATTGTCCCCTATTACCCCAGATGTGGTAGATGTGGGAGTCTTAGGCTACATTGTGAGGATAACATGCCTCCCCTATTTTTCCCCCCAATGCAGTTACGTCTCAATCGGCTGTGTTTACTGATCCTTTCCCTCAGCAAGGATTCATGGCTACCCAACCACCTCACACCCCGGTAGCCACTCAACCTTCCCCTTCTGGTTCCTCTGATTACCAAATTCTCATGATGAACTCTGACCAACCTCTCATCGTCGACCTTAACCTTCAAACTCGGTCTCGTCAGTACCCCACGCCTCTTGCTCCGTATGTCCCCGAGTCACCATCTTCAGGTCCTACATAGCCTCTTTCGACACCCAATGGTCCCTTACAAATCCCTCAGCCCAAAGCTGAGGTTCATATCAAGGTTCCTAAGGGCCCATTACACTGAAATGCTGCTTTTGGTCGAGCTGCTCATTCGTATAGCATAGTATATGATTTGGCACAGTCTCCTGCTGCCATTTCAACACTGGAACTCCTCCAGTCATGTCCTTCTCAAAAGAAGGCTCTACTATCTACCATGGGCGCTGTAGATCCTGCTGATGACCAATTGATTGTTTTCAACGCCCGTTAGTCAGACCATCCTCCCCTTCCTGCTTCCATTGCTTTCCAAATCCCAGTCAAAATCCAGAACAACAACGTGGCTTGGTGTATTATTGATGAGGGGGAATCTACCTGTGAGATGTATGCTTCAGTTTGGAAACAACTCAGATCTCTCGAGTTTGCCCCTTCCACCATCACCCTTCGTGCATGGGATGGCCATGCCTCCCAGCCCATTGGCCTATTCCGTAATTTTCCTATCACTCTTGCGAGCAAGACTGTTTGCATCGACGTTGAAGTCATCGACACCCCTCTTGATTATAACATTCTGTTGGGGTGTAGCTACACCTATGCCATGTTTGCTGTCCCATCCGCGGTCCACCGCAAGATTTTTTTCCCTCACAATGGAAAGATAGTCACTATTTACCAGTTGACATATCATGAGCCAAAAACTCAGACCTCCCCTGAGTCGACCATCTCTTCTGTAGCCAATAAGAAAACCATCGGTTCTTTGACCAGTGTCTCTCCCGGCGTCTACAAAGACTCCTCCTTGCTTGGAACTTTCCCTGGTCTTCCTCCTCTTGTCTCTGATCCCAGCTTAGTGAATGTTTGCATGATGTAATAATCTCAGGCTGACCTTAAGCAGCCCGCTTCGGCTAGTCAATAACCTCAACCTCGCCCGCCGCAACCTGCTCCTAGCCCTTCGCCTCAACCAGTTGGACCTCTTCCTTCTGGCCCTTCTCCTGCCACTAGTACCCAGGAGCCCCTTTATCCTCCTGGGTCATTTCCACTAGGTCTCAACCATCTTGGAGCCATCCCTCCTGGCCATTACCCCACTGGTCAGATACCTTTCCTTGCTCCCCCTCCTGGAGTTTATTCATTCCCCATCATGGCCACCCTCTCCCTCCCCAATTTGACCTTGGGCATAACCGTCTAGTACCTTGACCCTCCAGCCACTACCCCACCTGGTCACCCCAAACCATACCTTGCTTTGACACCGGTTCAACTGGTTCCCCTAGCCTCTCCCGCTGCTACAATGCCACTAGCACCTCAACAGGACCCTTCTCCTGTTGTGATAGCAACAGGAAAGAAAGGCAAAGCTTGCAAGGGGGCATCCAAAGACAAGGTCACCCCAACTGACCCTACCCCTCCTCCACCCACCAAGCCTTGTGCCTTGTGTGATGTCGTCGGTCATGCCACCCATACTTGTCCCGAATTTCCCTGTATTAAACCCATGGTTAAAGTCCCTGAACCCTCTGTTTCTTCCTCATCCGCAGCCAAGAACCCAAAGACTCTTCGCACCAACAAACCCTGTGCTCTGTGTGGTGTCCATGGCCATTATTCCCACCATTGTCCTCACCCGACGCATTACTGAGCCTCTTTAGAGGTCATTCGCAAGTATGAGGTTGAAAAAAATCAATCCGCCTCTCCCATCCTCGCACAGTATGCATCCGGTCAGCTCGAGGATCCCCCTGCTACCATTGAAATCCCCCCCCCCTGACATTGAGATGACGGAACCAGCCGCCCCTATCCTCTACCTATCATCATCTGTATGACCCTTGGAGTACATTCCCTCTGAATCCCCTCCTTTTGGTTTGCTTGATCCCCCTTCAGCGACATTCTTGGGCTCCGCATCATTTGACCATATTTTCACCTATTCTTCTGTCATCCCCTGTGACGATTTGTATGTGAGCCTCTCCTCCCATGCTGATGATTTAGGTAGTTTTGCAGCCTCATGTGGTTTCCCTGACCTTTTCTTTCTCACCCATATCCAGAATGATACCATCCGTATCTATGATGTTATCCGCAGCATGAGCACCAACTATCCCTCCCATAGCCCTCATACATCACCCTCGAGTCGGTTTATGAGTCCTAGCCATCCTATCTAGACTACTCCCTCCCGTAGTTGTTGTTTGATGTCTACCCCGCACTCACGCTGCCATCATTATTATTCCCCCTCCCATTTATTGTCTTCTGAAACTCTTCCACAAGACCTCCCGTCCACACCCTATATCGGTTACGTCGATGATGCAAGTCGCTATTCCTGGAATCTAGCCTCGGCAGCTTGGGCCATCTTTTCCCCCTTGCATACCGTCATTCTCTCCAATGGGATCTTCATTGGTGTTGCCACCAATAATCAAGCCGAATATGATGACGTGCGTGGTCTTTTAGCCAATGCCCTCTCTCATCACATCCTTCATCTGCATGTTCATTTAGATTCCCTGCTTCTTGTCATGCAAATCAATGGTGTTTATCGTGTGTATAATCCTATCCATTTTAGACGATATTTACGAGTGAAACTTTTGATACGTGAATTTAGAGTCATTAGTTTCAGTCATGTACCTAGAGAACAAAATCACTACATAGATAGCATTACAAACCATGTCCTAGATTGGCATTTATCACACACATTTCCCACAAGACAATAACATTCAAAATCATCAAAACGATGCATATCCATAATATGTGTTGTACTACATGTTTTTAGAGTCCATCTACTCTGATACATATGACATGGCCATAGCATGTTACAAAAAACAAAACTCAAAACTGGGGGGCACCACTTTCCCCTACATACACACTAGGGGGTACCACCTGCCCTACATCTAATCACTCTCTAGAGGATCCCGAGCCAATGGCTTTGCTCCCGTAGCTCTTAGATCACGCACAGTCTGACTAGCCATCACCATGCGTCGCATGACACCTTGCCATTCCGAGGGTAGCCCAATACATAGCTCTATGTACTGGTCATATTAGTCTTTCCAACCCTGCTCCGAAACACCGGTCAGCAACCCCTCACATCTATGACGGATGTCCTCTAGGAGAGTGGTCATATCCTCATTCTGTGCCGTTCTCGATCCACTAGCACCTGTAGTTCCTGCTACTGTGGGTCGTCCCATATATCCGGCCGGTTTTACCGGAGCTATATCTCCATACAAAAAGTATAAGGATCAATACCATATATACTATTCACAAACTTTCACATGCACGTAAAAGATTAGTCACTTTTCACTTACCATCGGGCCCCCATACTCGACCAAGCGGAAGTGTCAAGTCCGGATCTCCACAATAACTCATCCCACTATAGGGATAATCATCTATGTACAACGAAATCTGATCCCAATGGGCAAAGAAATCTAGTCAGAACACCCGTCTGACCGCCCCTCCTCCTCCTATACACAATAGTTTCCCCCACCGGCGCATCCTGGGTTCTCTCGGACCCCCATCCAGTAGCTGTACATGAGGTCGCAAGGTCGGGATCTTCTCAAAAAAGAAGGAGCACAATATGGTCCCATACATGCAATCATGGTTCACTTGCCGCTTGCAAAGAAACAACTGTCGTTTCAACGACACCAACATCATCTGGGCCCACCCATAGTAGGTCCCACTCAACACACTTTCTACAATCATCATCTGCCCTCCAATGATGTGATGGAGCGCCTAGCTGCCTAGGATCCACAACATTTCTGCCACAACTGCACGGGTATCTAACCTCTCTAGATCCCCAATTGGTATCCGAGTCCCTTTGACTCAGAGGCCTAGTCGACAATGTCGCTCTACAAAATCCATGATGTTGCGCCCCTGCGGTAACATAGTTTTGTATTTCCCACCATCCCTAATGGTGGGAGACCAGTCAGGAAATACAGATCCTGGACTGTCAACTCAATCCTGTGCCCCTACACTATAAATACCTCATTATCTGGATCCCAATAACTGACAATCCGGGCCAACAAGGGCTTCCCAGCTCTCATTAGAGGGTTCTCCACAAATTTTAGAACCCCAAACCTGGCCAATGCATGACGGACACCCTGATCCACTTGGATTTCCGACCGTAATGTACCCAGGTCTCTCTCTCTCCACTTGATCTGTATATCTACCATATCTGCACAAAAACATCATCTTTGTCAGTATACAGATCGGAAAAATTGCATTCAATTACACAAAACCTGACTCTCAGCCCACAACAGCACTGAAATCACCTCCATCTGACAGGTCGTACTTTTTGGCCAAATCCTGGGACAGGTCGCACTTTTCAGGCCGAAACCTGCTTCCCAGGTCACATTTTTTGGCCCAAATAGTGCGACCCGGCCGTGAAGATGAGGGAGGGGCTCTTCCTGAGATTTGGGACCCTAATCTGAACTTTCAATCCATCAAAAAGAAAGAGTAGGATTAGGCCTCTTACCTGCAACTGAAAAATCTCGATTCCAACAGTTAGTTTGTCCGCTACGATCACCGTAAGATTTAGGGCCTTCTCTCCTCTCCACATTCAGCACAGATACACAAGCAAATGAATGCATTTGGAGGGAAAATGCATTATTAGAAGAGAAACCCCTAATTTTTCTTTCGCCCGCTACGACCAAACCATAGCCCCGTTTGAGAAACCGTCTACACCATTGGAAAGCTCTCATCGAGCACTCAAATGGGTATCTGTTAGTTTTTTGTGATTTGATACTTCACTAGGACACATTTTTTCCATGAAGGGTCTATTCACCTCTCCTCCAAATCGAATTTCCTCACTTACAACACTTGTACTTGGGGCACCACATTGCCTCCTTACTTGTCCTTTTTCGTGTCGATTTTCATCATGAGATACCCCCTTATACTCATGTGTTTATGGTCCCCCATTTGGACCTTCCCTATGTGGCAGCACCATTGAGTCGCCCTTGTTTAGAGCATCCAAGTTGAGTTATCATCACATTCATGGAGTCTATCCCGAATCCCTTTGTATCCCGTCATAGTCCTCCATCCTTCATTACTTGGTTCCTCTATCGTGCCGCACATTATGGCCTTCAACCCCACTGTCCCCTATCCCTCATGATATCATATCAGTCGCTGCCAAGTCCTCCATGCCCTCTATGCTCTAACAAGGGAAGTCATCCATTCACTACTCAGTATTCCCCACTCCATCATCATCATTACTATCAATCTGTCAATCGCTCTACTCTTTTCTCTAGTGCCTTAGTTGAGGACCCCTTATTTCCTCACCTATGGTAAACCTCCTTATGTCGACATCAACTCATTAATTCCAGAAGACAAGTCTAAAGGGAGGTGTACCTTGGTTCCGGGTTCCACACTTGTTTGGTGCCTCAGATCAGGCAAAAGGGGATTTCTCATTACCCTTTGAATTGATTGCTTCTCAGCTCCAGCTCCTTTCAGCAAGATCGAGATCTGTATACTTGATGGTCCAGTGATGCAGCAGCAGATATTGGTGATTCCTGGGTGTGTGTGAGATGTCTCAACCCTCATGAGGGGGTGGCCCTGCAGGTAGAACCCCACATGCCGGGATGACCTTTTCATTCCAACCTTTGATGCAGCTCCATATATTTGATGATTTCGGCCTTAGCCGCTTGCAGCGCCTCTTTGATTTGCATGTATCAGTCAAATTTTGCAAGCTCTTCCCCATTTAAAAGGGGCATTTGGGTTGTATTTGTATCTCATGTACTCAGATATTATTGTATAAGTCCTGGCTGTTATCCCAGGCACAACATGTATGTGGGATTCATCATTCTATATTTTATCTGGCTCATGTTTATGTCAGCATGTACTTTATAGTTCGGTTCTTTTTTTACTGGACACACTATTCTTTTGTACTTTGTCTCGGTGGGCATAGGAATGCCTCCCCTTCCGCCTTTAGCACAAGTACCATCTCATAAAAAGAGACTTGTTGCACCTATAAGTCTCTTCTCCTCAGGGTCTAGTCCTTTAGCACATTAGACTACCTTACATTTCTCTCTCTGACTTCCCTCTTTATGTCTGGTGATTGAGTTCTTACAACGTACTTCGGTCATACGATTTTCTCCTAACACTCGCACGCTGGGGGGCAATCTGTTACACCATTTTTTGGTCATCTAACCTATTATCATTAGATGGACCCAAGTACACCATGTAAGACCAATTTTAACCTAAGTAAAATTTCTTTCACTATGTAAAATAACTTAATAAAACACATTTATTAGGTTGTTTATGGTCTAAACAGGAAACCCCAAAAGGAAATATTAAACAAACCTATATTTGTTTGATTTTCCTCAAGGAATAATTAATTAAACAACAATTTGGTTATTATTTACGGTCATATTTAACTTAAAATAAAGTAATTAAATATCCTTATTTATTTGATTATTTCCTAGGAATAAGTTATTTAATCCTTATTTAAATAATATTCCTAGTTAAATTTGACTAAATCATTTATAAATAATTAAATAAATAATTATTTATTTAATTATATTTCCACCATTTCCTTAAAATAATAAATAAAGGATTTGACCCAAGTCAAAAATCCTTTTCCCTCCAACAAATATAATAAAATATTCCTAAAAGGTGGTTCTAGAATTTGGTCAATAATATTTTATTCATGCACCAAGTTCTAGACTACCCTAATATTTTGTTATAAATAGAAGGGTTTTCCCATTCATTTGTCACCTTTTGTTGCATATTAGATCACTTTGGATCTATACTCTTGGTCTGACTTTGAGCCATTATCATTGTCACATTCTCCATTATTTGCTTTGTGAGCACCCTTTGAGTTCTATGTTTGTCTGGGTTTTCTACACCAACAAGAGAGAAATTCTAGATCTGAAGTGTTGAGGACTTTCAAGAACCCATCCCATTGAGGAGAATTGGAAACACCTTTCTTGTTTTCCTCTGAGGTGCCATTTAATATAAAAAAATTCTTTCAAAAATATTGTTCTTGTCTTGTCTATTGGATGCATGGCGCAAAACCTTATTTTCACTTCTTAATGTCTTTTTATGCATAGATCTGGATTTGTGCAGCTTTGTCTTGATCAACTAACTGTAGATTTGAAGATATTAGCAGCCATAATTGATGTTAGGGCTATTTTTATGCGTAGCTAAAGTGGTATTTTTCCGACAAAAGATTCATACTAACACTTCCTCCCCTGAAAAACTAGCTCAAAAAGTGGCTTTCGCAACCCTCCACTGCAACACCTTGCAACACAACACAAATCTGAATAGAAACTGAGTTGTAGCTTAAGACTGAAGCTTGGCTAGAATGCCGGATGTGTGGAAATCATAGTACAATACTCTTCCAAGATGCTACCTCAAGGGAAGAGGTGGGATCCCCGCTTGGGAAAACCCTGTGCTAAACAACACTGCAAGCTCAACTAAACTGCTGAAGGATGCAAGAAGTCATACAGACCACAAAATCAATAATCAATAACATAACCCACTATGGCTGCCTTACCCTCCTTATAAAAAATGTGAGCCTTCTCACCTTGGGTCCCACTCATTAGGGTTTCTACTATCAGGGAGTCTTCCTTCCATTCACACTGCACTTTCTCTTATTGATGCTCCACTCCCTCCATACCAGCGTTGTTGACTTGGTCAAACTTGACCTTGTCCACATGCATTAGCCCCTGTTCACACATGAGGGTGCTTTATCCAACTATGAAGATGATCCATTTTCAAATTAAGAGGGATTTTATGCCTACTAAAGAGATTTATGGGCTTCCCTACCCATTTATTCATCTAACTAAATGACAAGAGCAAAATTAGTATTCCAATTAGCTGCATGCTAATTTAGGAATATTATAATCACTCGATGGCATGTAAGGTGTCCCTATATCGTGGGATCTCTGGGAAATGATGGGTATAGTGCCCATAATTTCTGCAGATAGCACATGCATGATTGGTACGTAATCCTTCGCCTTTACCTTTGGTGGCAGGTTCCTTTTTACAGGAACACGGTGTCGTGATGTCTCTCTCTGAGCCGAGGAGTGGTTTTAATTCATCTAGATTAGGTAGATATGGGTAGGGTGACATATTATGTCGCATATGGCACAAAATGGTGATTCTCGTTGTATGGTGGGAGTTTCCAACTTCTTTCCTGTCTTCTCTGTTTTCTTGGCTGCAACCATCGGTTTTGCAATGGGAATCTCCTTTGCAAGGATGTTTTCAACCATTTCTTGAATGGGTGGGGCTTCCTTGGGACGGAGGGGATTTAACCCTGTGCAGTGATGTGTGTGGTTCCTACCCCTGTAGGGGGAATGAGCTACCAAACTGGTATTGCAAACGATATTTTTGATAACACCACTGTTGCCAAAACCTACTGGGAGATGAATCAGCTGGGGGGTAGAGGAAATGGGTTTGGGAAGCGGCGTAGGATAACGAGGTTTTCGTGGCCAAGGAATTGGTTTCATTACTTCTTGTGTCTCTGTCCTGAATAGCTTCGATGCTTGATGTGGACATCATGCACATTGGATCCCCTGCGACATTATGTGATGACTCAGGTATAAAGGGGGGATCTCCTAGGAATTATCCTAGGACAGATGACAGCTTGAACTGGCCTGGGCCATATTCTTGGTACGGTGAAAGCATATCCAAGGATGTATCTAAATAGGGTAGAATTACATCAGTTTTTTTTAGGGATTGTTTCTCTCTATGCATCAATTGGTCAACAGTAATGATGCGGTCCTCGTGGGGTAACATCATAATGCGGAAGACAGAGGAGGCTATGGCTGACATGGCATACATATAACTCTGAATAGGGAGTATATTATAGTCCAAGTGAGCATCCAAGACTTCAATGTCTATATGGACCGTCTTTCTGGCTAAGCAGACCGAGACATTTTTATAGAGACTGATGGGGGTTGAAGGATGACCATCGTATTCTCTAAGCGTGATGACTGATGGTTTTAGTTCGAGAGACCCTAACTTCTTCCAATTTTTTTTTGACATGATACACGTGGATGTACCCTCGTCAATGACACATCGGTGAATGGTGATATTTTGGACCGACACTAGTATCTGAAAGGAGACCATTGAATGAAGCCTAGGGGTGGCTTTGTCTAAATCAAAAGCCATTAGGCACGTATCGGTAGGGTCGTAGCACCTAACGCAAAAAGCAAGGCTTTTCGTTATTTTGGGCATGACTGCAATACTTCCAAATCTGACATAGCAACAGGATATTGGGCTAGATCATCCACGATGCTATAATTATTAGCCGCTTTGGAGTAGTTTCTTGCTCACCTATTTGGTCCCTTAGCCATATTTGGCAATGGTTCTATAGGCATATTTGAAATGGTCAAAGGTGTAGTTGGTGCACTGGTACTAGCCCTTGACGCGTTGGTGTATGGTGGGGTTTCATAATTTCGATTCTATGTTTGAAAAAACATCTCTTCGCTAGTCATGTATATTTCGTGGCTCTTTTTTCCGAAGTTGTCAGGATTTTGTTGTTGAGTGCTAACTATCCCTTGATGGGGGGGAGGTTCTTGCATCATAGATCTTTGCTGGGAATATTCTCCTTGTCCGTGGTTACTCTACAGCTTCTTCAGCTTAGGGATATTGGGACAGTGGTGAGTATAATGGTCGTACTCACCACAGATCGAACAAGAGTGGTTTTTAGAAGAGGTGGCATTTTTCTCTGGTGTTGGTCATTTCTTGGCTCCTGGTTTTGATTGCGGTTGCAGTTTCCTCGAGCCTAAGATCGTGGGGGGGGGGGGTTGCTTATTGTTGCCCCCTTGTTTAGGATTCCCTTTGGACTCTTTTTTTCCTTTTTCCTTAACCACTTTAGGAGGGTATTTCTCCTGGCTATATGATTGGTGTGGTTGGTTTTGGGATGACTGCACAAAGTTCACGTGTGCATTGTTTTGCATAGGCAGGTCTTGTGTTGGGGATTGAGCATGACGCAATCCCTATTTTACACTTGGTTGTTGGGGGGTAGCTCTTCCATTAGTATGCCTATCTGCATACTAGGTCCCCTAAGCTAGAGGATAGGGTCCTCCATGGGGATACGACGATGCCCTATTGGTCAAATTTTAATGAGGCATATGATGACTTTGAAAACTGGGTTGTGGTACGTTCTCGGTAGAATCATACATATAACCGAGGTTTTGAATGTTGTTGCCTAGCTAAATTTGGGTCAATGACCCAATTATAGAATCTGCAGAGTTCAATGCACCTGGAAATTATTTATAATTTTGCAGGCGTGGGGCATTCGGAAGGATATTTTAAATATATCATGACTACGTATAAATCAGCTCGAGCTGTTGGGCCTTTCTAATGGCATCCTCCTCAGATATGGGCCTTTTTTGTGCCACATCCTTTGAAATATCTATAGTGATAGTTTTCAGGAATAGGTCTAATATCACCCGACCGCTGAGTTTGGCTTTACATAAACTATGGCGTTGGTGCCATTCGTGGAGATGGTACAAGATATGGATGGAGGAGGTTTGTCTAAAGTGTGTCAGTAATTCCATTCCAGAATCATGGTGGATGGGTAATTGAAAATATTTTAGGAACGCAATGGTGAGGGTGCTAAAGGTTCCAAGTGTAGCAAAGGGCTGCTCCACATACCATTTCGCTACTACTCCTGTCAGAGTGCATTGAAATAGTCTTAATCGAATAGTGTCGTCAATGATATTATTCGATGAGCACCCCAGGTGGAAGGTCATGACATTATTACCTGGGTCTTCCACTTGCTTTCCTTCGAACTTTGGAATATACGAAGCGAGCTTCGTGGTCATGGGAGGCCATGTAGGGTTGTGTGAAATGGGGTCATTCATCAACTTGGTTAAATCTAGCAGATTCAACAAAGCTAAAAAGGGTGACTGCAAGTTTGAAGCCATTGTAACTTGTGAAAACACAAATTTCTGGTTAGAAAGAGGGTTTTTATACGACGTACCCTACTTTGTATTCGATTGGCTTCCAGAATGGGTAGCACTCCACTGCCCTCTAGGGGTTGTGGGAGGGGTGGTATGTGATGTGGCATTGGGAGACTGACCAGGGTTCCCAACTAAGGATGCCCCAATAAATGACGAACCAATAATGGTGGCAGTGTTCTGTCTTTGATGCCTAAATGGCGAAAGACCCGGAACCCCTCCCGGTAAGGGGGGGAGGTCCAAAAGATGTTTAGATCGAGGACATCCCATTGGGTCTATTTTGTTGTTGACTAGGTCTAGTTTTGGAAATATTTTAGAGGATAGAGATTATGATCAAAGAAAAATTCTGATCACATACATAAAACAAAGCGAAAATAAAATAAATTTTCCCTTTAAATTAATCCTATGTGATTAGTCAATCAAAAAATATGGTTTTTTTTTGTTTTTGTATGATACTCAAATCCTAGAAGACCTATTCATCCTCACACACTCAAATGTAACTGAGCCTTGAGAATATATCTTGTGATTGTTGGTACAACGTCCCGTAAGAGTTGGCGATGCCCCCAGTCAACCGAAGAAAATCCACCGAGGTAAGGGTAGAGGATCTAGTTCTTGCCTGCACCGTCACCTATAGGGAAAAGATTCCCTAATTTTGGCCACTAAGTACCAGCGTCCCATGTGATCATTCAAGTCTTAGGCTTATCGGTAAGTTATTTAATAGTACCAAGTATCAGTCGGGTTGGGTAGCCCCAACTGATATCGCACGCACTGCGCCTAAGCCTAACCCCCTCTGAAACGGGTCTCTACTGTGCTCAAGGTTTTTTTTCCGTGGTTTGATAAGTGGATTTAAATATCCCTAAACGGTCAACTTCTATGTTTCAAGATGAACAATGATCAAGGCGGATTATTGGATTCCTACCCCCTTGATCCTAACTTAAACTATAAATTCATTTGTGGCCCCTATGGGGAGAATTTAGTGAGTTTGGTTAAGTTAGTTTTATGTGTCTTTGCTTTGCTTAGTGTGTGGATGTGTGTGAGAAAAAATTGGACAAGAAAATAGTTTGAACATGTGGATATGAGATGATCCTTTTCAAAATCCCCTATTAAAGTGTGTTCTATTGTTCCTTTCTCAAAAGAAAAACATGTGTGGATATGGGTCGCTTTCTATTTTTCCTAGTTAATCTATGTGATCAACTAAAGGGAGATGGTGAGTTGTGAATAGAGAGTGTTCATATGCTTGCCTAGGATCACTGAAGGGTGCAAAGGCAGCAAATATTACTTTCTCTTCTATCACAATTCAATCCTGGTCCCGAAATCCTAGTGCAAAAATTGAACTAAACTAATGAATTTTACACTAGAAAAAAGAAACTAGCTAAGCATGCGTGGACTTGGGCCACTTACTTTGGCTAATTATCTAGGTGTGTTGGTACCTAAATTTGAAAAACATAAATTTTTTTTGGAATGCAATTTAATTTCCCCCCCTACTTAAACAATTCGTGAACTTTGCAAAAATCAACTTGAAATAAAACTAACACTAAGCCTACAAAAAGCAGCTATGAGTGAGCTTTAGCAAGCTACAGGGTACCTCAACTAGTGCTGGTAGATGTATTATGGGCTGTTAGGAACTTTACAAGCAGGAAAAGATATAAATATGGGATAAATTTCTCATTCTGTCTTTTGTGCGCAAAAGGCTGCAACAGGCACGATATTTGCACACAGATCATCTCTGAACATGTGCCCTGGGTGCATATGTGTGAGGGAAAAGCACTCAAATTCCTGAAAAAGTAATTTTTGGAGTTTTTTTGCTTCAGTCTGTCACTTGGGATGAACTATGGACTGAAGGAGAAAAAGGGGGCAATTTCATCCCAACTCCATAGCACAAACAGAGGTCTCTACAAAAAGGCACAACCACATTAACTTGGAAATAAACATTAGTGGAGTCGCCAATCCTGTGTTCGTGTGTTTGGTGCACCCATGTGCGAAATAACACCAAATTAAGGGGTGTGGTTTACCCTCTTAAGTTATTGGTCACAGGCAGAAAAAGAAGTGGAGTCAAGAAAGTTAGTGGAACATGATAGAACAAAAACCTACTAGATAGAGAAATAGCATGGATATTCAAAACATAAAATTAAACTAAAAACTAAAACAAATAAGAAAAAAGCTCTAAATAGAGTCAAAAAACTGCAATAATCCAAATGGTGGCACTTTTGGCCCCTCTTATCGAGTGCTGGTAGGAAATGAGGATGAAAATTTAACCCACTTGCCAAGGGGTCCTTATAACTTGGGTTATAAGACCTGATGCAAGGATGTATTTACTTCCAAGCTTGCCTCGGTGCAAAGTCTCCCTCTCTCCACTATGGTGGACTGAAGTTGTAGGGTGGCCAAAAATTGAGTCCCTTCTATCTCAGCTCTGAATCACACACTTCTGGTATTTCTTGGGGAAATTTTGGCAAGGATAATAATGTGCTCTCCAGTTGGTCATATCGTGGTGGCCTTTTATAGGAGAATTCAAATCCTCCTTCCCTCTCTTGGTACATTGTGGATGGTGACCCAAGAGAGTGGGTTTATTCCATTATGTGCCAAATTTATTCCATTGTGTGCTCCCTTGATGTCCTAAGGAAGCTTTGGTGGCTGTCCTTAGGTGGCTTCAGGTGTGAAATCAATGTCATGGAGTGTGCTTTTTGTGGTCCCGAAAAGTGACTTCCGCCACTCCTAGGATTGCGCACATTTTGGGTCAAAAGGGGCACAAAGGCACTCTTCTCGAAGGATTTTGCGTGCAAAACCATTTATGACTTGCTAAAATTTGATTTTTCCTCAGACCTTGGAGATTTTTAAATACTTTCTAGATTCTCCAATGTCTCTCAACCCTATAAATACTTCTGCCTGACATTAAATAATGTCATCTTTGCTTGTACGATTTTACAATGTTAACAATAATGTTAGAACAAGATAAGCTCATGTTTCATGACTTTTCTTCATTTAAAATGATGTATAACAACTATATATGAACCTTTACACTGGATGAGAAAACTTCTTGATCATTTTCAGAGATATTTCAGAGATTTCTCAACTATAATAAGAGGTATTGAGATTAGATCAGAGGTTATTTTTACCTATTGAAGACTTGGATTATTTAGATAAATAAATGATGTCCTTCATAAAAAGTACTACTTCCATAACATAATTAATAATATTTAGCCAAAGGAACCATTACAAAGATAAATCTTTGGCCTTCATGTAACTTTCTGAGATTTTTGAGCCACCTGTAACTACACTGCTAAAATGTTTGGACCTCTTGTGACTCGCTTTTGAGATTGTCATATTGGAGATAATTATTGGTCTGAAGTTATTAAAATTTTCAACAAAGGATTAGGATTTTATCCTTCAATAATGAATCATGGTTCCCTTTCAATAATCATTAAGATGAAATTTTGATCTTAAGAATAAATTCAAATAGGGGCTTCTAGAGGCTCGGATTAGGGCTTCTTTTTCCTAAAAGAAGGTAGGGTTAATAGGGTTTCTCTTTCTCCCATAGCTATGATACCATGTTGATTTTTAAATAGTTCCCCAACTAATAGTTGTTTCTTAGATTGATTTTTCTTACATTCATTGTTTATCATAAGACAATTACACACATAACTTCAACAATAAAAACAATATGCCAGTAAGATCATGAAGAGACAACTATAGAAGAGCACATTATTTTACCTTGGGAAAACCCACATGGGGAAAATTCCAACAACCTTTTTAATAGAGAAATATTCAATTCAAAAAAGATACATCTTATTCAATAAATAGGTTAAACATGGTCCATCCTGCTAGTCAATTCATATGCCCACCGAATGTATTAGGTCTTATTCCTTTCTCAGAATTTGATCCCCTGCTACTCTTCACTTCATAATTTTGAGCCTATCATGGAGCCTTTGTCTCAAAATTTTATACCTCATCATATCCTTTTGTTTTCCTTAGAATAACCCTTCATTTCCTTCATAATAGTCCTTCCTTTTTGCCTCAAAATATCCCTTCCTTGATGCCTCAAAATAACCCTTCCTTGCTACCTCAAAATAGGCCAAACCACAAAATATTAGAGATTTGAATTGCTTTTTTGGGATGAGGTCCCCTAAGGTCAAGTTTTTTTATAATTTTGGGTTAAATTTTGTTGAAACACGTTGCACATAGAATTCAAGGGGATTTGGGGCAAGTGAAAGCTCCTTTATCATTGTAATGGGTAAAAATGGAAACCATGAGTGTCAAACCATGGTTTGAGACCATGGTATTTGCACGTCAAAGTCTTATAAATATGTAAGAGTTGAGTCTAGTAAGGATATATATGTGTTTTCTAATAATGAATGTTTTGATCTACGTTTTGGGCAAATCTGTGCTCAGTCTAGGTAGAAAGGATCCTACTAGTTGTGTGCACGGATACCTAGTCCTGAGTTATGTGCAAGGAATTTTTTGTTGTGTGCGTAGACGAAAGGAAATGTATTGGGTTAAAGACTGATTAATAAATAAGTGTTGGCGACTCTGTTGAAATTTATGTGTTATTCATGATTATTTTTCTTATCTATTAATATGTTTCTGTTGAATGTGTATTTATCTTAGTTAAGTATTTGTGAAAATATTTTTGTGTTTGTGAAAGGGTTACATCCACGTAAGGATTTTACTAGAACTTTATATGTGATTGTGTGAGTATTGTTTCTACTATGATATGATAGATCTGACTGAGGTATAATAATATGTTTACGCATAAATATTAAGGGTTTTTATCTGCATTTCGATCTAGTTTCTTGTGAAGTCTCTGGCAAAAAAATAAAAATTAAATATGATAAGTAAGGTTAAAGCACACATCAAACACTCCCTGAAGGTGCGGAAACTTGGTTCCATCACCCCCCCCCCCCATACTACTTCAGGTGAGACTTTAGTCTGCGCAAGAAGATCATTGTCGAAAGGGGCAGTAGTTGGAGGGTTTTGTTGGTTTTCAAGAACACTGTGAACTTGGATTAGGACCCCTCAAGCCAACAAATGGTTCCAATGTTGGGACCAGGATCTATTTGAGGGAGATTTTATGTTGTGGCATCTGACGAAGAATGAACTACAAGATTATCTTGATAATAAGTTGCACAAATTTTCAATCCATGAAAACTGAAACCCTAAGTTGTATGCTGAGGATTGGGAGAACAGGTATATCTATACAGAGATCCACGAAATTTTTTTTTCTTCCTTTGCGAATGAGTTGCAAGTGTGGTTATCTCAAATTTTTTAGTTCTAGACCTATGCAAAGGATGATGCGATGACCAGGTCGACTCCTGAGTTGGTTCATCTGTTGAAGAAATATAACAATAAAATTGTACGCACAGTAGATTACTGGATTGATAGCGTTTTGAGTGAGTTTGTGAGTAAATTTTCTATTGATACCCTTGTATCATATTCTAAAGTTGAAAGGATATTTTTCAAGTGCCCTAGAAGTAATTTTTTTCACTCATTCAAACTGTGGTTTAAAATTATTTTATGTGAAAAGGGTACTCTATGCAGCCACATTGAGTAAATGTTCCAAAGAGGCCCGACTATGCACAGCGGAAAAACTTACAGGGTAGACCTACAAGAAGGTTTTGTTTATATCCCTCTCAAAGGTAAATCTAACAACAATGAAGAGTCAGAAACAAGTAGCTCTAGTGAATCTTCCCACTCAAAAGAAGAGGGATTTCAAGGTCAAAGTATTTTTGGGTCATTGGCCATAGCTCAGATCCCATCCAATCCACATCCAAATTCATCTCACACTAACAAGTCATCCACTCCACCTCCACATCCACCACCAGAAGTCAATATGGCTACTTCCATAAAGCTGCATAATTTCAATGGTGTTAAGAATGAATATGTTGAAAAATTTTGGTTCCTCGCAGATGTTGTGTGGATAGAGTAGCAGATCAATAATGATAATGTCAATAAAGCACAATTGGTTACTGCATTCCAAGAACGTGTGTTGGATTGGTACATGAGGTATATGGAAACCAACCCTGTTGCAACGATTGATGAGCTTAAAACCACATTGAAGGAGTGGTTCAAAAAACCAAAATCATACTCCCAATGTGTGACCAAATTAAAGGAGATCCACCAAGAAGTGAATGAATCTGTATGGGAGGCAGATCAACGATTGAATCATACCATCAGGGATGGAGGATTTAATATCTATGATATGCAGAACAAAGGATGGTTCATTGCTATTTTTTTGTCGCATATGCGCTAATCCTTAAACCAACAGAAGATTGTGACACAATTTGAAGTTATGGAGATTGCCATGAATTTGGAAGCCTCACCTATACTAGCTACATAGGTTTGGGCTCAACAAACCCAAAGCCAGTTAATTTCATTACACTTAGAAATACAAAATCTGCAAAAAGATAAGGAAAAGGATGTGTGCGCAAGAGTATGGTGCACATGTTTTAAGGATGAAGGGCATCATAGGGATCAGTGTCATGTATATAATAAATATTTTGCAGTTGGAGGACCAAGTCTGATTAAGAATGGGGAAGGGCCTAGTGAAGTTCCTAAAAAATGGTGCGCGATTTTTCAATCAAATGGACTACACACAACAGACTTCTGCCCTAGGATTGTTAAATATATTCTGGAGCTGGAGCAACCTTACTACACATTTCTTTGATTTTTGGGACATGATGAGAAGAATTCTTGCAAATTTGATCTAATGATTGATTAGGTTGCTTCATACATATTACAAGTCAAGGGTAGGGGACCAAATTTTCCTACATCGTAATTTGGGCACGGTGGGTTTCCAAGCAAAGGAGGAGGAGTTGGTCGTGGAAGGGGAAAACTCATTTGTTATAAGTGTGGAGAGGATGGTCATTATTCACGCAACTTACCGAACCCAACACAACAATATTGAAGGTGTTGTAGACAGTTTTATCATGTTCTTGAATATTTCCCTGTATTGTTTTGCAAAAATGCAAGAAAAGAAACTACAGACACCTACGCAAAATGTTCAAATGATGAGAGTGGAACCGCGCACTGAAGACCCTAGCATAAATATTGTAACTAGGAGTGGTGTAGCAACTGGAGAAGATAAAGTAGCAGGTAAGAGACTTGTCGCCGATGTTTGGGTCTGGATATATCCTTAGAAAAAGGAAGGTTTCAATATACAAAGGGAGAAGGAAACCTTTGTCACAACAAAGAAGGACTTTGCGGATTGTGGCACATATAAATTACCAAGAAAACCCACCATGGATACCATCGAAGGGGCCGAGCCTGTGGAAATGAAATCATTTTTGCAGGCATGTATCAAGCTTTTGTGCAACAGGAAGGTATTTTAGAATCTTCAAGCTCTGATTAATAGCTGTGCTGAGAAAGAACATCCCCATATGGAGCAAAAAGTTGACAAGATTTACAAGAACAATAAAAGAACTGGTCGAGAGATGTGCTTGACTACTCAGATAGGTGAGTTTGAAATGGACCAGATCATTTTGGTTCTGGGATTTGATGCAAATTTACTACCAAAACAGACTTGGAAGAAAATGGGAGAGCCTAAGCTGGAATGGTCTGAAATCTAGTTGTGCATGGAAAATTAGTAGAAGATTATCCCAATGGGTATACTTTCTATGGTCATAGTTGATATCGAAGGAGTTAAGGCACTAGCTGACTTTGAATTTATTCAAATTGTTTATGATTCAAATATTTACCCTACGTTGTTGGGTCTAGATTGGGATATTGACATGGATTCTATCATGAACCTCAAGCACAGAAGCGTTGGGGCCCTTGTTTTGAAACCAGGCACTTTTGAGTTGCGGATTGTACGTGGCAAGATGCAACCATGGTAGGCAGGGAGCTGTCAAGGTTGCGAAGGAAGGAAGAACAGGTGACACGGCTGTTGCAGGAGTAAGAACAGATGGTAGAAGAATGTGGCAGAAGACAGGCAGTAGAACTCTTGATGAACAGAGAGAAGTAGAAGATAATCGAGCGAGAAGAAAGGAAGAACTACAGTTGCATTGGCAGTAGAACGAATAGGCAGCTGGCTAAGCAGAGAGGAGGTTGGAACAGAAGGAATGAGAGAACAGGAGCTGTAGGAGAGCTCTGTTCATGTTTTTATGTTCTCTATTTCGCTGTATATCTGTGATCCAGTCCACGAGATAGGACTCCTTTGTAATCTGTTCGATTAAAGATCATGTTAAGAAGCATTGTAAGGGCATGTTGCTAATAAGCGAATTATAATATGAATATAGATTGGAGTTCCCATTATAATCCAGTTTGATTGATGTGATAGTATTTTAAAATTTGTATGGACTATCTTCCTAAATGCATTTCTAAAGAATATCATCTAGTTAGTGTTGCGTTTGTTAAGTTTTGAGATAGTTCTGGTTCGTATATGTATTTGTTTAATCCACTATATTGATATCAATATGCTCCCAAACTTAGTAAGGTTGCGGCACACCTTGGGTGAGACTCTCTATTCCTCATAGTAGGGTGGAAATGTCAACGTGGTGCTAGACTACAACGGAATCCTTGTTAGCCTCTAAGCCGAACCCAACTCTTCCTTAAGAGACCCTTTTCCTCGCCAACAAATGATTCTGTTGTCGGGACCTGCAATTTCATTTGGGAGCTAGATCATGGTATATCAAATCTTCGAAAGAGAAATACGATGCTGGTAGGATAACCACTTAGATCAGTTCATCACTCAACAATCCGAGCTGAGACACGAGAGGGATAAAATGGTCAAATATTGGGTTCTGTTTTCTGAATCGGCCAGCAACATTTATGAGATCTTTTGGGGAAAGTTCCCAGAATAACTATACAACTGGTTGCGAAAGCTCCAGACCAAAGTAACCAAAGGAAAGTCATGAAAGGTTTACCGTAAGTGGGTACACAGAGATCTGGTGGCCCTTCATCGGTTAAATACTGAGTTGACCCAAGCTGTAGATTATTGATTGAAATCTACCTTGGACAGATACATAGTGGAGTTTGCAGCGAAGCGCTGCCAGTCCTTTTCGAGAGCAGACGATATATTTAGATTTGGGTTACGGGGGAAACTACTGAAGGAAATTCTGTTGTGTATTAAAGCCTTGATGGTAGATGAAGGACTAATGGAATTCCAAAAATTTGAGATGGAAGCGTAAAACTCCAGTGCTGGGGGAAGGGACTAGGGAAGAGATGCTACAAGAACAGTGAAAAAAAAAGGGAGTAGGAGTATGGATGTCGAGACCTCTAATAGGCTAAGGGAGCGACGAGCACATCGTATGGCGTAGATCACTAAGAGGTGGCGAGAAAGGGTAATAAAGGAGTTGAAGAGACAGGAAAGCAGTCGAAAGGACAAAGAAGATGTGCCTCAGATGACGAAGGAAGTGGAAATTTAGGTGGGTCCCCAAGATATAGAAGGGACCGCTACAGAATTTCAGCATGTGTGTAGGAATCTAGCCCAGAAGGAGAAAGGAAAGAGAAGATGCAGATGCACACCCTGAGGAGATGTCCGATGTGGATTTGCACACTGCAATGGAGCACCTATTCCATGAAAGGTCGACATTCATATCTCAAGGTATTCCTATTCCCCAAGGTTCAAGTAGCTCTAGTCCTAACCTTCCCTTGGTGCTTTACCAACCACTAAGTGAAATTTTTGCTAAGTTACGTGAATTAAGTAAGTTAAACAATATTCAGTCTCCAGCAGTAATACATACTAGTAGTAGAATTTCTAGTGGTATCATCTCACAGCTAGGAACCAACGACTTCATTATAGTAACGCCTACTCAAGTGAACATGGCGGGATCCCTTACCCGGTACCCAGAGTTCTCTGGGAGGGGTAACGACGATGTCGAACAGCACTGGTATCTCTGCGAGGCCATATGCAGGGCACGATAGACACTGGATGTGGGGAAGTTGATATAATTTCAAACCACCCTTAGGGAGAGAGCTTTGCACTAGTTTATGAAGTGTTCTGAAGCTCATAAGAATCCAGCAATAGCAAGTGTGAAGAGGGACTTCATTAAGGAGTTCAAACTGCCACAAACAGACCAGCAGGGCCTGTCAAAAATGTGGGAAATCAAGCAACGGGAAGGAGAGACTGATTAGGATTTGATGTAGATATTCAAGGACGCGATTGGAAAACTCAACTATCCAATTGATCCAAACCATCACAGGGATTGGTTCATAAAAGCTCTACTACCCTTGACCAGAACTCCATTAACTCAACAGAGGATCGAAACATTGCAAGATGCACTGGAGCAAGAAATGAAGATAGAAGCTATGGCGGGTTACCTGCAAGAGTTTAAGGGAGGAATAGCAGTACAGGACCCTTCTATAATGGGATTGCAGCATCAAATAGTGAGCTTGACAGAGAAACTCAAGGAAATTCAACCAATGCGACCAACAAGACTGAATGTATGGTGCACACATTATCTAATGGAAGGACATTTCGTAACCGAATGCCCTCGGTTGCGGGGTCAGAATGGGGGGGAATTGGCTGCAGGGGCATAGGGGGCACCACCAATTGGAGGAGTGGCGCAGATAAACACCCAGGGAATGTATCCACCGCACCAACAATACACGGGGTTCCCTGCGCAACAAAATCCAACCACTATTGAATATTGTGAAATATGCAAGAACATGGGTCATCCACCTCGCCTATGCCCTATTTTGCAAAAGTATTCCACTGTTCCGAATAACACATACTGTGAGTTTTGTGCTTCAAAAACACATGGCATAGATCAATGTAAAGCTCTAGATGCATTGGCAGAACGATTGGACCGGCCTTCATACCAGGTGAATGAGACCCCTCGAGGAAGAGGAGGAGGCATGAGAGGAGGCCAAGTAGGGGGTATAGGTCCACTAAGATGTTACAACTATGACCAAGAAGGACATGTAGCAAGGGAATGTCCACTTCCTAGAAGACCCTAGTGTTCCCAGTGCTGGGTTAACATGCACGCAACTGAAGATTTCCCTGAACTCATTAAAAGATGGGAGGAAAGAACTAGACAAATAGGAAAAAATCTAGTAAATGCAGAGCCCAGGATAATGGAGACTCAGATGATGCAGAACGTGGCAATAGTAACATAAGGGGGCAAGAAAATGGGGGAGGATGCATGTACAGTGGACCCAATAAAATTGATCAGGCCAGCATCCCCAAAACTATTGTTCAACCCGGAAAGATAGAAACAATTTTTCCAAGAGGCAGTAGAAGCATTTGGTAACTGGGAGGAAACAAAGGTATTGAGTTACATCAACCACAAGAAAACAAAAAAATCCAAGCAGATTCAAGTACTATCATTCGAGAATGGTTCCATCTGTTAGGGTCCCGTGATTTGGCAGATTGGCAAGCCACGTGACAGGGTAACATAAAACCAACTTTGGAGCCCAAGGACCTAGCCTTCATGGACTCAGAAAGGGCTCTCTCTATTTGTGCAAGTGATGTAGATTTGTTTTCTTCTTATGTATTTGATTTTAGGCTATTTTTTAAGTAGGTTTTTAGTTTGTTTTTATGTTTTTGAGGGAGGACCTGATCAAAGATAAATAGATAAAAATATTGTTAGATCAACTGGGCTATGGGGTCGAAAAGGTCGAGAAAGCCTCAAATGGTGGACAAGGTATATTGAAGGGCCGATTTGGTCGAGGTAACATGGATTCTTTAGGTCGAGTGAAATGGGATGGACACTAGGTTTTTTGAAGGACAAATATTTTTAAACATAAATATTTTTACAGCAGACATTCATGTGGTAGGGCTAACCATTAATCACAATAAATGAAACTTCAAACTGATAGATGCATAAAATAAACATTTAGGAAATACATAGAGGTATAAGACCCTCTAACTTTTGGAAAATCGCCTTCAGAATTTGGGGAAAACAAACAAGACAAACAAATAACTCAATCTACGAAGAGGGAACTCCTAGACATCATATTTTAAGCTATCGGGAAATTTGAACTAAGATTGCAGAGCATAGGCAAAGGGCAAGATCGACACAAGACCTCTTTGGTTCAACTAGGACAATCAAACATTCAGAGAAAGGTTTCAATAATGGGTTTTTAGTTAGATAGGAGTAAACAAGGCTTACCATGAATCATACATCGATAGCATACATAATAACCATTAATGAAATTGAGAACAAGTTCTTAGGGTATGAAAGAGCATTTAAGAATTCTTTTGACATAACTAAGAAAGAAGACAAACATAGAAGTTGTAATGAATCGGGAAACTTGAGGTGCCTCCATGGGCATGTCTCAAATCTATTCTTTACTGTCCTACAACAAGCAAGAAACATGAAAATATGTATGATAACTAAGGAAACATAATAGAGAAGGAACACTATACCATTTTACCAAGTCATGGAATCCTACAACAATCCTCTTCCACCATCCAAAACACACAAGAAATTATCCACTGCATGAGACAAAGTATTTCTTCCAAGCTTGTATAACCATGTATTTCTCTATAACATCAATTTAAGCCTCTTCATACAATGAAATCTCTTGGAATGTATAGGCTAAAGAGAAATAACCTATCCAAGAGCATCTAGAAGGCCATTGGCCTATTACAAATATCTGATTTTGTCCTTGAGGCTTTGCAAAGCCCAAGGCACAAAATATCTTTAAAAATATCTTAAAATGCTAAAAAAGGAAATAAAATTGACTTTTTCTAACTGACAATGGCCAAAAAAGGCTAAACGCACATTTGGAGGAGCCACTTCAGAAAACTGCCTTTTTTGTCAAAATGCTACAGGACTGTAGTAGCAGAAAATTTTCCCGTCTTGTATGCCACTTTTTAAGGACCTCTCGATGTTGAAACGAGGCCCGTGATGGCTTGTTGGAAAGCCATGGATGTCTAGTTTCTGGAAATGTTTTATTTTCCCCAAACTGATCCCTGGACTTATGTAAAAAACTGAACTAAGTGGAAAAAACGAAAAATTAGCCCTTGCTGATATGTGAGGCAGAAAGTCAAAAAATCATTGTTTTTCGCCTCTTTGGAGGACCAAAAAAACTTCATTTGATCTGAAATTTTCTAATTAGATTCCCCTAAATTTAATGCATCCAATGATACCACTCTCAATAGCTGAGGATTCTCCAAAAAAAAATGGCGGCGCCCATGAATTTATGCAATTAGGCCCAAAAATGTCAAAAAACAAGATCATGTCAAAATTTGCTCAATTTTTGGTGAGAAAACCCCTTAAGAGTTTTGAGAAACATGCCTGGAAGCTCGGGCCAAAATTCCAAGCCTAGATGTGTCCTTTTCCTCTTTTCTTACTGGGCGCCCTCTTTGGGCAGTTTTGAGTTTTTCTTGGTTTTCTTCCTTGTGGTTTGACATTTTAGCTTTGGCGAAGAAGTCATGGCCCCTTGCCTCAGAGAGGCCGCTACCACATGCTTTGGAGAATATTCTTCATGCTCTATGTTTCCAATGTATTTCTTTGGGCTACTTTTCTATTTTTGTTTCATGTTGCTCCCTTCGGAATGCTCACTATTTTGTGTTTGTTTTCCATCATTATTGCTTGCTTGAGGGCTGTCCTGTTCCTCATTATCACTATACTGGCTGCCACTTTGTTCCTCTTTATGACTGCTATGCTTATTGCTGTGTTGGTTGCCATTATGTTCTTCCTCCTCACTACCATGTTTAGACTCTTTACTTTGTTTCTCATCATTACTAGTTTGCTTTTTGTCACTTTGCCCTTCCTTGAAGGCTTTTTTGCTTTTGATAACATTTACTGACTCACCAAGACAAATTGTTCAAATGATCACTGAAATAGGTCCTAAACCAAAAACACTTTATCCTCTTTGCAAGACTAAGTTTGTCCTTAGTTGTCAAACAATTTTTTTTTAAGTGAAAACAAGCTCCCTTCTTATGAACTTTGTTGTGAGCAAAGGGCTTTTAATGAGATCTATTTTTGGTATTTTAAGAAAAGTCCCCATTTGTTTTTGACACAAAAACTCTTTCCCTTCAATCACTGTTTTTATCCTTTTCTATTCACAGCAAGAAGACCTCCTTTAGACTATCAATATGCCCTTATCTTTTATCACTGTCTCTTTGTGGTTATTTGAAGCAAAAAGGGTGCTCTTTGGAATCACTATTTTGATCTTGATAAACATGGTAGTTTTGAAAACAAGATGTGTTTTTTCCCTTAACCACTTGCAAACTCCTTTCAAATTGTCAACAAGCCCTTGCACCTTTTAGTCACTGTTCCTGTGAAATCACTATTAATGGGACTCCTTTAAACCGATCATAAGCAGAACCTTCTCCCTTATTTATTGTTTCTCTATGATTTTGGCAAAGAGGGCTTTCTTGAAAACAAAAAGGTTCCTCCTTTTCCTTTGGGCACCAAAACTCTTTCTCCTTTGAAGACTATGTTATTTTTAACCACCCATAGCAATAAGACTCTTTCAAACTATCAACAAATCTTTCCTCCAATCACTATCTTCCTTTGTAATCACTATTTAAAAAAAAAAAAGGTGAACAAACCCCTTTTAAACTGATAAAAACACCCTCTACACAAACTCTGTTTTTCTTCATAGCCTGTGTATATCCTCAACTATTCATAGAAAGAAAAACCTTGACAGCCAAACTTCCTCTTTTATCACTGACTTCTTTGCATTTTAATGAACAAGAAAGTTTTCAAGAATAATTATGTTTTCTTTAAGCACTGGAGGTGAGTTTTTTGTGCTAAATTTGAGCTTTGATACCTTTGGATACCTTTGATAATTGGTGTTGACAGTGGCCTGGGCGGGGTTGAACGGAAGATTCAAATTGTGTTCAAAGATGGTTGGAGCCTGAACGGAGGAGCGTGTTCAGACTTGGTTGGAGCCTGAACGGAGGAGCGCGTTCAGACTTGGTTGCTGCCTGAACGGAGAGACGCGTTCAGGGTTGGTTGCTTCCTGAACTGAGGAAGGACTGCATTCAAAGTTGGTTGATGCCTGAACAAAAAAATGCATTTAGGGTTGGTTTCTTCCTGAACGAGAAAAAGGACCGCGTTCAAAGTTGGTTGCTGGGCGCCTGTTGAATGATGGCACAGGTGTGCCGCGCAACGTTACAGGTGTGCCGCGCCTCTATGAAAAGTCTTTTTGTGGGTGCTTATAGGCGCACCACGCTACTGTATAGGTGTGTCACGCATGGATTCAAGCTTAAATGTGTTTAAAAAAAACTCCCTCTTTCGTGAACTCGCCTGCACAGTGGTGAATAGCACTTGTTTGATGCCTTTTATACCTTTAGGACAAGGTTTTCTCCTTTTTATTTTTGAAAGAAACTTTTTAAATAAATTTTATGTGCATTTGTATTTTAAGGCGGCCTTTTAAAAACTATTTCACCTTTTTTTTAAACAGTATTTTTGAACCTTCTGTCGTATTCAATAGAATGCTTCTCAAAAATGATATTGTAATCCACAGTTTGTGAGGTAAGAGGTTCTCTAAACCATGATTTAATCCTATAATTTTAATCAAGGAGATCATCCACTTAAAACCACCAATGCAACCTCTTAGAACCTAATATGCAAATCCACTTGTTTATGAAGTGAAGAAGGTCATTATCCTCTGATTAAAAACATTTCAAAATGTAAATTTCTTGTGTGCTTTAAAACTCTGTCTTTTATCATTTGATGGAGGCACCCTTTGACTGAAAGTGAAGTATGGCTTCATCACACCTTTAACCCTTTGAATGATTTGTTCATAGCAGCTGTAACACAAGTATCAGTCCTCTGTTTATCTTGAGGAAGTAGTTGGATAGACTAGGATGGACCAGTCTAATGCAGATCTATTTGTTTATGGAGTGAAAGAAGGTCTTATCACATGATTTGATCTTCTGCTTTGTTCACCAAATATGGTCACCTTTAATCCTTATGAATGAGCAGATCATAGTAGCTGTAACACAAGTATCAACCCTCTGTTTATCTTGAGGAAGTAGTTGGATAGACTAGGATGGACCAGTCTAAATGAAAGATATCCTTCTTATATAAAACAACTGTGTGTATTGTCTGCTTTATATCAATTTGCAAGGGTCAATTTAAACCTAGCTTGGTTTACTACCTTACCATTTAGATGAGGCTGCTATTAGTCAAAAACTCCATTCTCAGATTACACTTTGAAGGAGGGCTTTTGTAAACATAAGGATAGAATCCTTTAGCACCATTATGCCACTGTTTGGTTTTTCATGTGAAAGAGGCCTTTAACTTATCATCTCTCATTTGTTTCATCATTATTTCTCAACTTTTTTTTTTTTAAATAGGGACCTTTATCAAACACAATTTTGAAACCCTGCTAATGCATCCACTGTTCATCTTTGGAGGAGGTGGCACAAAACAATCTCTGAAGTTACTTATGAACATGTTGGCCCTCTGCTTGTTTGTGAAGGAGGCCACAACATGTCTTCTTAATCCTCTTCTTTTTATGAAGGAGGTTATCATCATTGTTTCTAACCATCTACTTTTCATTGAAGGAGGTTATCATTATACACATGAAATCTTATCTATTTCAACACTATGTCACTTCTCTGTAGTATATGTCTCTTCTTAAAGAATACCAAGAGGAAACAAAGTGAATTATTACATTTTTCATTGGTAAAATCACTTGAACCTAAAGTCCTCTTTGCTTTATGAGGCATTGTTTGAGATGTATATTCTTTTTGTAAAATATCACTAAGAACACTAGATCAGAAAAAATGTGATTTGTATATGGAGAATGCTTACTGCCAAACATCATGGACTAACCTTCCTTTGACTGTGTTTTCAGGGATACCTTGAAATTGCTTTTGACTAATGTTCACATCCCAGGCTAAAGATAACATAAGAAGCAACTGTCTTCTTATGCCCTATATGATGATACCCTTTGGAAAGTTTATGCAGCAATTCTTTTGGAGGAGATACCGAAACAATGCTTATCAGCATTACATCAGTCTTTTGTATTCATGTGACTTGGGGGATTATCTCTGTTCTTCAGGTAGTTCTTGGATTTAAAACCATACCTATTAGTTGCCTTCACTCACTGCACTCCATTTGTTTCATTGATGGAAAACTAATTCATCATGAAGGACCTATTGAAATTTGTCCTTGTGCCCTCATCTGCATACTGATCAAAATTAAATTACACCCCTACAAAGATGTAAAAACATATTCTTTTGAACCTTGGAGAGCTCCTTTGGTGTTTCATGGAGATTTTGCCCAATCTAAGTATATTTCTTCAGATAGTGAACATCCTCATCTTTTCCTAATCTGGATCTTTGTGAACTTTTTCTGAAATGATACAGAGTAGCCTCTTAGTGGTGCGAGACCTATGGATGGATCAAGACTTGTTTTTCAGAATAGGAAGACAATCTATGGCTGATTGGTACTAGACAAAGGATTTTTGGCTTAGGATATCTTTTCCAAGGAAAAGACTCCCTAAACACCACTATCTAACTTAGGGACAATTTTCATAGATTTTGATTGTTTTCTTAGGTATGCTCAAATGGTTTTTGACAAGATGATCAGGGATAGGAGAGCAGAAATTTTGTCAAATTTTGGACAATGAGTTTCATGAGAAACAAGGGGAAAATGATAGCAGAGAAGTAAGGCTAAGACAGCTATAGACAAGGATACTTTGATGAAACAAGATAGGGCTTGAAAAATAAATATTTTTCTCATCATAGACTGATAGGGAGGGGTAAAAGGATAAAAATTTGTTTAGGGTTTTTTCTAGATGAAAATTGACAGATTGAGATTAGCTTCTAGAAAACTCAGCTAAGGAATCTAGTCATCAAAAACAGGTGAAAAATACTGATGACTAACACCATATATTCCTGAAGATTGTTAACAACGCACCAATGTTAGAGCAGCCAAAGAAGAACCTGGAAGGACTAGTACATAAGAACACAGGGTCAAGGGAATCAACTGATCCAACCCAGAAGTATGTACAGAGGGTGAAAAGAAATAAAAGAAGAACAGGAAAAGAATTTTGAGTAAACACCCAATTTTCCGGTTATCAAATTAAAGACACCATGCTCGATTTGGGATCCAATGTCAATATTTTACCAAGAAAAACCTGGGAAGCATTAGGGAAGCCAAGGTTAACCTACTCTCCAATCAAACTTAGGATAGCGAACCAGTACTGCATCGTGCCCATAGGGAGACTGGAGGAAGTTGAGATTGATATTGCGGGAGTAAAAACATATACATACTTTGAGGTCATCGACATCATGGGAGATAAATATCCTTATCCTGCATTGATGGGAATTGACTGGGCCTTTGAAAATTATGCAATAATAGATCTAAAGAAGGAACGGATGATTTTTTAGGATGGAGAGGTCAGATTCACGCAGCCACTCGACCCATATCAAGGCCCAAGATACATAGAAACTATAGACAACAGGGAAGATGTTCAGCTGATGGACCATCTTTATCGAATGACCGCAGGCAAAAGGGAGGATTACATTAACCCAATAGCAGGCCGCTCTGTAAGCTGGAGAGGTATCCAAAGCTCGCAATTAGGTTCAGAGTTAGCTTGGGATGATTGGCAGCAAGGAGGGTACGAGACCAATACAGGAGATGTGCCAGCATCCGAAGAATCAATTGGATTGGGACTGAGGTAAGCGATTACCCAACTTTATCCAATATGAATGATGTAGATATTTTCATAAAAAAAATAGAAGATAGGGTACTAGAAGGACACAGGGTACCACTCATGGATATAGATTTACAATGCACATTGGCAAGATGGTGGGGTAACCACCGCAACTCGCTATCGTAATGGGATAGAGTTGCGCAAGCATTGAAAGCGATATTTAAGGAAGAGGAAGGACCTCGGGTAAAAGAGAAATAACACGGGGACAAAAACCCTGTAAACCATCTAAAGGGGTGTGAGGATCAATGGAGAGCTGCAGGATATCCAGAAGATCTATGGGTACATAGATTTATACACTCTCTAAACTTGATTCCACAAGCCTGGTACCTAACAGAAGAAAAGAAAAGGGGGATCAGCACATGGCAGGAAGTTGCGTATAACTTCACACAATGATTTTTGTTCGAAGGAAAAATGGAACCAGTCACACAATCTTTGCAAGCTATAAATAAGGTACTATTATTCCCAGAAAGTATAAAGGAGGATGAGCAGTCGGTTCCGAATCTTGGCATCAGACAAAAGGTAGCGTGCCAAAAGATAAACAATGAAATGGATGATGATAATCTAGAATATCTTAGGCATTTGTATTTTAAAGAAACGGAAGGGGAGAGGGAAATTAAAGAAGATCCAACGACAGAAGGGATTCACTTGCTACCTTTAAAAACTAATAAATTGAATATTGGAACAAAAGATAAGCCAAAACTAGCGACAATTGGAGATTATTAGGATGAACAAACAACTAGGGAAATATACAGTTTGCTGCAGGAATATGAGGACTTGTTCCCTTCATCAGTAGCAGATATAAAGGGAATAAAAGGGGATATGGGGGAGATGCAGATAATATTGAAGCCCGACACAAGGCCTGTGAAACATAGACCATATCGCCTGAATCCAAGAGTCAAAGAAAAATTTAAAGCAGAAATCGACAAAATGTTAAAGGCAAGATTAATATTCCCAGTAGAGGAAGCAGAATGGGTAAGTCCCATAGTGATACAGAACAAAAAGGAGAAGTATGAAATCCAAGTTTGTGTTGATTATAGGAGCCTAAAAAATGTCTGTATCCATGAACCATTTCCCACTCCGTTTAGTGATGAGGTTCTAGACAATGTCACGGGAAATGAGGCATATTCGTTCACTAATGAATTTTTAGGATACCATCAGGTACAGATAGCAGAGGAGGATAATAAAAAGACAAAATTCACCACCGAGTGGGGCTATTTCACATATAATGTAATGCCATTCAGCTTGAAAAATGCACCAACAGTTTTTTCTCGTATCATGATAGCTGCTTTCCTGGAGTACATCCATAAGTTCTTAGAAGTATACATGGATGAATGGACAATATACAACCTATTAAAAGACCATGCAACATTATTGAGAATAATGTTTGATAGGTGTAGGCAACTTCAGATCTCGTTGAACCTAAATAAGTGTATATTTGCAGTACCGTTTGGAACACTCTTAGGAGACGTGGTATGTAACCAAGAAGTCTACGTGGACCCAGCCAAGGTAGCAGTAATAGTCAAAATGGAGGCACCAAAATGGTAAAACAACTTAGATCACTGCTGGGCCACACAGGTTACTATCGGTGATTTATCTGCAAATACGCAAAGATAACGTCCCCTTTAGAGAAGTTGTTGCAAAATTCTGAGCAGTTTCACTGGACAGAGAATTGTCGAACAACCCTGGATACCCTAAAGGAAAAACTCGCAAGTGCACCAATATTAGTTCACCCAAATTGGGACAACCAATTTCATGTACACATCGATGCTTCCAGCATTTCACTTGGAGTAGTCTTGGTGCAACCAAGAGACACTTTAGTCAACCACTCGGTATATTTTACAAGTAGGAAATTGTCCAAAACAGAACGAAACTACACCACAATAGACGGTGAGGCATTAGCAATGGTGTATCCCCTTCAGAAGTTTCACCACTACCTGTTGGGAGGTACGTTTAAATTTTTCATAGACAATTAAACTTTGAAATATTTAGTAAACAAACCAGTTTTAGAAGGAAGAATCTACAGATGGCTCCTACTCTTCCAGGAGTTTACATTTGAGGTGGTTGTAAAGCCTAGAAGATTGAACGTGGGACCCGATCACCTATCTCGACTAGAGAATTGAGAAAATGGAGGATCTCTAGATGATCAGTTACCAGACGTTGATCTTTTCAGAGTAGAATCCATCCCAGAATACTTAGACCAAATAGCAACCTATCTCACGACAGGGCAGTGTCCACAAGAATATACATCAGTCCAAAAAAGACACCTGGTATTTCATGCTGCAGAATACCAACTCATAGCCAGATACCTATATAAGACGGGACTGGACCATGTTCTTCAGAAATGTGTCATGGATCACGAAAGGGAAGTTGTACTATGGGAATGCCATAGTGGGGTTGCTGGAGGACACGTGGGAGAAAAACCCACAGCACAGAATGTACTACAAGCAGGATTGTGGTGGCCGACGGTACATATGGATAGCAAAGAATTTGTTAAAAAATGTGATATATGTCAGCGGACGGGACGGTAACCCCACAGAGATGAACTTCCACTTCATCTGATAAAAGTACTGCAACCATTTGAAAAATGGGCAGTCAATTTCATATGACCAATTACACCAGTTGCAAGACACTTGAAGGCAAGGTACATAATAACGGCGACAGACTACTTGACAAGGTGAGCAGAATAAATGCCAGTAAAAAATTTCACGGCAGGGACTACTACCAGGTTTATCTTTGAAAACATAATCAGCCGATTTGGTTGTCCAAAGAGCCTGACCAATGACCAAGGGACAAACTTCATCAATGAATCCATTAAATCCCTACTGGAAAGCTTCATGATACAACATCATAAAAGCAATCTGTATCACTTGTAAGCCAATGGTATGGTAGAAGCATTCAACAAAATATTGGAGAAGGGCCTAACAAAAATATGCAATGCACAACAGGATGACTGGGATGAGTGGATACTAGCAACTTTATGGGCTTACCGAACAATGGTAAAGTGACTGAATAACCAAACACCATTCCAGCTAGTGTATGGGAGAGAATCAGCCTCCTAGTCGCTACGTCACTCCAACTATCAGAGGAAGACTCGCTAAAGGAATGACTGCAAGAATTACAAGGCCTTGAATAAGAACGATTTTTGGCAGAATTTCACCAAACGGTCTAGAAGGATAGACAAAAATATTGGCATGACCGACAAATAAAGCGCAAAACTTTTCAGGTCCGAGGAAAATTTATACTCTATGACAGTAAGTACCAAAAGTTCCAAGGGAAATTTTAGATGCATTGGCTAGGGCCATTCACGTGATAGAAATCAAATATTTAGGCGCATTTTAGTTGGCACAACTGGACGACCAAGTTCTACAAGGATGGGTGAACGACACACGCTTGAAGCCCTACCAAGATTAAGTCACTCATTTCCAATTATAATAACTCTCACAGTCGAGAGGAGTCAGTAGGGTATAATAGTAACAATAACTCTCTCGCACCCGAGATGAGCATAGATAGGATTCCACTTTACCAAAACCAAAAATAATAATAAATAACTACAGTTCATTTGCGGAGACCGCAACACAACCAATTGTGGTCAGGGAAGGGTAGTTTCCAACGTGTCATCCACGTCAGATAGAAAATCGTGTTGAACATCATCCCTTCATCATTACGTGTAGTACCAGTGTCAGTCTGTAGGATTACCAAGATTTGGAAATAATTTCCATAATTAGCATCACCCATACCGTAATAAATTTTCCATAATAAGGCATAACCACCAACCGTCATGTCTGCCCAAATCCCGAAACCACAGTCAGCATTGTTAGAACCCACCTCGGCCAGTAACTAATCACACGATCGTAGCCACAGATGAGGCTAGGGGAAAATTTATTAGTTATGCGGACTCATCAACCTCACCCATGCTAGTTAATTACATAACCCGCATGCAAATAAGTGCGAGAATGTTGGAAAAATCCGAGATAGAACCAGAAACATCCAAGGGAGCAAGAGAAGCAAAGCTAGAAAAGGAGTAGAGAAGACACACAGAGGAAGGAATTTAGAGGAAAAGAGAAGGAGTTGGTCTACAGGTGTATCAGAGACGAGCTAAAATGATAAGAGAAACACCAACAGTCGTAGAACAAGAGCTCAATAGCAGAGTGCAAAAGATGGAACCGTTAGTAGGGAAATATGACAGTGCCTCACTGATTGACACCGACCTCAAGGACTCCTTCGAGTTTCCAGCAAAAAAGAGACAAGTATATATGGAGAATTATGTCGTTGAAGCAGGGCAGCAAGCAGCAAGAGTCCGACTAGAGTTTTGGGGCATTCAACAGTTCACTATACTAAATTTAAGAGATCTCTCAGTGTTTGTTGTTACAGGCACTGCAATGCAGTACACCAAGTTCTTGTTGAGCCGAATTCATAATGGTTCGCTATGGCTAGGGAAAGAAATCTCGATTCATGTGGAGGACATCCACAGGTTAACTGGACTATCAATGGAAGGGAGGGATGTTTCATTAGCATTCCAGACTGTATCCAAAAGAGCGAAGAAGACCGGAGACAATGACTACTACACCAAGTACGACATTAAGAGGGGGGGAAGGAAGGAGCCAAAATCGACTTGATCAACAAACCAGAGGTCAGGTTCGCCCGTTACCTAATTTCAATTAAAAAGATGAGGCATTATACAAAAGGATAATGCACACTGGATACGATTTCGATTGTGGAGAATTATGTCTAGGGGGAACAATTGAACTGGTGCTCATTTTTTATGAAAAGTTGTTGGAAGCTTGCGAAGACAACTACAATAGGGCAACTAGATTCATCTATGGATATCTAATTATGGTGCTAGCAATGTGGAAATGGAAATTTCCAAGCATTCGAGTTCCCATGGAGATAGCAACGGGACACCCATTGGTAATGAAGTTCGTGCCTTGGAAGGTATCTGGGGATCCTAGCATGAAGGAGGTAAACGCAGAAGCTTTCAGGGTATGGTACAACCAAAAGGTTGATGTTGTGATAAGTCAAAAAAGAATCCCAAGTAGTCTGCTGGATGGTTATAACACACGGATATGGTTTGGCATTACCCACAAGCAAACCTTTATTAGGCTAACATGTGTACCAGAAGCCACTTTCAAGATGAGGCCATTAAAGTTCCAAATTGATGAAACAACCTTCCACACAGAAGTCTGCTAGTGGCCAGGAGTATCGATGGAGCTTAGAAGTGGATTTTACACTTACATCTTCGACGAGATGCTGCCAAACCCACTGCCGGGGGAGACTTTAGAGCAGACGATGACTAGGACGGCACAGCTGTAGCTATCCTCGATCATTGAGCAGTTAAACACAAAGGTACCAAATTTTAATAAAGTAGTTCAAGTGTTAACAAGTGATGCCACTGCATTTCCTACATTTTCATAATTTTGGGCATCTCACTCTAGACCATCTTCCGCCATGACCTCCCTAATAGCACCAATACCTAACATTCTGTTTAGCCCACTAGCCCCAGAAACTACAGCACTGGACTGGAAGATTAAAGCTAGGAAAACCCCAGCAGCAGCACCAAAAGCAAAAAGGGACAAGACCGCAGTAGCTAGTACAGTGGTTGATCTCATCGGGGATGATCAACCGCGACCTCTGAGTATAGGAGTGTCGATCAAGTAAGAACCTGTTGTGGAGCCCCAAATGACCAAGGGACTACCACCCTTCAACCCCTTTGATTTCTTAAATATTCACATGTCCCCACCTCACATCCACCCAGCATCGGGCCCCGCTTCATCCCCATTCAAACACCACCCATTACCACGCCCTCTACTTCATCAGCCACCGTATCAGACCCAATTGTCAGATGAAAACCAAATGAGGATCCCGAGGCAGAATTTAACTCGGGTACACCAGAAGTACCCCTCGTTAGCCAACCCATGGTTCAACAGGCTACGTTCTCATATCTTTTAAATCAAATAGAGCAGTCTATGGAAGAAGCAAATGCTCAGCTCCCCGAGCAGAATCCACTCCAACAAGATAATCTAACAGCCCAAGAAACGAAGACCAATCTAAACATGGCTGATTCTAGTAACAAGCTGCCACAACAAACACCACCTCAGTCATTGCAAGCACAATCAGCAGAATCTATCGCCAGCGGACAACCACTTCAAGCACAGTGGCCAGATCAGGGAAAATTGGATGCAGAGAGCATAGAGACGTGGGGAATAACCCAACTCTACCAATTAATTCAGAGAGTAGCACAACAAGCGGAAGGGCTTCACGCAGAGCTCCAACAAAAATGCGAACAACAACAATTACAAATCAGCACGCTTACTAAAGAGCGTGAACAACTGAGGATAGAAAAGGGGAATTTGCAAGAACAACTGGAGATAGTAACAAGAATATTCTAGGACGTTTGGCCCACAGTAACAGCCAAAAACAACCAAATACCAGAAGAAATACAGGAAAATGATATCGTTGGGCGTGCAGTCCACATCAGGGTGGCATGTTCAAATATCCATCAGGAAAACGAGGGACTCAAAGCAGCATTAGCAGCCCGACCCACATTGCCAGATCCAGCGGTTGTATACATAGAGCAAATATCAAAGAGACAGAGCCAGGTGACAAAAATGCAGGAAGTTCTGAGTACTACAGGTAAAGAAGCGTATGACCTACCGAAGGGTCTACAAGAGTGTTCGACCTTGCTCACACAAAATTCCCAACCGGTTTCATTACAACTACAACAGGTATCAAAGGAGATCCATGAGGCCATAGACCCTACTGGACTTGACCAACTATATGCCCAAGCAAACGCTCTGGAGGTCCAGATACAGTAGATTGAAGAAAACTCCACTGCTGCAAAACAAGCTCTCCAGAAACTGAGACAGCCGATAGAAACCAGCGCCCAAACAATGCAAAGACTACTTTCCAAGGCCAATACGGAAATCCAGAACGTATTCGGTAGTCTCCCAGGCGATTTAGGGGAAGAAACGGTTGCAAATATCATAGTGCAAATGGACAAGCTCATGCAAGGATGGCATCAAGCCCTGATGACCTTTCAGGAACTCAAAGCAACAGCTCTAACACAAGTCCCAGAATTGGGGCCCTTGTTTGGACAATCGGGAGAAAGGGGACAAGTAGAGCAGGACATAGGGCCGAGCAGACCAATGGAAATAGAGACAGTGAAGATCGATTGACTCGGGGTGAGTCAAAGGGCTGTGGTCGGGGACTGTTGGGCCCTTGTTTTGAAACCATATAGTTTTGAGTTGCGGATAGTACGTGGTAGGATGCAACCACAGTAGGCAGGGAGTTTTCAAGGTTTCGAAGGAAGGAAAAATAGGTGGCACGGCTGTTGCGGGAGTAAGCACAGATGGTAGAAAAATGTGGCCGAAGACAGGCACTAGAACTCCCGATGAACAGAGAGAAGTAGAAGACAACTGAGTGAGAAGAAATGAAGAACTGTCAGTTGTGTTGGCAACATAACAAATAGGCAGCCAGCTAAGCAAAGAGGAGGTTGGCACAAAAGGAATGAGTGAACAAGAGTCATAGGAGAGCTCTGTAAATGTTGTTTTGTTCTCTATTTTGCTATATATCTGTGATCCAGTCCACTAGATAGGACTCCTTTGTAATCTATTTGGTTAAAGCTCATGTTAAGAGGCATTGTAAGGGCCTGTTGCTAATAAGCGAATTATAATATGAACATAGATTGGAATTCCCATTATATGTTGTAATCCAGTTTGATTGATGCAATAGTATTTTAAAATTTTTATGGACTGACTTCCTAAATGCATTTCTGAAGAATATCATCCAGTTAGTGTTGTGTTTGATTAAGTTCTGAAATAGTTCTGGTTCGTATATGTATTTTTTTAATCTGCTATATTGATATTAATCTACTCCCAACCTTAGTAAGGTCGTGGCACACCTTGGGTGAGACTCTCTATTCCAAAGAGCTGGGTGGAAATGCTAGCGTGGTGCTAGACTACAACGGAATCCTTGTTGGCCTCTTAGCCGAACCCGGGTCTTCCTTAAGAGACCTTTTTCCTTGCCAATAAGAAGTATGGTGTTTGAAAACAATGGAACCAGGGTTGTGGTCCCACTGGACCCTACAGAAGGAGAAAGATACACAGAACCAGTACACAGAGAAGACAACGTTGATAATATCTACAAGCTAACAGCTAGAGATGAATATTGGATCAATCCCATAGCAGATGGTAGGCTTAGCTGGATATGAATAGTTCATGCCACTCAGACTCAGATGAGGAATTGGAGAATTGGTAGAACTGTTTGCATGAAGTATATACACTACGCTGCAACTGAGTCACCAAATCTCTACGATGCATATCCTCCAAGGTGTGGGAATTACCTTATTATGATGGTGTAGGCAGTGTCAATTTTTTTTAGACAAATTTGAAAAAGTTGTTCTAGAGACACAACGGTTCCATGCGCTTGAATTATTTACGCACTCAACCCCAGCGCGTTGGTGGGAAACACACAAGAACAAATTTGCGGATTGGGAAGGATGTACCCATATGATGCAACTGTGATTTAGAAAACCCAATACTCGATTGGAAGGAACCTATGCAAGAAAATAATATCTGTGCATGCATTTATCCAGGTGGATTGCAGCTTGGGGAGAAGAGCCACAACCTGGATGGGTGAATACATTCATTCATACTTTAAGTCGGTTGCCTATGAACTGGTACCTATAGGTCGAGTTGTAACGTGGCATGATGGAATGGGTTGCGCTAAGGGAAAGCTTTCTTTTAACTTTCATTTTTTATAGTGGATTCCTATGCATCAATACTGCCATATGTTAGCACAATTCTTTGCTAAGTCATGAGTCTATTTTAAATTTTTTGTTTTTAGGATTAGACTTTGTAAATTTCAAAAAAAATGAACGCTACCAAAATTTTTGGTAGCGCCTTTGTTAGCCTTTTTCTGACAGCTTGTTTAATTCTATTTTGTGTCTGTTTTTCTTTAAATCTGATACTATCGGAAATTCCAGTAACTTCCCCTGTTCTTTTTTTAATAAAATAAAAGTGCATCTGCTTTGTGTCAAGCCACGTGTTCTTGTTTTAAATAAGTTTTAAATCTTTTATCACGATTTAAATCATATGATAGGAAATTTTTGTTGTCATTCATGTTAAGTTTAAGTCGTGGCTATAAGTGTAGTTTCTAGGTGTCAATCTATAGTTAATACAGCCAGTTGTTGATCATGTTCTGTCTGTCAGCTGAGTTGGTTTAGCTTCATGTTAAAGTACGTGATTTTCATTGGAATTGATTGTGGATCCGTAGTCTCAATGCGATGACCGTTTGGTTGGTCACACATAGATGCTGCCGGAAATTTAGGCCAATAATCAAAATATAGTGGAGGTGACTACCAGTCACATATCTGCTCATCTCTAGCCACATGTAGCATGCCATCTAAAGTATGCAGCCAATTGAATATCATAATTTCTATCACATGGTGCATGCTACAATCTAGGATACTCACCATAATGAAATCTCTTGCATGGGAGGGTGAACCACTGTAATTGTTTTAAACCACCGATAAGGAAGGAAGAGTATCAGTTTTGAGCTTAGATGTTGGACAATGAGATTTTCTAGTGAGAAACTTGAGAAGGGAGTCTTAGATTTCAGACAGGATCTCACAGAAGACAAAGAAACACCTGTTAGGTAAGCTCTTCTAGCCTTTCCACCTATCAGAGTTCAGTAGAAAGAATTATTAATTATTGAAGATGACTAAATGAGGAGGAAAGCTAAAATGAATTGAACCACAAGGAATTGAACTAGTGAACGCAAATTCGAATGTGAGAAGGTTGTTTGTTCAAGCAAGGTGGTATGCTTTGTGCTCAAGACTAGGAATCTCTCACTTAGGAGTAGCTAAGGAGTTTTCACATTCGTTCAATGGACATGAAGCAACCATCTATGGTCTTAAATTTCAGGTATCAGCAGATTCAATTACCGAGGCATTCAACCTTCCATAGGAAAATGCCACTTTCAAAGAAACAGCCACGAGAACCACAAGATAAAGATCAGATGTTGACAAAAAATCAGACTTGGATAAGCTTGTTGAAGTTGCAACCCATATAGAAGAAAGGTAAAAAGGTTTCCTAATAAAACACGCTTTTGCTTATCAAGTGAAATTTTGAACAGAAGCTCAAATTTCAAAGTCTATAAGTCTACACAGGTTTTTCAAGTGTTTTCTATGAATTGAAAAAGAAACAAAGTGCTACTTGATTTTTCAGTAGTATTACAATTTTTGCACAGTTACAGGTTTTTACTGGAATTTTCATTGGCGCCTGTTTTAAATGATTTTTTACATCTGTCAACAAAGTTTCTGAGCCAGTTCAGGAAAGATAAGGACTCATAACGAAATGGATATAAAAAGTGATGGTGATAAGTGGTTATGAGGTTGTTGAAGGTCATATTTAATGAAGAAATATGGTTACTTAATAACCAAAGGCATGAGGAGACAAATCAGCAGAAAAAGCGGCAGCATGTCAGCATACTTAACAGTTAAGCCCAAATTCTCTTCTCTTCTTTCATATACATCTATCCCTTCAGTTAGATTTCGATGGGATATAGATTTGAATTCCTATGACACCTATGTAATGTTAGGAATAGTGTTTCCTTCTTTTTAAAAGAGATGGAGTTGGTGCCTCTCTTTCTATATATACCATTTGTAAATACTATTTCAAGGTTGGATGTTGGTCTACCTGAAGACTTAATATAATAAAGTAAAGCCTTTTTTCACTTAATGCTAGAATATTTTGTGACTCAAGAACTCTCTAATGTATGGCATGTTTCTCTCTTTGTTAATTTCTTCTAATTTATGAGTTGCAAAAACTAGTAAGGTGTGAGTAAGAAACTATTAGAGGATCTAATAGTAAATTATCTGCTTTCCATCTTCTTGCAAACCATATATATGTTGTAGAACATGTTAGTGAAGATTTAATAAAGGATTTTTGAAATAATTTATGCATGTACTCTACTTTTTGAATGTTGTTTACTTTAAATAAAATAGAGTTTGTGTAAAGAGCCACCATTATAGCTGTGTGACTAATTTAGGATATGATTATTTCTTAGAGTTAATACCAGTTATCCATATCCTTTCATTTTTTATACTCTAATCCCTATAATACCAATTTACCCATACAATTTGTAATTACCACAACTTTACAAATGCATGAAAGTCTTAAAGAACAAAAAATCATTTCAAAGTCTTTGATAAGCCATCCCACCACTCAAAACCTTTAAATTTGAAATGAACTATGATGTGTAAGGATTACTCCTTTTGTAGTCAAGGATTGACTCCTTGCAACACCATACACATGATTCAAGATGTAGTCTTTGACATGCCAAAGAAACTAGAAGAAAAAGCCCTACCAGCATGGGATGCGCAGATGAAGGATATCGCTGAATGTTGGAATGTGACTATTGAAGATCATGAGGAAGACCCACTAAAAATTAATATCCCTAAGTCTGAAGGTAAGCACGCAGTTTCTAGGCCTATGGCTGAAGCGCTAGATGTGACTGGACCCATCAAGATTAGGCAAGTCAACATTGGAATAGAAGATCAACCTAATATTCCCAACATAGGGTATTATTGGGATGAAGATATAGTGGCTAAGGTTGTGGAGTTTCTTGCTGAATATCAAGACTTATTTCCCACAAAGCTTTCAGAGTTCAAAGGTATTGTCAGGGATCTTGGTGTGATGAAAATCACTCTAAAGCTAGATGCTAGGCTAGTCAATAAGCACCCTTACAGGTTGAATCATAAGTATAAGCATAAGGTCAAGGAGGAGCTAGAGAAAATTCTTGTTGCATGGATCATTGAACCAGTAGAAAAATCTGATTGGGTAAGCCCCATGGTGGTCCAAGAAAAGAAGACCAAAGGAGAAATAAGGATTTGTGTGGATCTACATAAGTTGAATGATGCCTATGTGCATGACCCTTTTCCAACTCCATTTTTCGATGAATTATTGGATAATGTGGGAGGGAAGGAGGCCTACTCATTCATTGATGGAGTTTCTGGATACCACCAGACAAGAATCGTACCTGAATACAGAAGTAACACAACCTTTGCGATGGAATGGGCATCATTCCAATACAAAGTAATGCCATTCAATCTGAAGAATGTGCCCAATATATTCTCGCGCGTTATGATAGCTACGTTTAAGGGGTATATACATAAGTTCTTAGAAGTATATTTTCATGACTTGAATGTATTTGGATTATTGAAGAAGTTTGTTTCAAGTTTGTGCTTGATGTTGGATACTTATCGGAAGCATTAGATCTCGTTGAATCTAAAGAAGTGTATATTTTTTGTCCCTTTCGGGATTTTTTTGGGTCATATTATCTATAAACAGGGATCAATGGTCGATCTATCTAAGATTTCTATTATTGTAAACTTGGAGGCTCTAGCGAATGTGAAGCAGTTGCGCTCAATATTGGGGCATACTAGATATTACATAAAGTTTATTCAAGGCTATGCATTGATTACTGTGCCGATGGAGAATTTTCTAAAGAAGGAAACCCCTTTTTGTTGGGATGAGTACTGCCAAAAGATTTTAGAGATGCTTAAGGAGAAAATGGCGACTTCACCTATATTTGTATTTCCAGACTGAACAAAGGAATTCCATGTACACGTGGATGCTTTGTGTATCGTGCTAGGAGTTGTACTCATGCAGCGAGGAGCTAGAGATATTGATCACCAAATTGCATTTGCAAGCAAGAAATTTTTAAGTGATGGGCGCAAATTCTCAACAACAGAGAGAGAAGGGTTAGCTATGGTCTATGTGATACAAAAGTTTTGTCACTATTTTCTGGGGTGACATTTTAAGATGTTCACTGATCACTCTGCTTTGAATTGCTTGGTCAACGAGCCTGTGTTGTAGGGGAAGCTTTGTAGATGGATCTTATTATTTCAAGAGTATGATTTTGAGGTGAGTGTAAAGCAGGGGGGATTGTATGCAGTTCCATACCATTTGTCACGCATTGAAAGTGGAGAGGAGCCAACTAGTTTGGAAGATAGATTACTAGACGTGCAACTATATTCCATTAAAGTATTTGATGACTGCTTCACACATATTATCCACTTTCTTACCACTAGCATTACGCCTAAAAATTATACAGTTAAGCAAAAGAAACAATTTCTCTTGCGCGCAACAAACTTTACTTTGATTTCTAGACAATTGTATAGGATGGGAGTTGATGAGGTATTGAGGTTCTATGTGTCGGATTTTGAAAGACAGAGGGTCCTAGTAGAATCACATGTAAGGGTTGTAGGAGGTCATTATGTAGGAAAAATAACTACGCAGAAAATTTTAAGGGTTTTTTTTGGTGGCCTACGATGCATAGTGATGAAAAAGAGTATTTCCATGCTTGTGATGTGTGTCTAAGAATGGAGAAACCCTCACGCAGAGATGAAATTCTTCTACAACTACAAGTAACTTTGTAGGATTTTGATAAATGGGCCATTCACTTTGTAGGACCAATCAACCCTCCCGATAAGAAGAGTGGTGCATGATACATCACTACTATAACGGGTTATTTGACTAGATGGGTAGATGCTAAGCCTGTAAAGGATTACATCGCAAATACAACTACTCACTTCATTTTTTATAATATCTTGATAAGTTTTGGGTGTCCTAAAGTCTTGATGAGTGACCAGGGTATGCATTTTGTGAATGAGACCATTCAAGCCTTGACAATGGAGTTTAATATGCATCATCAGAATAGTACATTGTATCATCCATAGGAAAATGACACGGTAGAAGCCTTTAATAAGAATTTGGAGAATGCACTCACAAAGTTTTGCAATGCTAATCAGAACAATTGGTATGTGCATGTACCTTTGGTTCTATCAGCATATATCTACATGCAAGAAATTGACTGGACAATCCCTTCTCAGATTGATGTATGGACAAGAAGTTGTTATGCCAATGGAGTACATTGTCCCTAGTCTGTGCATTACAGCAGTAACTAAAATGGATGATCAAGATATTATGGAAGAGCGATTTGTCACATCTAGTTGCACTGGAGGAGGACATATTCATTGATGGGTTCCACCAGCATGTGCAAAAGGGACGTGAAAAAGCTTAGCATGACAGGCACATCAGACAAAAGATTATTAAGGAGGATGATTTAGTTTTGATATATGACAAAAAATTTGTGATGAGATCCATCATTAGACATATTTGGAGGGGTTAATGGTCACCATTTTTCCTTCTTATATTTCTTTTTCTTGAATTTTTATTATTATTTGGTTTTATGATGCTAGTATAGGTGGTGATTAAGGTTAACATACTCTAAGTGCCTAACATGAGGTTGAGTGCAAAAAATCATGAATTATTAAGCATTTTTTTAAGGATTTTATCATAAATACTTGGAGGAGACAGCAAGGAGAAGTTATAGGAGGATTTTCCATCCTCCTTAACTCTCAAAGGAAATCAAAGGATCCCAAAGATTATCTCCAGTAATTCGATTTTCCAAAGACAACTAAAGGATCACAAAGATTTTCTCCAGCAATTTGAATTCCAAAGGTAGCCAAGAAACTCAATGTTTGTTTACTTGGAGTCAAGTGGACTCAATCACTATTTTCTAGGGAGTTAAATAAATAGGGTAGAGATAGAGCTAGGAAGGGGTAGATTCTAGTCGGAACTTTGTTGCAAGCTATTGAGCTTTTTATTATTTTACTTAGTGATCAAACTTTCAGAAATGTATCAAGCTATTCTTTTATGAAATGAGTAGTCTGATTTCACTTTACTAATTTAAGTTTCAGAGAGCTAGGCTCGTGGGTTAGGGCCCAACCCATGTGCCTCAGCCTCTCTACTGTATTTTTTCCCTGCTTTCTGTCATTCAATTAGTTCTTCTTCCGATAGTTTCATTGTTGTTTAGTTTTTTCTTTCATCATCATTGATGTAGTTCTTCATTTGCTTACGAAGAGTAATAGAGTATAGGAAAAATCCCAAAATATGTGGATCAGACCCCCTTCTCATCTTTTTCAATAAAGACCGAGGAGGTTCAACCTTCCCATAGATCGAAAAACTGATTTCTGAGATTAAAAATAGAACAACATTACCATTTTTCAGTGTTTCTCTGCACTTTATTTTTATGCATTTGTCTGTTTCGTTGCACATAAGTTAGGAGGTTGATCGCAAGAATTATTGCTAAAACCCCAGAGTAGCTCCAACACCTCCTCACTTTATTTCCCATCTCCCTTCCATCTCTGTTTTTATGCTTCTATTCCCTTCTATTTCACTTATTGCAGCTGTCGCACCCTTTTATTCCCAAAAACACATCAAAACGACTAATTTTGCCTTCTATTCCTTCGTTTTCACATTTTACGACTATCGCGACCATTTTAACTAAAAAAAAACTTCAAAACCTTATAGGTTGACCTCCGCCATTTTCTTCTCGATCTTCCCACTACTGTACTATGCCTTTTCAAAAATCGCACTTCACATCTTTTCCCTTTTCCCTTTAAGACTTACCACCCCTTTTTGTTGATTGCAATATTGATATCACACTCTGCCCTTTCCTCCTCAGAATTCCCACTATCGCACTTCGCACTTCGTACTCTCCTCCCAACTACACTATCGCTTCTCTGCCAACCTTGTGATATTGTGATATTGCGATATCACAAATCGCAGTTTCTATTGGTTTTCATTAATACTTCCACCTTCGAACCCCGATTGCGATATTACTGTAGCACTCTGCCACGTCAGTGGTCACAAATTGGATTTCACAAATTTTCTTTTCTTTTTTCCTTTAAGACTTACTGCTCCCAACCGCTGATTGCGACATCACTGTAGCATTCTGCCATTTCATCCCTATCACAATTGCATTTCACAGTTTTTATCCCCATCGCAAATCACAAATCGCAGTATTTATTTGGTTCCTTTAACACTTACTGCTCCCTACACTGATTGTGATACTCTCTGTACTCTGCCACCGGTCCCATCGCCACGTCACCCAGTGCATTTCACACTTCGCAACTTTTCCTGGAAAACACTTCCACGACCCCTCAAACTTTGCAATATTGCGAATTGCGATATCGCATTTCACACTTTGCAAATTTTACCACATCGCAAATCACAAATCGCAGTTTTTACCCCATTGAACTTCACACTTCATATTTTTTACCTCATCGCATTTCGCATTTCACTCCCTCTCCCGAACAACACGTCCATTATCCCTCAAACTTTGCAATATTGCGCTTGCAATATCACATATGACACTTCCACCCTCCATCGCAACTCCTCCATCGCACTTTTCAAATTATTCCACTCCAAAGCATCTTTTGTGCCATAATAAATCTTTAATAAGGTTTAAACACTCTCCTTCCACTTCTAAGCCTGGTTTCATGTGTTTATCCCTCCATTAGCACCTTCATCCCTTTCTTCTCTGAGCTGCAATTCAACACTTTTTCAATTAGAATTAAGTCATGGATAGCTTAGCTGCATGGATAAAATCATGGTAGATAGAGCATAAGATAAGTAGGGTGTGTTTAGCCGATTGGAAAAGTTAAGTATGGTTTAAATTAGTTTCCTTTCTGCCATTTCTTTTTAGAAATTTAATTTATTTTCCTTCTATCATTTCCTTACAACAATTTACTTTCTAGTTCTTATCATAGTTTAAGAAATAGCACCCTTTCGTAAAGAAGAGGATGACATGAGAAAATGCATTTTTTGTGTATATAGCATTATCACCTCCAAGTTTGTATGAACCCCGGGTTGATAAAGTAAAGTAGGGCAGCCCCTGGGAGTTCCAGCACTCTTGGTGCAATACTAGGGCTCACCACTTTTTGGCGTTGTTGTCGGGGAGGTGTCTACTATATGTTTTGATTTTGTTTTAGCATTCTTTTCTGCTTTCTTTTCTTTTCATGTCATTTCAGAAATATTAAAAAAATACAAAAATGTCTTATTTTCATGCCTTGTAGGAGTAGGAATACTCAAAGACAAATCTTACCTAAAACCCCCACATCACCTCCTAGCCACCCTTCACTCTTCTTCAGTGGCACTGAGATTGAACCCTTTATAGGAGAGCCTTCTGAATATTTTGAGGATCCTATTGGGGAAGAAGAAGAAGACCTTGTTTCAACTGAGGGGCTTGCTTCACCTATCTTAACCATAGCTAGGATCTAAGGAGCCTTTCCCACAAGAGAGAAAGATGGGGAAACTAAGATGAAAAACATTAGCCCCTCAGCTCTTCCACACTTCCATGGACTTACCTCTGAGGATCCTGACACATTCATGTTTAAATTTTTTGTTGTTTGTAGGACTTATGACTACACTTTTGATGATCAGAAGTTGAAGCTATTCCCATACACCCTTAAGGATGCAACCTTGTGCTGGTTCACGGGTCTTCCTGGGGATAGCATCACTACCTGGGCACAGATGGATGAGACCTTCAACAACAAATACAGAGACTACTGTAGGTCCAAGGAAACTCAGGATGAAATATTTATGATGACTCTAGGACTTGATGAATCCCTAGAAGACTATGAAGATAGGTTTCAATTAAACTATAAGAGAGTCAATTGTACTCTTGATCCTGCATCACTTAAACTTGTACTCCTTCGAGGGATCAGTGAAGAGATGATAGAAACCTTGAATATGCTATTAGAAGAAGATATCTACCAACAACCCTATGAAACAATCAAAACTGTCTTCCAGAACCATCCTATGGTGTTTAGGAAGAAGGGAAGAGCTAGCCAAAGTACATCTAATACCCCTTCCTTTTCCACCTTCATAAAACATGAGATTGGAAACATGCTAGAGGACTTCAAGAGTGACATGTTGCACACATTTGCTTTGCAAATGGACACAATGCAGGTCAAAAGGAAGCAAGAGGAAGCAGAGAGATCCATGGCCATATTTTGTCCTAGATGTACCAGGAAGCACCCAAGAAATGAATGTCCACTGAATTTCATAGAGGTTTTCTTAGTCTGTGAGCAGAATCATGCCATAAAAGTTTCCCTCCTTACCTGGACTTAAGGCTATATATCAAGGTGGGGAAGCAATGCTAGAGTAACTCTGTTTCATCAACCATAGAAGGCCTCAAGGCCCTAGGCCATATCAACAAGGTATGCCAGGTGCACCTTACTCTTATTATCATAACAATTAGAGTGCACCCATGCAGCCTTGGTACACCCCCACTCATCCATCCTGGTCTACACCTCCTACTTGGCCTTACAACCCTTCATATCATCCTCAACTAGTAAACCAGTCATTTCAGCAGTATGTTCCACAATAACCTCAGTGGAAAAATCCATCCCAAGGGTGGATGCCTCAACAAAATCAAACACCTACTCTAATGCCTCCACCCCAACCTCAACCTCAGCTCACTCATTTTGCTCCACCTAGGCTACCTATACCTACACAAACTAATCTGAACCCTAACAATAGATAGGCATAGCAGGATCCTAGTGGAGAAACATCCTATCCAGCTTATGCTATGGAGATATAGGAGGTTAATCTCAGGTCAGGAAGAGTACTCCAAGACAACCATCCTCCATCTCCACCTCTAGAGGTTGAGGAGGAAAAGGAATAAGGTAACACTCAGATCCAACAACCTCCTTTTCCTGAGCACTTGATCCACACTAGTCAGCACACCCCAAAGGAGACTGAACTCCTGGGAGAATTGGAAAATTTATGTGTAAAGATACCACTTCTCCAGGAAATTAAGGATGTCCCTATCTACAATAGGCTCATCAAATAAAATTGCTTCAAGAAACCTAGGAGAAGGAAGAGATATATCCTCATCATCAATGTGGTAGGACAACTGTCTGACCTAATGTTGGGGAAGGTGGTATTTAAAAAGTACCTGGACCCGATTAGTCCAGTTGTTGATGTGCATATATATGGTATCACAGTCCCCAACACTCTGATTGATCTATGGGCTACCATCAATATCATGACGAAGGAAACTATGTTGAAACTTAACCTCCAAGGGATTTTGAAGAAAACCACAACAGTTCTATAACTTGCAGATTAATCCATAGTAACTATGGAAGGAATTGTTGAGAATGTTATGGTTACCATTGATTCTTGGGAGTATCCTATATATTCCCTGGTCTTGCACCCAAAAACCAAGTTTAATGGTTACCCCCTCATCTTAGGGAGACCTTGGTTAGCCACTGAAAATGCTTATATTATTTTTCGGACCGGAAACATGACTATCAAAAATGGGTCTGTGTCTAGATAGCTAGTGTTATATCCTCTAACCCAGCCTTCCATTGATCATGATCTCCCTATATGGTTGGAGGATGAAGAAGATGAGTTATATAACACTACTCATATGTGTACCATAGATGCTATTCTTAGAGGGGGGAAACTTGATGAATATGAACTCATCGACCATGCCATTCAAAACCAATCCTCCACTAACATTCCTCTTGAAACCTTAGTCAAAGAGTCTGAAATCCAACATTGGATGGAAGTGAACTCAGTTGATTCAACCTCTGAGTCCACCGTGTCTATTGAGTTTCACCCGTCCAGATCTATGAAAATCAACCCAAACGTCTCTAATGAAGAAGAGAAGCAGCTATGCCAGCTTTTGAAAGATAATCTAGAAGTGTTTTCTTGGGATTACAAGGACATGAAAGGGTTGCATCCTTCAGTGTGTAAACACCATATTTACATCAAAGAAGGATGCAAGCTTGTGAGACAACCCAAAAGAAGGATGAACTTGGATCTAAAGGACATAGTCAAAGAAGAGCTACAGAAAATATTGGATGCAGGGTTCATATATCCTATATCTGACAGTGAGTGGGTATCTCCTCTTGTCCTAGTCCCAAAGAAGAATGGGAAGTGGCGAATTTGTGTGGATTATCGAGAACTTAACAAAGCCACCAAGAAAGACCATTTCCCTTTTCCTTTATATACCAAGTCTTGGATGGCCTTGCGGGGAAGAAGTTATTTTCTTTCTTAGATGGGCTCAGTGGGTACAATCAAATACAAATCAGCCCTAAAGACTAGGATAAGACTACTTTCACCTACCCTTAGGGTACCTTCGCTTATAGATTCCTACCCTTTGGGTTGTGAAATTCCCCAGCTACCTTCCAAAGATCTATCCTGAGCATATTTTCTGAGTTATTCCATGAGTCTATTGAAATCTACATGGATGATTTCACACCATATGGGGATGACTTCCAGGAAGCTCTCTCCAATTTGGGTAAAGTACTAAGAAGGTGCATTGAGATGCATCTCTCCTTAAGCCCATAAAAGTGTGAATTCCTGAATAAAGCAGGGGTTGTATTAGGACACTCCATATCCCAATCAGGAATATAGGTAGACTCGAAAAAAATCACTATCATCAAAAGGGTACCTGCTCCTCAAAAGCAGAAGGATGTCAGGATTTTCTTAGGCTTAGCTAGTTACTATAGAATATTCATCAAATATTTCAGCAAGATGGCTTCACCATTATTTGGGTTACTGGCCAAAGATTCTGAGTTTATTTGGTTTGGTCATTTTCAAGAGGCTTTCGAGCTCATTAAGGAAAATTTGACTACTACCCCGATCCTCCGAGGTCCAAATTGGACTATGCATTTACACATCCACATTGATACATCTGACAAAGCTATAGGGGTAGCATTAGGACAATTAGAGGACAAAATCCCTTATTCCATTTATTTCATCAGCAAGAACTTGTCCAAGGCTGAATTAATTTATATTGTTACTGAGAAGGAGATGTTAGCCATTGTCCATGCTTTGAACAAATTCAAGCATTATGTAACTGGATATTAGACCTTTTTTCACACTAACCATGCAGCCATCAAGTATTTAATGAACAAACCAGATGTTAATGCTAGGATAATTATATGGTTGTTACTTTTGTAGCAATTTTATTTAACTATTGTTGATAAACCTGGAAAGGAGAAGGTTGTTGCAGATTTTTTGTCCAAGTTAGCTTTCCCTGTAGGTGAAGAAGGAATGGTGGATGACCATATGCTAGATGAGCATATCTTTGATATATCAACACTCTCACCATGGTTTTCTGATATAGCCAACTACTTGGTTGTTGGGAGACTCCCTCCTAATATTTCATTCAGGGAGAGGAGTAGAATCATCAGAAGAAAAAAAAAAAAACGCCCCTTTCATATGGATTGGGGGAAACCTTTTCAAGCCAGGCCCTGATCAAATCCTAAGGATATGTGTGAGGGAGGAATAATTTTTTGATATCCTCTATGAATTTCATGACATCCCATGTGGAGGCCACTTTCCTGCAAAGATAACTGCTTACAAAGTTTTGCAAGCAGGATGTTGTTGGCCTACCCTTCACCAAGATTCCAAAAGATACACCGACAAGTGTGACCAGTGCCAAAGGATGAGGAAACCCACGCAAAGGGATGAGATGCCTTTATACCCTCAGGTGGCTCTTGAGCCATTTGAAAAGTGGGGCATGGACTTTTTTGGACCTATCAATCCACCATCCAGACAAAAGAAGTATATCATAGTCTGCACTGATTACCTGACAAAGTGGGCTGAAAAAAAAAAGCAGTGAAGGTAGAAACCGAGGAGAAAGTAGCATAATTTTTTAGGGAGAATGTGTTTTACAAGTTTGGGTACCCTAGAGAAATAGTCATTGATCAGGGGGCACAATTCACCTTTCACCTCATTGAGAATCTTTTGAGGAAGCACAAGATTAAGCATAGAACTTCTACTTCCTATCACCCTCAGGCGAATGGCCAAGTAGAAGTAACTAACTGAGATTGAGAGAGCATCCTCACCAAGGTTGTGAGCAGCAGCCGTGAAAATATTGGGCAGATAGATTGGTAGAAACTACCTGGGCCTACAACACTACTTGGAAGACAACAACAGGATTCACTCCTTATGAACTAGTCTATGGTAAGAAGGCTCTACTTTTAGTTGAGTTTGAATTCAATACTTTAATAATGGAAGCTAAATTAAATGTAGATTTGTCAAATGCCAAAAAAGAGAGGTTGCTGCAACTAAATGGATTGGATGAGTTCAGAATGCAAGCACTTCTTCACACAAAGGTAGTTCAGCTGCAAAGGAAGGTCTGGCATGATAAGAACATCAAAGAAAAGACCTTCCAAGAAGGAGATTGGGCATTTTTGTATGATTCAAGGTTTAAATATTTTCAAAGGCAAGCTAATGACAAGATGGTTGGGACCTTACATAGTGGAATTTTTTTTTTATAATGGCGCGGTTCAAATCAGAACCATAGATGAGGAAGGAATCCCCTTTCTTGTCAATGGTCACAGACTTAAAATTTACAAGAAGCCTTTGCCAAGGGCAGAGTTCATAAATTCAATAACCAGAGAGGTATATGTGATGGTAAACTCCATAGTTTCCCACACCTCCTAAAAATAAATAAATAATAAAATAAAATAAAATGAAAATGAAAATAAAATTAAATAAATAAATAAAATAAAATAAAATAAATAAATAAAAATAAAAATAAACAAAAAACAAAAATAAAATAAAATATATATATAAATATAAAAAATCCATGGGTGAAAACCTCAATGGAGGCAGCTCACTTGCTCAAAAAAAAAAGAGAAAAAAAAAGAAAAGGGAATAAAGATCCATGGGTGAAAACCTCTCTAAGGTGCCCAAGGAAAGTTTGTGGGTTGAAAACCTTCATGGAGGTACCCACTTTCTTTAAAAAAAAACAAAAACAAAACAAAAACAAAAAAATTACATCTGCATCTCTGTGTTTTTTGTGTTTGTTGTTTTGCAGGTTATTAATGGTTTCTGGAAACACGGGGAAGCATTCATCTTCTCTCCCCTTCTATTTTACCATCCATCCCATCATTCACTCCATTAATTTCCATAACTCCTTCCATCGCCTCCATACACCATATTCTTCCATTCTTGAGCACAATGTAGCAAAAGAAAGCAAGCCACAAACTTCTACAAACATTAGGAAGTTCCTTCAAAAACAAAGTTGCTCATGGTCTGCAAAGAAAAAAAAGGAGGAGCTGATAAAGCAGACCCCGTGAAAGACAAGAGTGCCACCCATGGCATCTGGAGCACCCCCACACAAAATCTACAACAAGAAGAAACAACAAGAAATATCAACAACTCACTCAGAGAGTTTCTCACTCAACAAGCTTCTCACTCAGAAAATGGGAAAATAAGGAAGAACGTAGCATATAAAAGGCTTGTCTCCAAATTCCAAGTCCTGAAAATGCCTTGAAAAGAACAAGTAAAATCAGGTATAGCTTCTCACCCCTCTCTATGCATCCATAATAGCCATAAATAGTTAAATTTACATACTTAGAGTTTAAGGGGCAGAACGGTGGCCAATTAGCTTAGCCACCATCGTGAAGTATGGCTAAGGATAACTGAAAAATCACGCCACCTGGACATGCAAAAGAAAAAATTCAAATCAAGTGGAGTATAGGAGAATGAGGGGAGGAAACACGCAGTCCATCATGAATTAACAGAGAGAAGGAAACAATGGTCTCTAACGAAAACTAGAGTTGAGGCTGAGTTACATAAGCACTCCAAAATTAGTTGTGCAATCTAATAAAAAGAGATTTTGTCTCATCCAAACCAGCGAATTGAGAATTTTTTAGGGAAAGAGACGGAAGGGAGCTCGCAGCATAGCAATACCGAGAGTGGGATGTGTATTTGAACAGTGTGCAGCAGTAACAGCAGCAAAACAACATCACTAGTAGTCGAGCTAGCTTCCAAAGTATACCACACATCAGACAGAGTAGCAAGGGACCAAGGGAAGCTTTTATAGAAACCTAAACAAGGCAAAACTCTACTCCTAACCTTAGAGAAGAAGAACAAGAAGAAGAACCAGAAGAAGGGGAGGAAGATACAAAGGGCCAAGGAAAAAAAAGAAGAGATGGCAATAGAAATCATAGAGGTAACATAAAATCAGCAAGAAGCAAACTCACAGCACAACACCACATCCTCTCAATACAAAGAGGTAGTTTCCACCTTAGCTCCTTGGAGCGCAAAGAGAAAAAGGTAGACATCTATGCATTTCAAAGTTGACAAAGAGTCATAGGATAAGTTAGAGAGAGCCAGAAACTCCTCCCACGAGCCTGATTATCATTGTAGAATCACCATGCGAGGAGGAAGAATTGAAGAAACAGTTCTGAAGGAGCAGTTGTAGAAGGCACAGGTAGAGAATGTAGCACTGAAGGAGCAATTGCAGTAAAAGGGGCAGCAAGTAGCCACCATGGAAAACTTATGCATAAAATCCCTTCAGCACATATTCCCTTCTGAATCATATTTTGTGTACCTCAAGGAGCATTGTTCCTATTTCAAATAAAAACTCTAGCCTCCCATGGATCCCTACCTTTCCAAGATTGTAGGAAATTCATGGATTTATACAAGTAAGTTAACATGGTTGATCAGGCAAAGATGGCATAGTTTTATGTGCATAACCTTGTGCTGACAAATCTGGATACTTGGACCCCAATCCTACAACGAGGGGTATGAATTTGATGGCTTTAGTATCTTGGATGATGAATGAGGACACTAGAGAAAAAGAGATATGGAGGGTAATGGGAAGAAGAAATAGAGAACCCTTATATATCAGATCAAAATTTTTCATCCCAAGAGAGGTCATCCTTAAAATTCGAGAGATTGAAAGGGACCCTGCACTATTTGAAAGCTACCTTCAGACTCAAACATAGGTAATGGGACACTTTGATGATGTTTCTAGGTAGATAGAAGATGAGTGCATGATGGCCAGCCAAAGGAGATGGAACAACCTCCCTCACAGCCTCAAGAACAAGGAGTACCATACTCCAAAAAGACTGAGGGGTGCATTGGAAAGGGCACCGTTATACAAGAGGGCCATGCAGGCCAAAAATATCCAATGGTTGGGACTAAAGCTCAGCCCACCTTTTTTGTTGGGGTTGAATGATGAAAAGTACATAGATGCACAAGATAGAGAATGGGAGAATGGATAAAAGAGTAATGGTTTTTACCCCTTTGGGGAAACTCCCACACTTCTTCCTCAGGGGGGGGGGGTGTCAAAGCCTTGAAGGAAATGCAGGAGGAGGATTAGTTGCTCAGAGGATGAGCAACCATTTAGTAGGGGGGTGATGATGAGCTCCATCCTTAGAAATATTTGGAGGGGTTAAAGGTCACCTTTTTTCCTTGTTAGATCTCTTTTTCTTGCATTTTTATTATTATTTGGTTTTATGATGCTAGTATAGGTGGTGATTAAGGCTAACATACTCTAAGTGCCTAACATGAGGTTGAGTGCAGAAAATCATGAATTATTAAGCATTTTTTTAAGGATTTTATCATAAATACTTGGAGGAGACAATAAGGAGAAGTTATAGGAGGATTGTCCATCCTCCTTAACTCTCAAAGACAGCCAAAAGATCCCAAAGATTCTCTCCAGAAATTTGAATTCCAAAGGCAGCCAAACGATCCCAAAGATTTTTTCCAGCAATTCGAATTCCAGAGGCAGCCAAGCAACTCAATATTTGTTTACTTGGAGTCAAGTGGAATCAATCACTATTTTATAGGGATTTTTTGGTAGTTGCCCTGTAGAATAAATAGAGTAGAGATAGAGCTAGGAAGGGGTCGATTCCAGTCAGAACTTTGTTGCAAGCTACTGAGATTTTAAGTATTTTACTCAGTGATCAAACTTTCAGAAATGTATGAGGTTATTATTTTATGAACTGAGTAGACTGATTTCACTTTACTGATTTAAGTTTCAAAGAGCTAGGCTTGTGGGTTAGGGCCCAACACATGTGCCTCAGCCTCTCTGTTGTATTTGTTCCTTTCTTTTTTTCATTCAATTAGTTCTGCTTTTGATAGTTTCATTGTTGTTTAGTTTTTTCTTTCAGTGTCATTTTTGTAGTTCTTCATTTGCTTACAAAGAGTAATAGAGTAGAGGAAAAATCCAAAAACTATGGATCAAGACCCCCTTATCATCTCTATCAATAGAGCTCGAGGAGGGCGAACTTTCCCACAGACCCAAAAACGGATTTCTGTTCACTGTTTCTGAGATTAAAAATAGAACAGAATTACCATTTTTTAAGTCTTCCTCTGCACTTTATTTTTATGCATTTTTCCATTTCTTTGCACATAAGTTAATAGATTGATTGCAGGAATTATTGCTAAAACCCCAGAGCAGCTCCACACCTCCTCACTTCATTTCCCATCTCCCTTCCATCTATGCTGTTACGCTTCTATTCCCTTCTATTTCACTTATTGCAGCTTTTGCACCCTTTTATTCCCAAAAAAACTTCAAAATGACTAATTCTACCTTCTATTCCTTCATTTTCATGTTTTACATCTATCGCAACCATTTTAATGAAAAAAAACACTTCAAAACCTTATAGGTTGACCTCTGCCCTTTTCTTCTCGAACTTCCCGCTACCGTGCTACACCTTTTCACAAATCGCACTTTGCATCTTTTCCATTTTCACTTTAAGACTTACCACCCCTTTTTCTGATTTTGATATTGATATCACACTCTGCCCTTTCCTCCTCGGAATTCCTGCTAGCGCACTTCGCACTCTCCTCCCATGTAATATTCCAAAATGGGAAAAGTAGGAATATAGCTCATAATAATGGAAATAGCAGCAATTATTAACACATTACATGTGAGCCAAATGATAGATCCATGGTATTATGTATAACAGCAACAAATAAGTACAAGATCTTGGGGATCAAGCCCCTCAAGATAGGAAAAAGAAGCCTCCAATGCCAAAATGCACCCAAAACATGTAATACACTGCTACACAAAGTACTGAAGCAAGAACAACATATTTTTAGTGACTAATACTGCAGTTGGGACATATATATATGGATCTAATAAGATCATGCTCATACAGGGCCAAAATTTGAGATCTATGCTCCTCAACACTTTTCCAAGACAACCCAGGAAGGGTTTCCGGAAATACACAAAATATGAATGGTGGATCTAAAGCCCTAGGGCTGAATATGCACTGCAACTGAAGCAAATAGAACGAGGTGGTTGAATCTGATCTAGATCTAAAAGAACTCCTCCAAAAGGACTCTCTCAATGAAGGGTTGATCCCTTCAATGGAAAGCAAACTACTGCTGCTGAGGAAATTGGTGTTGTTGGAAACTACTACTTCTAAGGAGAATAACCATGTGCGGAAGGCTATTAGAGTGCTCAGAATGATTTTAGATTTTAACCATGGATTTTAATCAAAAAACCCCAGAAAAACCCAGAACTAGTTTGGCCAGATTTTAACTTTGGATTTTTGGCCATTTTTGGGTTGTCCACTGCAACATATCACTAAAATAACACAGATATGGACTAGAACTACACTGTAGGGGATACAATCACCTTGGCTTGATGTTGAATATATCAAATAAGCCCAAGGGGCTCCTTTACTGACCTCCCAACGGAAGGAAACCTTCCTACACTACAAAACTAGCTCAGAAAACACCCAGTACAATCTTCCATTGTTGCACCCTGCAACTCAGCACATCTCTCAACAGAAACTGCATTTTACCACAAGACTAAAGCATGGTCTAAAACCTGAATGTGGAAATGTAGTGCAAACTCCTCTAAGAGCTACTCAATGGAAGAGGTGGGATTCTTGATCATGAACACCTGGTGCTAAACAACACTCAATCTCAACTAAACAGATAGAGAAAGATATATTTCTAAACAAACCATATAATATAAAACATAAAATATCATAACATGAATAATATGGCTGCCATCCTCTTCCTTATATAAGAAATGAGATTTCTAACCCTCAGCCCCATTCATTTATGACACTACTTCCATGCAATGTGTCTCCATCTAAAATTGTGTTGTCTCTCCACAAATGTCCACTCCTCCATGACAACACTGTTGATTTGGTCAAAGTTGACCTAGTCCACATGCTCTAGCCCTTGTTCACACCTTAGGGTGCTTTATTAAGTTGAAAATTTGATCCACTTTCACATGAGAAGTGGTTTTATTCCTTATAAAGATATTTATGGGTCTCCTTACCCACCTATTCATCAAACACGAAAGCAAAATTAGATTTTAATATTCCAATTATTTGCATGCTAATTTAGGAATTTTACAATCCTCCCCTCCCAAATGTTGCTTGTCCTCAAGAAAATGCAAGTATATATATGAAAAATATAGGGAACCTTCATCCCCATGTGAAGCTCCATCCTCCAAGCTATCATCCATATAAAATGAATCACCCTCCAGAATGGAAATTCATAGAAAAACACCTCCCATGTGAGAGGCTCCTCCCAAGGACATAAATCAACAATATGGCTCCCTTCATAAGGAAAAAAGTGATATAATGTATCATCCATATAATGTCCCATGCTCCCCTTAAAGCATGAATAATTGTGAGAAGTTTCATTCCCAATGGACACATCCAACCAATGTGTCATCCCTCCAATCATGTCCCCAACAATAATAAGAACATCATCAACATATGGGATCAAAACCAATGATACATAAAAAATCGAATGCAATAATGGAGGTGGATCGTATCCCCACAAGTGGATCCAGCACAGTATATCTCCTGACTGCATCAAATAGTGATATGGTAAGTGGTTTCCCCACCACTAATTGTTGTCCAAGTCTTCTCACAATGGCTGAAAAGGTGAGAAATGTTTGGTGCTTTTGGAGTGCACCCACAGTGATACAACATCTCCCTATATCCTCCAAGGGAGTGGCCATGTTTATAATTGTTTATGGCCCAAATTTGTCCATGAAGTTTATATGGAAGAATGCTCCTCCTTTGAGCAATGGCCTTCATATACATGGTAAAGGAATGCAAATAATCATTAAATGAAACATCATGTACATAAGCATGTTCCTTACCAAAATTTATGCTCATACAAATGGAGTGGTCCACAGATCTATCTCCTCTCATTCCAAAAGAGGAAATAGGTGGCTGAATTAACTCCTTCATAGAGTCATGTATCTCTCCCATCTCCACATGGTTCATGTGCCATCTCTGAAAATTTTGATATAATTACTCTTCACAGCCTTCCCAAGTGTAGTACTCCATGATAGTGTTGAAAGCCTTTATAGAATAAGTATGGTTGGAAAGGAATTCTTCATGTGCCCTTTCTAGCAACTTCTCCTTGAGCTTGGAGGCTTTAGATAAGAATATCCTACCATGATAGTAGATGAATTCATCTTGGACTAAATAGCGCTCCTCATGTAGCTAGTCATCAAGTATCATGCATGTGAAAATATCCTTTGAATATTCCACCAACAATTGGGATTTCCAATATGGATCAATCTTCCATAGTGGCAGTGCTGATGATGTATCATAAAGAATATTTTTCATATTGCTGCCCTTTTCCTTTACATCTCCCATGCCAAAGGTATATGTTAGAAGGTTTCTATCCTTCCCTTTCTTCTCCTCCCACAACGCAGAATCCGAAATGAGAGTGGGTGATGAAGATGTTGGGAGAATGTCTCCCTCCTCCTTGAGTCTACCCAAGACTCTCAGCACTATATCATGTCCTCCCAAGGTCCTCAACCCTCTGAGATCAATGAGGGTTAAACCATATGCACAGCATATCTCATCATCTCCTGATATGGTGGTCTCCCAGGTGGAATGCCTCCATGCAATGAGATATCAATATCAAGAGTAGACTACATATATGAATGGACAACTTTGTCCTTGCCCTCATTGCACAAATCAGTCTGCCTCTTCTGTGCATCAACCTTCTGAAATAGATAGGGGTGTGTGCCCCTAATCATATGATTTTGGCCCTCCTTCTCATCTTCTCCTACCTCCTACAAGTCATCACAGTCTAACGTGTATTCTTTAGATGTAATAAACCCATGTACACCCAACATCTCCTTGGTGTCAAGAGTCTTGATCACAAAGGAATGATCTATCATAGTGTGTGTCCCAAAGACTGTATTCAATGTTGGGAAACACTTCCTCCATTATTTTGTCTCACTGTCTATCAACATAGACACATGCTACTCATGATCGTCATATGTAAGATACCTTGGAACTTCTTGCAAAGATACAAGAGCTCCTCTAGTTGAAGCAATTGTTTCATCTCCATCTCCAAATGGAAGTAGATACCCTCCTTCTATCACAACGCTAGAGGATATTTCCAGCTCTTCCTCTTCATTCTCCTCATCAATGGAGAATACCTAATCATTAAGAGATCCCTTGCCTTGATCTCCTCTTGAAGGATGAATCCTCAAGTCTTCTTCCTGAGAAGAAATTTCTTACTGAAGTGGGGATTTTTCCCTAAGAAAATCATGTTGCAGATTTGTAACCCCCTTAACAATGTTTTGAAATGCATTTGGTTTCATGGATCCTTCCAACTCATCCAAAGGTTTTGATTTCTTGGGCTTGGTTTGTTCTCCCAAGGAAATTTCAGATTGTTTTAAATCAAATATTTTCACTAACCTCCTAGTGAACTTTGCATAAGTAGATATATTTGCATTTTTTAATGAAGAAGATTCAAATAACCACCAAGCATAAGCCTTCCCTTCAAGATGTAGCACTGCTACTCTAATGGTTTTCTCTTTTGAAACTTCATGCAGCTGGAAATATGTGTCTATCTTCTTTACCCAAGCCTTGGCTATGCTCTTGGGTGACCCATCAAAAGTAGGTAGAAAGAATCTACCCAAAGTGTGCTGAATGCACCCTCTTCTTATATTGTAGTTGTTGGGTCTTCTATATTTTTTGATTTGACAAAACCCTTGGAAGCTTAGATGCTCCTTGATTCTTCTAGAATGAGATTCATATTCTTGGAGATAGTCACCAAGAGTCTCCTCCTTTGGTTTTTCTCCTTCTGCTTCTTCTCTTGCCAAGAATGTAGGCATGGTACTATGTTGTAGATCTAATTGTGTGGCTAAATTCTTACACCCATAATATGAAGAAATGGATATTTCTTCATGTGCAAATCTTATTGAGGGACCTTCATGTCTTTCCCTCCTCATTCCCTTGATTTCTCTTTTAATCTCATGCATAGCTTGGAGAAGAAGTTCTGAAAACTTCTTTCCCCCCATTTCTCCAAATAATGGAGACTTGCCTTTGTCCCTTCTGTAAGACTTCTCTTTTTTGTGAGAAGTTTCTTCTTCTTCTTCTTATAACATAGATACAATGTCTTCATAGGCTGAGCCAAGATTATGTTCTGATACCACTGTAATATTCCCAAATGGAAAAAGCATGAATATAGCTCATAATAATGGAAATAACAGCAAGTATTAACACATTACATGTGAGCCAAATGATAGATCCATGGTATTATGTATAAAAACAACAAATAAGTACAAGATCTTGGGGATCAAGCCCCTCAAGATAGGAAAAAGAAGCCACCAATGCCAAAATGCACCCAAAACATGTAATACACTGCTACACAAAGTACTGAAGCAAGAATGGTGTATTTTTAGTGACTAATACTACATCTGGAACATACATATAAATGGATTTGCTAAGATCATTCTCATACAGGGCCAAAAATGGAGATCTATGCTCCTCAACACTTTTCCAAGACAACCCAGGAAGGGTTTCTGGAAATACACAAAATATGAATGGTGGATCTAAAGCCGTAGGGCTGAATATGCACTGAAACTAAAGCACATAGAAGGAGGTGGTTGAATCTGATGTAGATCTGAAAGAACTCCTCCAAAAGGACTCTCTCAATGAAGGGTTGTTCCTTTCAATGAAGAGCAAACTACTGGTGCTGAGGAAACTACTACTTATAAGGAGAAGAACCATGTGCGGAAGGTTGTTAGAGTGCTCAGAATGATCTATAATTTTAACCATGGATTCTACTGACAAAAAACATAAAAACCCAGAAATGGTTTTGCCCGATTTTAAATTTGGATTTTCGGCCATTTTTGGGTTGCCCACTACAACAACGCCCTAAAATAACGCATATCTAGACTAGAACTATGCTTTAGGGGATAAAATCACCTTTGCCTAATACCAAATATATCAAATAAGCCCAAGTGACTCCTTTAATGGCCTCCCAAAGGAAGGAAACCTTCCTCCACTGCAAAACTAGCTCAGAAAACACCCAATACAATCTTCCACTGCTACACCCTACAACTCAGCACATCTCTCAACAGAAACTGCATTGTACCATAAGACTAAAGCTTGGTCTGAAACTTGAATGTGGAAATTTAATGCAAACTCCTATAAGAGCTTCTCAATGGAAGAGGTGGGATTCCCAATCAGAAAAACTCGGTGCTAAACAACACTCAATCTCAGCTAAACAGATAGAGAAAGATATTATATGTCTAAACAGACCATATAATCTAAAACATAACATGAATAACATGAATAATATGGTTTCCATCCTCTTCCTTATGTAAGAAATTATATTTCTAACCCTAAGCCCCATTCATTTATGACACTACTTCCATGCAATGTGTCTCCATCTAAAACTGTGTTGTCTCTCCATAAATGTCCACTCCTCCATGACGACGCTATTGATTTGGTCAAAGTTGGCCTAGCCCCTGCTCACACCTTAGGGTGCTTTATTAAGCTAAAAAGATGATCCACTTTCACATGAGAAGTGGTTTTATTCCTTATAAAGAGATTTGTCTCCCTACCCACTTATTCATCAAACAAGAAAGCAAAATTAGATTTTAATATTCCAATTAGCTGCATGCTAATTTAGGAATATTACATCTCGACTGCACTATCGCTTCTCTGCCAACCTTGCAATATTGAGATATTGCGATATTGTGATATCACAAATCGCAAATCGCAATTTCTATTAGTTTCCGTTAATACTTCCACCTCCAAACCCCAATTGCAATATTACTGTAGCACTATTCTACGTCACCAATCGTAAATCGCATTTCGCAACTTTTCTTTTTTTTTTCCTTTAAGACTTACTGCTCCCAACCACTGAGTGCGACATCACTGTAGCATTCTGGCACATCATCCCTATTGTAATCGCATTTTTCAGTTTTTATCCCCATCACAAATCACAAATCACAATTTTTGTTTGGTTCCTTTAACACTTACTTCTCCTGACGCTGATTATGATATTCTCCATAATCTACAGTCGGTCCCACCGCCACATCACCCAGCACATTTCGCACTTCACAAATTTTCTTGGACAACACTTCTGCTACCCCTCAAACTTTGGATATGCAAACTGCGATATCACATTTCTCACTTCGCAAATTTTACCACGTCGCAAATCGCAAATTGCAATTTTTACCCCGTTGCAATTTGCACTTCACAGTTTTTACCTTATCACATTTCACATTTTTCTCCCACTCCCAAATAACATGTTTGCTATCCCTCTAAATTTGTTATGTTGTGATTGCAATATCGCATATCGCACTTCCGTCCTCCATCACAACTCTGTGATCACACTTTTCAAATTATTCTGCTCCAAAGCATCTTTTGAGCCCTTATAAAGCTTTAATAAGGTTTAAACCCGCACTTTCCACTTCTAAGCCTGGTTTCATGTGTTTATACCTCCATTAGCACCTTTATCCCTTGCTTCTCCAAGCTGCAAATCAACACTTTTTCAATTATAATTAAGTCATGGATAGCTTAGCTGCATGGATAAAATAATGGTATATAGAGCATAAGATAATTAGGGTGTGTTTAGCCGATTGGCCAAGTTAAGTATGGTTTAAATTAGTTTCCTTTCTGCCATTTATTTTCAGAAATTTAATTTAGTTTCCTTTTTTCATTTACTTCTAGCAATTTACTTTCCAGTTCTTATCATAGTTTAAGAAATATCACCCTTTCGTAAAGCAGAAGAGGATGACATGAGAAAAATGCATCTGCTGTGTATATAACACTTTCACCTCCAAGTTTGTACGAACCCCAAGCTGACAAAGTAAAGTAGGGCAGCCCCTGTGAGTTGCAGCACTCTTGGTTCGATACCAGGGCTCACCAGTTTGCGCATCACACAAGAAAGTTCAAAATGCATTGGCTTGGACCTTATGTTGTCAAGGATATTATAGAAGGAGATGTGGTACGTATGGTTACCGTAAGTGGTGAATTCCTTCATAGATACATGAATGGAAGTTGATTGAATCCCTATAAGGATAATCCCATCCATGTGTGTGCCAAATGACTATAATATGGCTGGAGAAGTGTCTTAGTGCCCTGGACAGTTGTGAGAGGACACAGAACCATAAATAATTCTGTCAAATATCGGAAAAGTATGTCGGTGTGACGAAAATTGAGGAAGCAAAGGTATGTATAACAACCGCATAGGGGCTATGCCCAAAGGTTGAAACTGTCACAAATGGGCCAAAAAATAGTCGTTGGAATAGTTAATATGGATAATACATCATTATTACAATTTGGAGTAGCGGCTAGCCTACATTTATGGAGGATATTATGCCAGATTTGGAGTCATTTTAGCATTTTTTAGGCTGCATCAATGGACATCAGGTCATTTAGGCTGCACCATCACTATAAATATGGCAGGAAGGGTCGCATTAGTTCCCTTTTCTTTGAAAGAGATTTGTGTCTATTTCTCTCATTGTGTTTTCTTAAGTGTATGTATGAGCACTCGGAATAAGTTTTTGAGACGTTGCGCCAACAAGGGTTAGGACATTTAATCCCTCCAAGTATGACTACTACAAATCCTACCCCCTCTACGATGTCGGTTGAGGAAACAACTGCGCTAGAACCTCAGCCTCAGAAACTAAAGAAAGGAAAAACCTCAGAGACTCAGAAGTCTTCGCGGAAGAAGACTTTTAAGCCTAAGTTGACCCTAGCTGAGTGACAGAAGAGACCAATGGCTGAAGAGCCCGAAGTAATCATCGAAGAGGATTTTTTCGAAGAGATCGATCCAATGTTGTGGCTACCCAAGTATATCCACACAAGCCATCTATGAAAATCACGAAGGACCTGTATAAGGTCAAATCCCATATCAATATGTCGTTGCTCCCAGAAAATGTGTCCCTTGAAGGAGATGTTAGCCTCCTATATCAATAGGTTTCATCTTTCATGATTGTCTTGATGGAAGTGTGGAATATGTTCAAACCTTCTTACTTGAGCAAAGGTGTTCCATATTCTTGAAAACCAAAAAATCAAAAAATTTAAAAATGTAAAGAGGGTATACCCTAAAAGAAAAATCAAAGGGTAAAAAGAATAAAAATGGTCAAAAAAGAGAAAGAAATGAACCCCAAGCAAAAATAGACCAAGGAAAGTGTGCAAATCCAAATGCCACTACTTTTTACTCTGTTGTAATAAATCAATTGTGTGCAACTTGTGAAACTTTTGCCACAATTCATGAATAAGTCAAACTGTTTAAACTTGGCTTAGTCATATTTCAATTTCATGTTTTAGATTAGAGAATAAATATCTAGCCAAACAGTTTAATCTTGGCAGATAAGTAGCTAAGTAGAGTGAATAAAAGGTGCTCAACAGTTTAATCTGAGCCCTTGGATGTAATAAGGGTAGAAATAGATAGATTCATCATGTAAAAAGAAAAAGATTGAAAAGGGTTTGCAAGTCTAAATGCACCCTAATAAAGAAGACAAAATGGTAGTGCTAAGTAGATAGGGTAGGTAGATGGTGCTACAAAAGTGTTATCTGATGAATGGTGCTGCTACATGTTGGTTAATCATTTTCTTTCATCACAAGTACTAAAGCAGGAAATACACTGGAAAATCACAGCAAGCAAAGTCAAATTCATTAACCTCCCTCATCATTTTTCCCCCTCAAGAGTTTTACTAATTTCCCCAAAAGTACTAAGGTAATTTGAGATCAAAGGGGCTCAAGGCATTTCCTTGAATTCTGGAGGGACCGGACCCTCGGCCTAATGATCAAAAGACCTAAGCACTTGAAATAATCCATCATTGATTATCTTCCATTTTTAACTTTTCCTAAGTAAAATCCTATTTTACTTAGGAAACTGATGCAACATTCCATAAAATTCCTCAAAACAACTTGTTATTCTTAGTTTAAGTGTTGAAGATAAAAATGTGCAATTTACTTCATAAGTTTTCACTTTCTTAGATATACAAAGATGTTTTGATTTTCCTTGTCCTTTTTCATGCTAACACCTAACTCTATTATATTAAATCCCTAGTGAAATCCTTTTTTCCTATATATATAACTCCCTTTTCTAAAAAATATCCCCAAAACCCTCTTATAATAATGTTTTACCAAAGTATATATAGTCCCGCACATTTAAATACCCCGCTTTATAAAGCCCTTTGGTAAAACTCTAACCTTATATATACATTCCGCCCCTATGATGAATTAATTATATTAATTTATTCATCGTATAATAAAATATATGAAGAAAAGCGTTAAACACATAACATATGTGTTTAACACCAAAAACAAGAAAATATTACGACTGAATCCCGCGCCACCATACTCAGCATTCCACGTGGTATTCCACATGGCCAAACCCCGCCGCAAATCATTTTATAAAATTCACGGGGTTAATTAGTCATTTGGACTAATTAACAACCATTCCCGCCTATTAGCTTCTCCCGGGGGTGATTAAATTACACGTCAAAGCTTGTTTAAACCTCGACGGGCCCACTTTCCAAACCGCACAAGTTTCCCTTTCCTCCAGCCGTCAGATCATTCCTCCATTGATTAACGGTCCCGATCAATCCCGCTGCCCATCGCATGTGAGTTTTTTAGCCAGCGGGGAATGAGCGGGTTTGACTATTCAGCATTCCACGTGGCAAGCAGCCTGTGGAATCGCTGCCATTGCAATTTTTACCGCCTTCCTCCATAAGCGGTGCGGGCTCACCGCTTACCGCTTATCGAATACCGCCGGTCCCACTCCCTTACGTCACCCCGTACGTCGAATGACGTCATCACCTCGAAAACGACAAAAACCCTTTTGACTTGTTTTTAAGCCATTTTGCGCGTTTTTTTAGTTATTTTGGTTTTCGAAAGAGACTAAGCTCCCGCTGCAAATTTCAAAATTCACTGCAAATACACCAAATTACTCAGAAATTCCGCTGCGCCCGTGTTGAAGAACGTTCCTGCCATTGTCCATTACCTGTTGAAGAACCAGTTTCCATTAAAAAACAGGTATTTATCATTCCGCACCCCGACTACAAGTTAAGCTTGGTTTCTTGTGTTTTTCTCTGAAAAAGTGGTTAAAAATCCTCTCTGAGTCCTCATTGAAGAGTTAAAACCTGTGAATTTGCTTCCCAAACCTGCAATTTGTCCCAATTTCTTCTTTTGTCAGATATCCCGTCCGGTCTGCAAGAAAAACTGAAACCTCCATTTTGAATCCACAAGAACCAAAATGGAGGCCCCTACTGCTCTAAACGTCACTCCTTTGAATGCTCCTCACCGAGATCTAGACTACTTGCCTCTCATAGATGAAGATTTCCAAATAAAAGACATGCATTTCGATGAAAGTCCCCGTTTGAGTTTCTGTCGCTGCAGAGACGAATACTCAAAGGGGCAAGATCTTATAGGGTTGTGGGAATCCAATCTCCCAAGGTATTTCATTCCTGCAGTTCACGTTTTCCCTGAAATCATTCATTATTGTCATGCAAATTATGATCCCATACAAAGAGCTGTATTAGCTCCTGATCAAAGTGTTTTGTTCCCTATAACACCTCGGGCTATCAATGCTATGTTACAATTTGAGCCAGAACAAGAATTAGCACCTCTATCCATGGAAGGGCTAATTGAGAAAACCAGACTGTTAACTCCAGATAAATTGAAAGCAATGTGTCAGTACTTCATGTTACCTGAGCATCAGCCAAAAGGGACTCCCCCCTATGGTTTTTGTTTTTTCAATCAATTGGGAAGGCTTATTGTGAATGTAATATCCTTTGTCTTAGGATTCAATACCAGTGAGTATGTTGACGAGATAACTCTGGCTTTGCTATCTATCTTCACCCCTGGACAGCCTCCTGAGATTAAGTATGACTATGCTTCCTTCATTGACAACAAAATCCATGATCAATTTTTAAGGCTAGATGATGAAAAAGTTTTCAAGTACTCCTCAGTTATCTATCACCTCATAATTTTCTATCACTCAGACAAATTCCCTTTCCCTGTTCAGAAACTTGATGCTAAAGGTAATCCCAGGTCTGTTATTTTTTGGTCCCCCATCATTCATTTGTCCTCCGATTCTCCCTACTCTTATTCAGAATTCATTGATCAATTTGTACATCCTGCTACAACCTTGTTAACAGGAGTTTCTCCCCCCAGGCTTAGTACTGAGATAAGAAAGACCCTGCAATTGTCAAAAAGTTACAAAGTTGGGGATTGGTACTTGTACAAAAACCATACAGTTATCAGGATTTATGGATGTGAATTACATCCATTCAAGTTACCCAGATATGTACCAATGAGAATTTTTGCTTTGGAATACTTTAGACAGATGAATAACTCAGATGTAATCCATTTCTACAATGTAAAGAAGAAAGCACAGTTAAGGATCAAAAGCCAGTTAGGTCCTTTCATTTGCAATTCTAGAGAAGCTGAGAGAGATGCAGAACTTATATTAGAGTGAAAATTCCAGACATCTTTCCGTTGGGTCCCTTATGACCCCTTTGGTTTCATTTGTGAAAGAAGGTTAAAAAATAAGTCATCTCCTTATATACATCACAAAATTCCTGACATAGAACAGTATGAAAATCAAGATGAATGGGTTAAAGGAACACTTATTGAAGAGGGAAGTGGAGCTGACAAATTGAATAAACTTATGAAAGATGCTGAGAAGAAATTTGACCTAGAAACATATGATCAAATGCAGGTACCCTATATTGGCACATCTTCAACAGCCACTCTACAACAAGCTATACAGGAAGACAGCCAATCAGTAGCAGCAGAGCCTAAAGGTAAAGGAAAATAACCTATAGTTCAGGTCATTGAAACCCTGGTCATGGCAGAAAAATCACAGAGTTCCAAAACACCAGAACAATCTAAAGCTTCTCAAACACCAGCAAAGCAAATCCAAGCTCCAGAGATGCAAACTCCACTGAATGTGGAAATAGGGAAAAAGAGGACAGCTCCAGATACCACACCTTCAAAAGGAGCCCCACAAGTCTATCAAGCTAAAAAACATAAATCTGATCTACCTCCAGATGTAGAGATCATAGATGAAATATTTGATGATGGCGGGGAAGATAGTCAGCAAACAGGTACAGCAAGTGAAACAAATATAAGCCAGAAAGGGATACAAAAGCAACTGAGCACTGAAGTATCTTCTTTCAGACCGCGCAAGACAGGTACTGGAGACATAAAGAAAACCTTCATTGATATCAAAACAAGGAATGAACCATTAAAAATGAAGGTCTATGATCAGTATATGAAGATGGCTCCTCACAATGAGCAAAGGTTGATGTCAGCATTTGATCTTTCACAAGGTAAAATGCAAATGAGCCACTTCAAAGCTAAAGTGCCAAAGCCAACTTCAGCAACAGATTACATCAGAACCAATTTTGAAGTGTTAGCAAAGGATATCCATCCCTTGGATCAGATAGAGCTTCATAGACAAACAGGGGAAATGGTTTATTCCACTCTCACCAACAAAGCCATGGCGGCTTTAACACTACAAGATTCCTTGAATAATACTGCTACAACATTGAAAATTGAAAGGGCCTCCTCACAGGCCAAGGACAATAGAATAAAGTCTCTATAAGAGATCATTATTGGTTTGGGACACAATCCCAAAGACACTAAAGGTATTGAGGCACTGATAAAAAAGAAAGAGGATGATATAGCTGCACTGAGAAAACAGTTGAAAATACCAGCCTCAAGGCACCCCCAGACACAGGAAATAATAAAAGGAAATTCACAAGAAGAAATGATGGAGTTGCTCTTAAACTTGTCAGAGCGACTAAATGAAACCGAGAAGGAGCTGGAAAAGGCATTGCAGGAACAGGAAATTCTCAAACAGGCTTCAGCAGCAGGTACTACAGGACAACAGGAACAATCATCTCGGGTGAATATTTCTAATTTGAATTCTGATGATTTGATTAAACAAATGGAGAGTTTGCAGCTAAAGGTCACAGAACTCCAAGAAGTAAAATTACAATTAACAAAATTGGAGGGAAAATATGACACATCAAAAAAGACAGTAGCTGACAACCTCAGAGAAATAAAAAGGTTGGAAAAATTGGTTGAGGCTTTGCAAAAAGATCTTACACTGGAAAAGCCTCTGAATGAAATAAATGATATTCTTTGGGACAACATCATTAATTTAATAAGAGATATTTGTCCTTCCATTCAAGCTATTTTTGAACAGAATGAGTTAGTCAAGATAGCCCAGGAGGAAATAAACAAAACTAGACATGAATTAAGAGGCAAGCCAGAGCTAGCCCAGCAGCTCATTCAGTTTTTTGAATTCAAGAACAAAACAACAGCTAGCATTGCTAGGAATTGATGACAGAACAGGTGTAGTTTTGGAGGCAAAGAGAATTTTTACAAAAAGAACTTTCATGCAAAATCTAGAAAGAAAGTGTAATGATATTTTGGTCGACATCAACGTTTTCAGAGAAAAATTTCAAGCTCTGCTGGACAGTGATTTGCCAAGTCCCATGCTCACCGAGGATCAAATAGTAGACTTGGAAGCTTATGAGAAAAGAATCAAAGCTCATGCTAAACATACAGCTGTAAGTTCTACTAGTATAGGTTCTACTAGCTCATCAGAACCTACAGTACCAACTGGGAAGAGTATTTATGAAAAAGTGAAAAATCTGTTTCATCTGGAACATGAGTTAAAGTATCTATTTCCAAACGAGCCCACTTTTTATAAACTTACTGAAGCCGATGAAACTTTAAGGAAGCTCAGAAGAACAATGATACCAGATGATCAGTGGTGGAAGGAAATGATGGAAATTTTGTAAAAATGTTGTCAGGACAAAAGTTTATCTTTACTATTAAGTAAATGGTAAAAAAAGAGAGTATCAGATGAAAGAGTATCAGATGAAAGAGTAAAGAGTATCCGTGAGAAGTAAAAGTATTCAACAAGTCAAAGGAATACGCAAAGGACAGCACAAAGCCCTATTTAGAGCACTTATCCTTAGCACGTCCATGAAGAAAGGAACAACACATCATCCGTTACTCATTATTCTATTTTCGAGACCATGTGTCTCTTGTTTGTTGTAAATGCGCTTTAAGTCAGCCTGAATTCTTGGCTAGGATAGAGTAAGATTGTTAAGATTATTTTTGTATAAATAAGCCTTCAAATAGAGTTTTGAAGGGTGGATTCTATGACTCTGCTGTAACATTGAGGTTTTCGGAATAAAAAGCTTTTGGACAAATTTACTTGTGGCTTACTGGATGACGTTTTGAAGCACTGGACTTGTTGCAGGATTCATGTGTTGGACTTCGGTTCAATAAGTTTTCCAACCCTTGTGTTTAAATTTTATATTAGTTTATGCTATCATCATATCCGTTTCTGAATAGTTTACATAAAGGATTGAAACAGAGTTTGCTTAATTGTACTCTGTTTTCAAATGTGATTATTCTCGATGTTTTCTTCTGGATTAGTTATAAGCATGAATTCTTAATTGCTCATGTTTTGCTGATTCAACATTGTTGATTACTGTAGCAAAGAATCCTTCATTGCTCTTTGCTTGTAGTCATTTCTATTCTTCCTCTTGAATATGGTGAAAGATTCTTAGTTTCCTTTCATCCCTTCAAGACCATCCATCCACTTTAAATTTTAAGGATTGTTCTCTGTCTAGCTATCTTGCCCTGTAATACCATCTAGTGTTCAGAAAAGAAATCCAGTAAAGCCATCCTTAGACTCCATAGCCCAATGGACTGAAAGCCCTCAACCTTGCCCTTAGTTTGTGGATTCCACCAATTTCCCAAAACAAATTTTGAATCTATAACTAGCCTAAAACCTTTCAAGAACAAAGATAAATCATAAAGAGAGAGCCCTCTCTGGATGCAGATTGGCTAGATTCTGCATCTAAAAGGTTGGTTTGTGGTTACCTCGGGTATACTTTCCTCTTACACAACTTCTAGGAAAACCTGAGTGATAACAGGAGACATATTCACAAAGGTACCTTTTCTCAAATTGGAAGACTAGGACCTGGTTGAAAGTACGAAGTTCCCTAAACTTGCGCCATCAGAATATCTGGAGTAGGTTCCCTATGATAGAGGAGTCATCAAAGTCAAGCCAAAGACATGGATATCAGGGTTTCAGAAGTCTGAGTTGTTGAACCTTCTAAACATCCCACATTTTTGGCGCAACACCATCAACAATGTTTTTCTACGCCAGTTTCTTGCCATGGTGCATGATAATTGTCTGTGGCTAGGAGAGCCCATTCAGATTGATGACATGCTAATTCATCGGATCACCATGTTTCCATACCAAGGGGAGATCTAGGGGCGGCCTTTTCAGGAAAGGGATTGGATAAAAAGGTCGTCGACGAGGTGAATAAATCTTATGGGGTAAACAGGAACATCCACGGCTTTGTCGTGGAAGACATCAATTTCTAGCAGTTAAATTTTCCACCCTGATCCTTTCCTGCAAAATGACCAAGAAGTGTTGAACAATAGAGGTGCTTGCGTATGTGATTAAGCTATATGCGCAGTGTGTGAAATGGGTACAATATAATTGGGCAAAGTACCTCTGCAATGAATTTTTGGAAAACATTTGTGAGACACAAGAAGAGGGCAAGCATTTTAATTATTCTTGGTTGATGTTGTTGGTCACACTGATCGGTTGGAGTTCGTCATCGTAGTTGCAATTTCCAGACATTGAACCCAATCTGTGTGAAGCTCGCAAGTATACATCCCTATGGAACTCGAAGCTACTGTTATCCTCTGAAATTATGATCTGATTATTTGCTTTCCTAATTGATATTGTCATCCTATCCATCATATTTTCCATGGTTCTAATTAAAGTTTCCATATTACCATCGGATGAAGTAGATGGATCTTCTTTGATTGTAACCCTTTTTTTTGTTTTTTCCTTTGATTTCTTAATTAGCAAGTTTGCTTCAATGCTCACATCATTTCTTTGCATGTCTTCAATATTTGTAGGAATCCTCTCCTTCAGCTGATAGGCCATGTTAGGATCAAATTCATTAATATAGTGAATCAATGCCAAGCCAGAATGAGGTTTGATGTCATTCAGAATAGAGTTATACACCTTATTCAATCTGATGGTGAAGTCTTGTACATATTCATTTGGATTCATTTTCAAATCATTATATTCTGTTAGAATTTGAAGAGGATTCTTCTTTTCTTCCCACTTAGATAATAAAATATTGAATAAGTACTATGAGTTAGCTACTGAATGTGTTGTTAGAGTACGAAACCACTTCTTAACATCTCCTAAAAAAATTTGGGCAATTACCCTCATCTTGGCATCACCATTGTCGATATCTTCAAGATCAATGAAATCTGTTATTTTCACTACATGTTGTTGAGTTAAAACCTCCATTGTACCATCAAATAGAGGGAGTCTTTGACCATATCCTTGAGGCAAATCAGTGAGTACAGGGGGCAACACTAAAGGGGAGAATTTGGCCATGAATGTTTAGAAGGTGGGGTGGGGATAAAAAATAAGGGGTGTTAATGTAATAGATGACTTTGAAGGAAGTAATGGATGATAAGTGGATGATGTTGCAGTATCTGAATGAGATAATGAAGGTATGGATGTAGGAGTAGACAAGATTTCTTGTTGATACTAAATATAAGATTTTTCAGAGGTATATTTTAAGATATTAGCCAATTTTTGAAGTTTGTGAAAATGGAACCAAACCTTCCTATCAGAATCATATGAAGACTTTAATGATAGTGGACTCAATTCAATTTTTACAGGGTCATATACTATTTCCGAAAGTGAATATTTGGATTTAGTCCTAATCAATGAAAGCTCAAATTTTATGTCGAAAGGTAAATCTTCTAGTTTAGTCAAATCAGCAGGCAGTGATATAGATATTACCAATTATGATGAGCTTGTGTCAACTTGCTGGAGTTGTGATCTGTGTTTCTTTAGAATCCTCTCAGGGTCTTCAACAGGTGAGGGTGGATTGGGATCAAGATTTGACCTTGTGAACTTTTTAGGAGCCAGTTCTGAAATCAACACTTTGGCTCTGAAAATGTGATTCATCCTTCTTGAAAGATAGGCCTTGTCACCCACAGGCCTAGATCTCAATGAATTTGTCATGAAATCCCAAGGAATATGTGATATTTTTTTCCTGACAACGATGCCAAAAATTTTATCCTCCACAGTGTCTGAAGGCTGAGAAGGAGACCGAAGGAGGTAACCTCGAACCACTTAGTATTTGGTAGCTAGACCTACCAAATCAGAGAGGGATATCCCTATGATATCATAGCAACCAAGGTGACTGGAGAGGGTAAAAATATATTAGGCTAGGTATTGAGCTCTAGGGTTTTCAAAATTAAGGTTTAGTTGGATCGGGAGGAGAGGTCAAGGAAACTAGGTCAGGTCTCAAAATATTTCAATTGTTGGGATACAAAGGGGAAAGGTAGGTATGTTCAGTGACACTTTGAGGTTGCCAATGTAGTGTAGGATGGAAAATAAAAGGTTCAAAATGAGCATGACAAACATGAGTTCATTTATCAGAAGATAACTAAAACATAAACATGAAATTCCTATCAAAATAGAGCATAAGATTTAAGAATTATTTTTAACAACTCATAGCAAGATAATTGAAGAAAATATATGAAAATAAGGATAACTAAAAATTCATTAAAGTGATTTACATAAGAAAAAAAATTTCACAAAATCATACCACATGACTCCCTATACAATAGTTGCAACTGGCCTTTAAATTTTCTACTAAAAGATGATGTATATAAGCTCCAAGCCTTCTACTCTCTGATGTCTAACCTTGATTCTGACTGAAAACAAGCTACATATAGACCAAAACCACATTCCCATCTCTCAGGGGTTGAATCCCTCATGATGGGAATTTATTTACACAAATATCTCTAACCACACCTAAGACTAGGGAGGTTAGAACAGACTCTCCAATTAGCCTTTGACTAACCTTACTAACATTAATGACCATGCTAATTACATCAAATTCACATTCACAAACTCAATTACACGTAGTTACATCATGTAGAAACCCAAATTTATTAATTACATCATGAAAAGTCAAGTTTGATTGATAAAAACCAAAAAATTACATTGTTGATAGAAGCGCAGTGAATTTCCTCAGAAGCGCAGTGTGTATGACAAAAGCGCGACATGGAATTTGTAGGAAAATTTGAGGGGTTTTTCTTGGAGTTTATGCTGATCTTGAAGCTAGTGATGATAGCTTAGTGTGTATGCTTGCCTAAAAAAGTTTTAAACCTGCAAAAATACCTTTTCTAGGCCTCCAAAAATCACTTTTCCCAAGACTGCTCCAGAAGCGCAGTGTGGGGTTTGAAACGCTGGAAGAAATCTGTCTTTGAGCATGTTTTTTGAATTTTCCTTTCAACCTATGCACTGACATGGAAACCAAATTATATATTTGATATTTACAGGTCATAATCTATCCAACCATATGTGATTTTCCTCATTTAGTTCCCCAAGGAAGAAGCGCAGCGTGAGCTTGCTGCGCTTCTATACATCACAAAATTGCCAAAATACCCAAAATTTGAAATTTTGAAAAAAATTCTTCAAAATTTCTTGAAATTTGTTTCTTTGACTCCTTGGGTGATGGGTCAGGCAATCAAGGATGCATCAACAAGCAAGTCTAATTTGTCTATCTTCCTTAGCTTTATTAGGGTTTTCCTTATCCTCTTTTTCATGTTTTTTACCTTAATCTGAGAAACCTTGTTCCTGGTGCAATAGTGCATTTCCATGTGCCTTTGGAGCTTGGTGTTCCTGTTGAACCTCTTCAAAATATTTTCCAAATGATCATTTACCTTGCCAAGCCAAAATTCCTTTTCTTGTTCAATCTCAATTGCAATTAGCTCATCAAATTCATGTTGACCTAGTGATGGAAATGTTTGACTTTCTTTCTCTTTCTACCTCTCGAGACCTCTTGTTCTTGGCCTCCTTGGTTTAATTGGCACCTCTCTACCCTGAAGCTACTCAACATCAATTACAAACTTACCTTTGTCATATTTATTCTATAAAGATGCCTTGGTTTTACTAAGCAAATTTTTTTTACTTGAAGTTGCCTGTTCTCCAGCTGAAGAAATGTTATCATTAAGTTTTCCTTTGAAAGTATTTCTTTGAGCTCTCTGATTTATGCTTCCTTTTCCTTTACAATCTCCTTAGGTGAATTTTCCTCCTCATGTATTTCTAGGTCTTCCATGTAAGTGTCAAAGTGCACCTGTTATTTTTCTTGCAATGGTGCCTCATGCTAATATGTTGATGTCTCTTTTTCAACAAAGGTAAGTTGAGCCCTTTCCATGCTGCCAGGAGAAAACACCAAACAGTTTCCTCTGGTATATGTTTTGATCACCTCATCCCTAGGTTTCCTTGTCACTATTTTTCTTTTAGAACCAACTTCCTGAGGTCTTGGTGATTCCAAAGGAGTAGATTGACTGTTGGGTTGATTTGTCGTAGGAAAAAGAGAGGTTGATTATATGAATGCATCCCAAGATAAGTTGACCTGTGAAAGCTGATGAAAGACAATTATTTTGACTAATCCATGATGAAACAAGCTTGCTTGGTGATATTTCCTTTTGCTATGTACCTTTTCTTCCATTTTTACTAAGCTTCTGTAGAAGTAATGAGGTAAGTTAAGAGGCTTGACACCTATGAAATGCATTAGTAGTCGTATATGGTACTGGTATAGCCTTGAAAACATACCCTCACAGGTAAATTACCTCATTATCATCTTCATTAATGGAGCATACTGTCAATCAATTGTCTAAATGGAAAAATGTGTTTTGGAGCATCTTTATAATGTGGCTTTAGGAAAGATTTATAGTTCTCAATGTATAATAGCATCACTTTAAACCAGGTTTCTCCATGATTTGGAATACTTGTAGCTATGGAAATGGAATATATGGAATGTTGAATTCAACCCCTCCAACGTTGACCTTATCTTTCCTAAAATTGGTGGAAAGTAAGCTTCCCAATTGAGCATGGAAACCTGCTTGTTGAATCTTTTCACAAAAACCTAGACAACCCATATCCTCGAAGGCTTTCCTGCTGAAAGGTGAGGCCATTATTTCTTTGAACTGTGATGGCTCATACCTAGAAACTTTTCCACCGTTATTATATGTTTTCTTCTCAATTTTATTGTTTCTATCTTCCATTATTTAAAACCCTAGCTGATTTGGAAGGAAAGGGAGAAGGTATGATTGTGAAAACAGGGGATAAGGGACTATGGTGTTGAAGGAAAGGAATTAATGGATTAGGTAGTGTTTGAATTTATGGGAAAATTTTAGGGGATAAGGATAGATATTAGGGAGTGTAGGGAAGTGATAATATTTAAAAACAATGAGGGGAGGGTGTGAAAATGACAAAAAGACAGTCCTAGCCTAGGAAACTGCTAATGGGGTAGCCTAGGCTAGGGTTTGTAAGGAAATGTAGGAGATGAAGGGGAATAGGTGAGGGAAGTGTTTTAGGAAATTATGAATGATGTAGATGAGTGTAGGGGAGCAGGAAACTCAGGGTTTTACCACAGATTTGAAACAAGTTCTCATGGAAATAAAAAACATAGTAAAAACCCTAGAAGAGGGAAATTCACTGAAATGTTTTAGAAGATAGATGCAAGAGAAGAGTGCCAACTGATACTTACTTGTCAAAAATATATTGGGAGCCTTGAATTGCTAAGATGAGACCTTGTAGATGGTTTCTTTTCCTCCAATTCAAATAATGCAGCAATGGATGCCAGAAGCGTAGTGTAGGAGAAAAAGCGTAGCATAGGAGGAAAATTTAGGTTTTCAAGGAGGAATTCAGTTGCTTTGAGGGATAGAATGCACTTTACTAGTGGAGATATTTCTTATGAGAGTGAAATGAATAAATGGTGAGATTTTTTGGTTAGGTTATAGGCTGGAAATCAATTTTTCCCTTGGGTTATGATGTGAAATCACTTTGTCTTTTTGCAAAATGACTTGATAGGCTAGTGTACTGCAACTTTAAACTTTAGTATGCATAGTTACATCTTTATAGAGAATAAAATTTACTTTAGAAATCATTTTTGAGAACTTTCCATAATTAATACTCCCATAATGATGACCTAGGTGATATCATGACTCTTTTTATGAACCTTTTGATGACTTGACCTAATAATGACACCTAACAGATTTATGAATTGATGATTTGGACCTTTGAACCTTGCAGTATGAATTACCATTAGATGATGACTGAAATCATGATCAAGGCACTTTATTGATGACTCACCACAAGGAGTGATGGCATGACCAAGATGACAATTTTGACCATGAGATGATGGGAGTAGTAACATACCTAGACATACTAACCAATGATCAAATTTTTATATGAAAACCTATTAGAAACTATAAAAATTTGACCTAGGACCCTATCAAAAACTTCAAAGAGTACAATTTGATCACTGGTGTCTGACAAGACTAACAGACACTAATAGCTACCATCCAGAATAACATAAAATAAAATATTTTGGGTGTTGTTTGATGCAGAAATATTTCAAGCAGTGCAGTCCAAGCCACGAATGTCACATACGTTGTACGAGAAGTACAAGCACATCATGGAATTCAAGGATACCTTCCATAAAGTGAACGTATGTGCGAAGAGGGATGTGGTAGACGTATGGTATGAATTTCCATGCATGGTTACAGAGGATGACCTTGCGTGCACGACGACCAAGTGGCCCCCATTATGGCTCGAGGCAAGCACGGATGGTGGTGCACCGTCCTCAGTGCAACCAAAGACCCCAATGAAGTCATGCACGCCAACATATCACCCAAAGGATGTGCATAAGGACCAAGAGCTGACCACTATGGCAAAAAAAATCAACCTGAAAAGTGATGATGAGATGCAAGAGAAGGATGGAGACAGTGTCGAGGCATCGGTAGACACATGGCGTGGAACCAAAAGAGGGCCCCAGATCACCCTGGGGTCGCACACCAAAAAGAAAGCTTCTATGAAGACTAGGATGGATCCATTGAAGCACACATAAGAGGATTTTGACAAGGTTAGAGACACAATCCAGGCTATCTCTGAAGATGTATGGACCAAGGTTGAGGCATAGTATAAATCAATCCTTGATGACGTGTAGCAGGGCCTTCAACAGATAAAAATGAAAGCGATCACGAGACAAGTGAGTGATATAATCATTTGGAACCCATCCAGCTCTGAAAGCCACATATTTCAAGTTTCAGGTGCCGCACTTCAATTTACCATTTCTGAGCTGTGTGTGGTCATTCCCAAAAGCTCTGAGGTCGAGATTGATTTAGTTGTATTCCCCAGTGGCAAGCTGCATGTTATGCATATGATGATCACAGACGAGCTATAGGATAGAGAGTATAAGGCCTTCCAAGAAATTGTTTCCTCTCAACACCTAGCCGCCTCAACACTTAAAAGACAAAAACTAGCAGAGAATGTGTGTCGTGCCGCTGAAAGCCAGCGCACCTAGTTGGAAACTCAGATTGATAAAATATGTTCGTGCCTCCCCAAACTCACCGTAAAAACTACTACAACGCCCACTTTAAAATTGGAAAACTTGGTAGCCGTTCTCAAATCCTCATGATAAGAAATCGCAACAGTCCAAGTGGAACTTGAGTTGAACATCAACGATTTGCAGATGAATTTGCAGCCCGAGACACCCTAAGAAGCTCACATATTGATGGGAAAAATACTGAGAGGGGGGGGGGTGAATCATTATTTAGGACTTACTCAAAAAATTTTACTTTTCCATTCACTAAAACCCATACGCTACTTTGATGAAGCCAACTAGCGTATACACACGGATATCCTTCATAAAACTCGCGTATGAACAGAGATATAATTATACAGATAATTCTTAACTTAGTTCTTTGCAACATTCATTCATCTGATGTTAAGTTAACAGTAAGCATGTGCATTAATAACAGAATAAACCATTACACATGCACACCAGGATTTAAGGTGGAAACCCAAGTTGGGAGAAAACCACCATTGCCGTCGTCTCAGTCTTCGATATTTATTATATAAAGAAAACATGTTACAACCATGTACTGGTGCAGACTCATACCAGCACGCAGGCACCCACCTGCAGAAGGCTACAACCTTCTCTCGTTTACCAGCCTCTCCTAGAAGGGAGCTACAACCCCATGCTCTCGTTTACCAGCCTCTCCTGGAAGGGAGTTACAACCCCCTGGTCTTGTTTACCAACCTCACATGGAAGGGAGCTACGACCCCCTGCTCTCGTTTACCAGCCTCACCTGGAAGGGAGCTACGACCCCCTGACTGAAGGCTACGACCCTCAGCTCTACCATGGACCATGTTTCATCAATTTTCACACTGGATCCAATAGCTTCTTTTATAACACAACTTGCAGGCCACTTTTCATCATATTTTCAGACTGGACCCACTCCACACATTTAAGCTGAATCATACATCAAACTGAAACTTATAACTCCATCACTTCATTCATTGAATCATCAAGCAATCAATCTACAACTTGATCTTTCATCAATATAACCAGCAGCATAAACATCATTCAAACAACCCAGATTTGTATGAATACATCATTGTTAGATAGTAGTAAAACAGCAAAACAGATCAGACATTTCATACCATATACTTCACTAACCCTAGTTTTCATACGCGCTTTCCTTTCACTGATCCAGCATATATACGCGCTTTCTCTTAATCTAACTCGCGTATATACGCACTTACTCTGTTACAAACTTGCGTATAGATCTTTAGAAATTTTAGGGCAACGCAATTCTTCAGAACAGATGCATAGCTCAGATTTTACCCTTCACTTCAGACAGATGTTCGCCTCATCTCAGATTCCACAAAAAGATCTAGAAAATACAAATACATTTCAGATCTAGATTCCCTTCTTCATCATTTTCTTCATAGGTGCATTATGAATTCAGATCTATCATTCAACTGTTACCCATTCCATATAGATATACTTCAAAGATAAGTATTCATTAAAACCCAGACCTCTTGCACACCCTTTGCACAATGATTTTCTTCTCCTTATATAGATTTAGCCTTTGTCAATACCATGAGCCAAAACCACATCACTTCCGATGGTATTCCTAGACGAGATCAAATAGACAATCCAGCGCTCAATACAATGGGTCAATACCATGGTAGTAACCCCTGGTTTTACAAATTTAGAGCGCAATTATTCATACGCGACTTGGCACGTACTTTTCCGCATGCATACACTACCTCTCCTAAACAAACCCGCGTATGCTTTGTGACACACACTTTTCATCATTTTTATGGCCCTTACTGAAATTATTTCTTCTACACCTTCTGTACTGATTGTATATACATTAGATTTACATCATTAACAAGTTCATCAAGTCAAGACCATCTTCATCAAGTAGGTTGCCATCATCTTCATCAAGTGGGTTGCCATCAAGGACAACACTCTTCATCATATTGCCAACAATCTCCCCCTTTGGACTTGATGGCAACCATGATGGTGTTTTATCACAACAGATAGTTACATTAAGCATAATGATATTCTCCCCTATTCAAACACCATGTCACTCTCCCCCTTTGACATCAAGGGCAAAGGGCGGATCAAAACCAACACAAGGTTGTTTTCTCCTCATGTAGATAGAAGAGCGTTGTAGATCTGATGTGAACTAAAGTTACCATGCTCCCCCTGAGTTCATGCTGAATCTTTTCAATGACTCTATGACCTTCCTATCACCAAGGAATCATACTTACATCAAAGATCCAACCAAGTGGATTTACATATGAGACTCAAATACCCAACCAAGTGGGTTTACACAATTTGACTCAACTATCCAACCAAGAGGGTTTACTCATTTTGACTCAGGTACCCAACCAAGTGGGTTTACATATTTGATCAAGACCTTACATGACTGAATATTACAATTTTACATCATAGGTCTCAACATGACCTTTTCATCAAATTACAAATATGACTTTTTATGACCAGTACCAGAAAGACCTCAAGAGAGAGAGATCTTATTTCAGAATCATCATAATGCCAACAATGCATTACGCTTAGCAAGGCTAATGCTCCCCCTAAAAATGTGCATCCAAGCATCCTTTCCATATGACCAAGGCTCCTCCTTAGCTTGTGCAACCTGAAACTCTTTCAACAGCAAGTTATCAGCAACAATCTCTGCATGATCTGTCCTTATCTCTGAATCATAAGACTTCCATCTCATCCATGTGTGAAAAAAAAGAATATTCTTCAGTAAAAGGCAAACAGGGCTCATCCATAATCTCATCGTAAGAAACCATGAATCATTTCATCATCATTTAGAACTAAGAAATAAGCAGATACAGTGCCAATAATACAATCATTAGTAGTCAGACTGATGTTCCCCCTGAACCTGTACTCCTGATATTTAGCTTTTCATACTATTTTTCTTGTCATAAATGCATACGCGACTGTCTCCACTGTAACTCGTGTGTATACGCGGCTTTAGTTCACAGAACCCGCGTATGGAAAGTGAAGCATTGAAAACTTCACATTCCTTCATCTCCCCCTGAGTTTGTACCACCTGTACCTGTCTTCTTCACATCAGATGCTCTGTCAAAAATAAACATAATCAAAATAAACAAAACAATCATGGGAATCACCATACATCGCTCCCCCTGTGACGATACATTACTAATCCCTATAATGTATCCCACATCACTCCTGCAGTCATTATGAGAAGTAAGCTTTAGAAGCGGATGACTTCAGTAGGGTCAATATTCCCTACGTTTCTGACCGATCCTCCTTCTTTTTCCAAATTTTCTTGAACTTTCGAAATGTGTGCTGGAAATCATCCAATTTCTCATATCTGTTCATCCTGCATTCTTTTTCCACATGTCCATACTTGTTACAAGCATAACATCTCATGTGACCAGAGAAGTAAGCATAAGGATCATAGTGTGTTTCTCTATTCTTCCTTCTATTGCAATCAGCTACTTTATGACCATACTTGTTGCATGAAAAACAATATCCCTTGAAGCAACCAGAGTACCTTTCTGAATAGAATCTGTTTGATTGTGACTGAAATGATCTGCTTCTGCAATTTTCTACAACATGCCCATAATTATGAAATTTAAAGCATTCAACATTATTGAATGATTTCCTTTGAGAATTCATGATTGTTGGTTGACCTTTAGTTTCTTTCAACACTTCAGGTTTTGCTTTGACATCCTCTGAATCTTTAGCACTTCCTTGCGAACTAGATTCTCCTTTGACCATTTCATGAAAACCCAGACCAAGTTTAATAGAAGGAGACCTTTGACTACTAAGAATATTGTCCAAAATATTAGTACTATCTTGAAACCTCAAGAGTTTATCTTTTTCTTCTAATTTACCTTTGAGAATGTTTACCTCAACCTCCAAATTTTGGCATAGCTTCTTCATGCTTTCTTCAACCCTTCTTCCTTCTTCTATGTGATCATTCAGATTTAGAATCTCTTCTTTCAACCCATTTTCTTGTTCTTCAAAATTTTGTAAGAGTTCTTCATTCTTCTTATTCGATTTTTCGAGATCTGCTTTCAGAGAGATGATTTCTACTTCAAGTTCTTCATTCTACTTATTTTATTTTTCCGGATCTTCTTTAAGAGAGATGATTTTAGCTTCAAGTCTTTCATTCTTCTTGTTTTATTTTTTCAGATCTTCCTTCAGAGAGATGATTTCTGCTTCAAGTTCTTCATTTCGATTATCGTACACCCTTTGATACATTTCTATCCATCTTTGATACATTTCCATCTGATCATTCGTTGTTTCTATCTGTCCTTTCATTTGAGAGATCATTTCTTTATAGATAGATTCTTTCTCTTTAAGTGATCTTTGTTGATATTCAACTTTGATCTTGATAGCTTCCTCTAGATCCAGAACATTACTTTCACTATCTTCACCATTGCATGCACAAGAAAGTGAATCACAAGAACAAAAATCAGTACATGTTTTATCTTCTTCATTTTCTGTTGCACATGTTTTCTGAGATGTCGCCTTTTGAGTAGCCTTCTTCTTTTTCTTCCTTCCCATTGTGACGGATCTCCTTCAAGCGATCAAGCTTCTACAGAAGGACCTGCTCTGATTCCAATTGATGGGAAAAATACTGAGAGGGGGGGGGGGGGTGAATCAGTATTTAGGACTTACTCAAAAAATTTTACTTTTCCATTCACTAAAACCCATATGCTACTTTTATGAAGCCAACTAGTGTATACACGCAGATATCCTTCATAAAACTCGCGTATGAACAAAGATATAATTATACAGATAATTCTTAACTTAGTTCTTTGCAACATTCATTCATCTGATGTTCAGTTAATAGTAAGCATGTGCAGTAATAACAGAATAAACCATCACACATAAGCATCACATATGAACACCGGGATTTAAGGTAGAAACCCAAGTCGGGAGAAAACCACCGCTGCCGTCGTCTCAGTCTTCGATATTTATTATATAAAGAAAACATGTTACAACCATGTACTGGCGCAGACTCATACCAGCACGCAAGCACCCACCTGCAGAAGGCTAAAAACTTCTCTCGTTTACCAGCCTCTCCTGGAAGGGAGCTACAACCCCCTGCTCTCGTTTACCAGCCTCTCCTCGAAGGGAGCTACAACCCCCTGCTCTCGTTTACCAGCCTCACCTGGAAGGGATATACGACCCCCTGCTCTCGTTTACTAGCCTCACCTGGAAGGGAGCTACGACCCCCTGACTGAAGGATACGACCCTCAGCTCTACCATGGACCACGTTTCATCAATTTTCACACTGGATCCAATAGCTTCTTTTAGAACACAACTTGCAGGCCACTTTTCATCATATTTTTAGACTGGACCCACTCCACACATTTAAGCTCAATCATACATCAAACTGAAACTTATAACTCCATCACTTCATTCATTGAATCATCAAGCAATCAATCTACAACTTGATCTTTCATCAATATAACCAGCAGCATAAACATCATTCAAACAACCCGGATCTGTATGAATACATCATTTTCAGATAGTAGTAAAACAATAGAATAGATCAGACATTTCATACCATATACTTCAGCAAACCCTAGTTTTCATACGCGCTTTCCTTTCACTGATCCAGCGTATATACGCACTTTCATGAATATAAACCCGCATATACATCTGCACATATTACAGAACTAATTTCATAACCCATACGTGCTTTCTCTTCATCTAACCTGCGTATATACGCGCTTCCTTTGTTACAAACTTGCGTATAGATCTTCAGACATTTTAGGGAAGCACAATTCTTCAGAACAGATGCATAGCTCAGATTTTACCCTTCACTTCAGACAGATGTTCACCTCATCTCAGATTCCACAAACAGATCTAGAAAATACAAATACATTTCAGATCTAGATTCCCTTCTTCATCATTTTCTTCATAGGTGCATTATGAATTCAGATCTATCATTCAACTGTTACCCATTCCATACAGATATACTTCAAAGAGAAGTATTCATTAAAACCCAGACCTCTTGCACACCCTTTGCACAATTATTTTCTTCTCCTTATATAGATTTAGCCTTTGTCAATACCATGAGCCAAAACCACATCACTTCCGATGGTATTCCTGGACGGGATCAAATAGACAATCCAGCGCTCAATACAATGGGTCAATACCATGGTAGTAACCCCTGGTTTTACACATTTAGAGTGCAATTATTCATACGCGACTTGGCATGTACTTTTCCGCGTGCATACGCTACTTCTCCTAAACAAACCCGCGTATGCTTTGTGACACACACTTTTCATCATTGCTCTGGCCCTTACTGAAATTATTTCTTCTGCACCTTCTGTAATGATTGTAGATACATCAGATTTACATCATTAATAAGTTCATCAAGTCAAGACCATCTTCATCAAGTAGGTTGCCATCATCTTCATCAAGTGGGTTTCCATCAAGGACAACACTCTGCATCATATTGCCAACACATATAGTGTGCCAAGGTAGTTTAGGAGTCAACTGCAAGCATCACCTTTGGTGCGGATGCTTTCAACCAATTACTAGAGGAGGCCATGGGCATTTGGACCTCTATCCAAGATGACCCTGTCACATAGTAGTTGAGATGGATCTATAGGCCAAGGAATGATAATTTAATGAGATTCATGTCACTGCGTCGACCCTGGTGCCTACCTAGCAGTTGGCCTTCTTATAAGAAAGTCGAGCCATACAGGAAGAGATTGACACACTGCGCCGACGGGAGAAATTTCTTAACAACCGAATGCAGCCTTGGGTTGAGGAGGCCTTGCAGTTATCCCAAAGCATAGATGGTGCCCTCAAAAGCCTGCAGCAGACCCATAGGAGTATCAGCCTGGCACTCGAGGGGCCAACTACAAAGAAACTAGTTGAGGAAGTGCATAACGTTGTAACAGAGAGCACAGAAGTCATTGAGCCGCTAAAGAATTCCATTTAGGCGTTGAAGTACAAGATGCAGGAATGAGGACCAACTTGACTCGAGACTAGTCAGTAGATTTTGTTGGGGACCTGTTGGGATGGGGTCCTCTAAGGGAAAGATTTTGTATAATTTTGGGTTAATTTTTGTTGAAACGCATTTCACATAGAAGTCAACGTGATTTGAGGTGGTTGAAAGCTCCTTTATCATTGTAATGGGTAAAAAGGGAAACCACAAGTCTTAAACAATGGTTTGATACCATGGTATGTGCGCATAAAAGTCTTATAAATATATAAGAGTTGAGTCGAGTAAGGATATAGATGTGTTTTCTAATAATGAATGTTTTTATATAAGTTTTGGGAAAGTCTATCTTCGGTCTGGGTAGAAAGGCTCCTGTTTGTTGTATGCGAGGAGACCTAGTCCTGAGTTGTGTGCAAGGACTATCTTGTTGTGTGTGCAAACGAAAGGAAATGTATTGGGTTAAATACTGATTAATAAATAAGAAATGTTGGTGACTCTATTGCAATTTATGTGTAATGCATGATTATGTTGCTTATATGTTAATCTATTTCTGTTGAATGCATATTTATCTGAGTTAAATTTCTACAAAAATATCTTTGTGTTTGTGAAAGGTTACATCTGCGTAAGGATTTTACTGGAACTTTCTATGCGATTGTGCTAGTATTTTTTCTTCTCTTATACGATAGATATAACTGAGGTATAATAATTTGTTTACATGTATTTATTAAGGGTTTTTATCTGCACTTATATTTGGTATATTTTGAAGTCTTGCATAAACAGATAAGCATTAAATATGATAATTAAGTTTAAATCACACATCAAATTCTCCCTCAGGGTGTGTAAACCCAGTTCCAGCACCTTGCCCCCCCATACCATTTCGGGTGAGACTTTGGTCTGTGCAAGCATATCATTGCCAAAAGGGCTAGTAGTTGGAGGGTTTTGTTGGTTGCACAGAACACTCTGAACCTAGGTCAGGACCCCTCAAGCCAACATGCTTACTCAAATGTGGAGGAATGAGAGGTGTTTATATAACCTTCCTCCTAGAAAAATGGGTGCATATTTACTTGGAGCCAACCTAAAATTTTGAAGGGGCTGACTTGACTAGGAGGAGGTCGACTTGGCTCATTTTGGAGCCATAAATTCTATTTTTCAAAAATTCAAATTTCTCCTTTTTCAACTAACATGAATAACATGTCTTTACACTATTTTTATTTTAATTCAACCATATATAGCATGGATTATAAATTTATCAAGGACAAAAATAATTATGAAGTTCGACCTTGGTTACAAAATTCAACACTAAGTGCATCAACAAATCGGTTTTCCTTACCCTTTATGTACTTAATTTTGAAATCAAATTTTCTAAGTATGTCCAATCACCTTGATTTCCTAGAATTTAATTTGTGCTACTCAAAAAAATACTTCATCCCTCCATGATTAGTCATTAAAGTAAACCTCCTACCAAGGAGACAATGCCTCCACATTTTTAATGAAGGGATGGTGGCAGCCAACTCTAAGTCACGAGTTACATATTTTTTCTTATTTTCATTCAGCTTTCATGATTCATAACATATCACTTGGCCTTCCTGCATTAAGACTCCACCAAGTACCTCTATGAAAGAATGTGTTCACACCACAAAATCATTATTTGGACCTGTTATTCTTAGTATTGGTGCATTAGCAAGAAATTTCTTCAGCTAATCGAAGCTTGCAGCACAATCAATTTTCCATTCAAACTTATATCCTTTATTTTTCAATGTAGTAATTGGATGTCTAATCTTAGATAATTTCTTAATGAACCTCCTGTAATATCCAACCAGTACCATAAAGGACCTAACTTCAACCACGTTCTTTGATGTTGGCCACTCCTTGATGGCCTTGATCTTCTTTGGATCAATTGCTACTTCGTCCTCTAAGACAATGTGTACCAAGTAATGGATTTGTTACTAGAAGAAGTCACATTTGCTAAGATATTTGTAAAGTTCACTTTTCCTTAGCAACTATAGAAATGTAGTTAAATTCTCTTCATGCTCCTTGGTCTTTGAATAGACCAATATGTCATCAACAAAAACCACTATAAATTTATCTAGATAAGAGTGCAACACATTGTTCATAATACGCATAAAATTTGAAGGTGTATTAGTAAGCCCAAAGGGCACTATCACAAGCTCATAATTTGTGTACCTCATACAGAATGTGGTCATATGGATATATTTTTCTTTTAATGCACACCTGATGATATCTAGATATTAAATCAATCTTGGAAAATATTGTCGCTACCCTTAATTAATAGAATAGATCATCAATCTGTGGTAAGGGATATTTCTTCTTAATAGTTACCTCATTCAATTTCCTTTAATAGATGCACAACCTAAGTGTGGCATGCTTCTTCTTCACAAATAATATTGGTGCTCCCCATGGAGACACACTTGGCCTTATGTAACCCTTTTCTAGAATCTCCTTGAGCTACAATTTCAGCTCAATTAATTTTGGAGTGCTCATTCTATATGGAGCCTTGGATATTGGTGTTTTCCTTGGTATAAATTCGATATTAAAATCCACCTCTTTGTGAGTACGCAAACTTGCCATATTTTTAGGAAATACATCTTGAATTTTTTTTAATATGGGATACTTCATTAGAATGTCATGGTTATCCCCTTCATTGTTGCCATTAACTTCATCATTTTCATTAATTTAAACAATGAATAAAACCCATCCTTTCCTGCGACTTATTTTGGCTTTCATAATTGTAATCAACCTTACTGGCGTCAGTTTTAATTTTCCCCTCAAAATCCTCCTTTCTCCATACTCATCTAAGCACTTGATTTCCTTCTCAAGGAAAACTACATTGGTGTGATGCCTATATATCCAGTAAATTATTAGTAGTACGTTTTATTCTCCCTGTGACAATACATTAAAATTAGCTATTTTCGCCATGCCATTCAGTTGAAATGGACATGCTTTTACGCAATACTCAACTACTTTCCTTGCTCCCATGGCTGATTGCACCAACCATGATTCTTAATGAGGTTCCTTCAGAAATTGACCCTAATGTACAATTTTTAGGGAGGATTATTTGACATATATAGCATCATGCTAAGGAGTATTTATCCCATACAGTGCAGTTTCAACCTAGATCTGCATTATTTTAGGGAGGAGTTGCAGGGGTGGTTGTAGTGGTTGTTTTGGGAGGTGATTTCTTCAGTGGAGGAACCATTATTTCATCCAGAGGATCTATTGGAGAATATTTTTAGTTTTCTACATTAGCTTTAGCCATACCTTCTCATTTTTTTTGTTGCAACATATCTTCAACCCTAGGGTTGCAACTTACATTGGCACATTGTATGCATTTTCCGGAAACCCTCCTCGGTTGTCTTGGAGAGCTGATCTAGTGCCTAGATTTGTATGTTTAGACTCTATTGGGGCATATATCAGTATTTTTATATTATTGTATCATTTCCAGTTGTATTTATACTTAATATGACTGCACTGTAGTTTCTCTCTGGCATTTTGTATTGTGACAGCAGCTCATATTTGAGAATTATTGCTCATGAGAGGCTTGTTCCCTCATTGTATATGATATATGCCTCACTATTTTGTATGGATTTTCTGTTCTTATACATAATTTTATGACCCCATATTGGTCTCCAATGTCAATGTGTTGATTTACACTGCTATTTCTAGTTTGTTGTTCATATATTGTTGTTTCCCCATTTGGGAATATTACAATGGTATCAGAGCATAATCTTGGCTCAACCTGTGCATTCAGCCAATATGTCACCATAAGGAGAAGCTTCTCTCAAGAATATGATATGTACAGAAGACATAAAGACAAGACTCCACTAGTTGGAGGAAGGGAGGAAGAGGGGCTCTCAAAGCTTATTTTTCAAACTATGCAGAGCATCAAGGGAGATATCAAGAAGATGAGAAGGGAGATGTGTAGGAAATATCCAAGGGAGTTTGAATATGAAGCAAGAACTAGATTTTTACATGATGGGTGTGAGCATCCAGCCACACATTATGATCCACAACGCAGTTTTATGCCCAGATTTATAGCAAGAGAGAGAGATGGAGGAAGAAGATGCACCAAAGGAGGAGACTTTGAGTGACTATCTTCAAGAATATGAATCTCAACCTTGGAGATTCAAGAAGCACTTGAACTTCCAAGAGTTTTTCCAACTCAAGGAGGAAAGAAGACCCAGCAATCACAACAAAAGCAGAAGAGGTAGATTCTTTCTACCAAATTTTGATGGGTCCTCCACATGCACAGCCAAGGATTGGATAGATCAGCTAGACTCATATTTTCATCGACATCAAGTTTCAGAAAAGGAAGCCCTTAGGATAGCAGTGCTGCATATTAAAGGTCAGGCTTATACTTGGTGGTTTTATGAATCTTCTTCATTTAATCATGCAAATATAGATACATATGAGGGATTCACTAAGAGATTAGTGAAGATATTTGATGGAAAACAATTTGAAACATCTTTAATGAAGCTAGCAAAACCAAAACACTCAAAACCTTTGCATGAGTTGGAAAGATCTATTATACCAACTCCACTCCAAATTTCTATTGAGGGGGATAAAAACTTGTATGATACATTGCCAAGGGAAATATCCCCATTGCATGAATAGATTTCTTCTCAAAAGGAAGACATGGATATTCCTCCTTCAAAGGAAGACCAATATCTAGGGTCTCTCATTGTTGATGAGGTATTTTCAAAAATTGATGAGGAGGAAGAGTAGAGAGGAAGTAGCAGCATTGTCACTTCAAAAGAAGAACCATCACCAGATGGGGATAGGCATGAAGCTATTTATTCAAGTGGAGGATCTATTGCATCTTTGCAAAAGGTTCCCAAGGAGCATCATGTGATAATAGTGATGAGCAGTTACACCTTGATCAAAGGAGTAGAAGAAAAGGTGGATCAACATCAAAGGATGGGGAGCATGCACCCTTGTTTAATTCAAGGTGTTTATATACAAAAGAAGGAGACTGATTTATGTAGTAAATGGAGGGACAAATCAGTCCACTCATCTATGCAGTCTACTTCAGAATTTTATGTCTCTTTACATGGAGGCATTCCACTAGGGAGACCCCCTGATTGGAATATGAATAAAGAGTTCTCTCAACATGGTGAAACATTGATACATTTGGCTAGGGAAGAAGCCTTGGGAGGAGGTAGCACAATGCAGAGGACCTTTGATGGGTTCAAAGGAGGGGTGAAATTTTTTTTGATATGGATATTACTATCTCCCACTCAACTATTTGCGCTAAAAAATGATTCAGAAATCTATGATGACATGAGCATAGTGTCAAATGGCTACTCCATAGCCTGGGAGTAGCAAATGATACTTCCACACATAAGGAATATTTTTTAATATAACAAGAGGTTATTAACACTCTTGAATGCATTGGAAAAACTATGGAAATTTTGGAGGAGAGATACCTCTCAGGAGGAGGTTGACTTCCATGTACTCTAATCTTTTCTTAGGCAAGATCAGCTGCAAGAGAGGCAACAAAAGTGGGGTAACATTACTCCAACATGTGGCTTTGGCATTGAGCATGTCAAAGAGGAGAGTTATGATGTGACAGATACTTCATTTCAGATTTCTACAATGCTGTCATTGTTGGGAAGCCCAGATCCATATTGGGAGTCCCAACTATTGGTGGAATATTCCAAGAACCTCTTCACATGTAAGGTTCTTGATGGGAAAGTGATAGATGGGAGGTATAGAGTGGTTTATGGAGTCATTTATTTTCATGATCATATCTACTTGACTAGAGACTTAAAGCTCAAGGATAAACTACTACATGAATCCTATGAGATCTTTCTTTTGAAACCCACTAGTTTCATTAAAACATACCATACTATCTTGGAGGGATTCATGTGGGAAGACTTCAAAGAGGAGATGCACTATCATATGAGGAAGTGCATAGATTGATTGTAGGGTGAGGAGAAACATAACTCTTTTGAAGAGTTATCATCACCACCTCCTTACTCATTGGGTGTGAAAGGGAGCTCATCCATAAGCTACCTCACTAGTTTAAACCAAGTGTATGGTAAGGATTGTATTTATGGGCATCATGATATATTTACTATGTACTTTCATTTTCTTACCACTCATGTGCAGGGCATTGCTCCAAGAGGGGGCACTCTTTCTTATTGGCTTCATGAGCTACATAGGAACATGGGCAATGATGATGTTGACCATTCCCTATAAGATTTTGGGAAGATGATGTATTCTTCCTGTTGTGCTTCATTGACACCAAACTTCATACACCTTTTCCAAGCATGCAAGAGGAATGGGGTAGCAAACAAGTGGTGGGGAAAACACTTGTTATATCATATTCTATGGCAGTTAGGAGAAAAACTGCGCTAGTTTCACATGAGAGACCATTATCCTTCTCGCTTACTACACATGGCAGCTAGCATGACTTTGTGATGCAGGAGCATGACATTAGCCAGCAATGTGGAGATTTGTCCACATGTTGTGGCTAATCACAGTAAAATTCATTGACTATTAGTAAAATTTGGGATTACCGAAAAGGATAAACTTCTCAAATAATTGTTATTGTAATAAGTGTGTGATTGCCTTATTTAGATTAGAGATAAGATTTGTTAAAATAGATGTGCACAAGAACAAATAGATAGGCGATTGTTGTTAAACTTCCAGATTTAGAAGATTTCATTGTTAGACGAATTAGCTCATAATAAAAGGTCGATAAGGCAAGAGGTGAGAGAATACTTTTTGTGTATAGTCTTTGAGTGTGGGGCGAAAAGCTCAGAAGAATAGGTAGACTGTGTGTTGTTGTAATGGAAGTCGGTTCTGTTATGTAATTGGTTAATAGCAGAGACTTTGTTTATGAACAAATTTCACATTATGTGAGTCTATGGATGAGAATAATGGAAGGATTATGCGTTGGCCTTTCTTTGAAACTGTTGAATTGGTTGTGTTTGTGTTTTATTTAATTGCAAAGATCGTTATGTTGAAACAAATCTGAAGTAGTGAGCCTGTGCATGTGAAATTTCATTACCCAGAAAACTATGAAATAAACCCTTTTCAGAACGTTGTTTTGCTGTGCATTTGATTTATGATGATCATGGAAGTCAGAGCGATGTTTTGTTGTGTACTCGATTTAAATGGTTGTGGACTGTGTTATTTTAATTTCAATTGCAAGATTTCCGTGTTGAAGTCAAATCTGGCGTTGTTTAAATCTGTGAGTATACAAGCTATTAACACAGAGAATTGATTTAAATTGCGGTTGGAATCAGTAAGTAGACTTAAGTTAAACTACCTCTCCATTTTGAAATAAATCGGTTCTGAAGATATCGTAAGGATTTTGGAAATTGAGTCAGATCTGGCAGTTTCGCATCAGAGCGTAGTAAGTGTCAAACTCCTATGGCATATCGAAGTCAACGTGGCAAATTGATTCGATATTGGGTCAATCAGCTCCGGGTGTCAATCCATAATGTTGCGTTTTGCAAACAGCAATTAGAAATCGCTGATTGAGACCACATCGGCGTAGATTGAAAGAGGTATATATTGAAGTTGTGTTTATTGCATTGGAATGGTTAAAAACGCAAACTTGGCCGCATATTGTATCTCCGGGTTGTGAATGAGTTTTATTGACAAGACCATATCTGTGGTAGCAATACATATAATTTCTGTTGAATATTGTTTGAAGACTTATGTTGGATTTGCATTTTTTTCCTAATTAAGAGAACAGATATCTTTCCAAATGATTAAAAGTTTTGATTCCAATAATATCATATCACTGATGGGAAGTCGACTTTGAATCGCAACGAAATTCCGATTTCTGATTGAATATCACATCGGAATTGTGGATCCTGTTGCTACTGCATCAAATCCTGAAGGTGATTGAAGCCATACAGAGATTGCAATTTGCGAATGTGTTTGGTACGTTCGATCAACCAGATCTGGGCGCGAAAATATACACATATTTTGTTTATAAAGGTGTTTAATATCTGCTTTTGAGTCGACTAAAGAGTATAGTGGGATCAGAAATATCAAAAGGTATTTTTTTAAAGTCGATTCAAAGAGTTTTGGTTCTGATAAGAACAAAGGGTGTTTATTGGGTGTTGGAGACCCATTGGGACCGTTCATTCAAATTTCATTGTCGCTGTTGGGTCAAATTGGGATTACCAAATGGAAAATGCATAGGTGGCAATGTGGATGTGTTGTTGTATGAGACAGCTTAATACACTGAATAAAAAAAAAAAGGCGCATATGTATGGAGGAGTTTTGGATTTAAGAATTGAATGCAAACGCCGATGGGTTTTAAATCGAATGCAGAATACTGTAATTATTTTTAGTTAATAGCAGAAGTATGAAGATCTGAACCAGGTATTGAAGGTTTAATTTAGGCAAATGCTGAGATGCATTTTATATGTGTTGAGTGAGTGTGATTCTGGGTTTGCAGGGATTACCCTGCGTCATTTTGGTATCAGAGCTTGGCTCTGTTGAAATTGAATAAGTTTGTTTTTCTTAATAAATTTTAGTACCAGATTACAGCAGTGAGGAAATCCATTCAAAACACAGGTGACAACATCAGAAAGAGTGAAGACTGCAGCAATATAAATCAAGAGAAGTTGTGAGAGAAGAACCATATGCGTTCTTAAAAGCAGAAGTGGCAGTGAACCTGTAGAATCCAGCAAGAGATTGGACAGAGAGGACAATTGAAGTGTCTTCGAAAGAGAGAGTAAGAGATTGCAAAAGCCTAGAGAGAGAAAAGGTGTTGCTCAGGAGAAGATTCCAGATAGGGGATCGTGCTTACCAAAAGACTAAGTGAGGAGAGCTTAGTGAGGTAAGATTGCAGTAAGGAGGACTTACTGTTGCAGAGGCTTGTTGCAGAGGTGCAAGGAGCTCATGGAAAGAGAGGAGCAGAAAATGACTACAGATAGTCATAGCAGAAGTTCACAAAGAAGCCACAGCAGAAGGGAAGATGCCAAATCAAATGGCATGAGGATGAGTCAAGAAGAGTTTGACCGAGAGAAAGCTGAGATAGATTTCCAGATTGGAATATTGATGAAGATGCTGCAGAAAAGTGTTTGGACCATGAGGAAAAGAGTAAAGTGGCTAAGGCTATGAGAAAGGAGAAATCACCAAGTGAAGTCAGAGATAGTAGAAGAATTGAGAAAGATTGAGCAGATATTGAGTGCTCAAGAGGAATCAGAGAAACTCAGAGAAGCAGAGGTAGAATTGGAAGTTTCCATTTGCACACCAGAACAAGGTGAAATGTTGGGGGAAGAGGATAATGAGAGGTTAGCTGAAGATCTCATGGACTACTGGCAGAGTTCAGAACAATTCGAAGATATGTTGACAAAGGAAGCAGATGAGGCAATGAAGCCTTGTGATTTTGATTCTTATAGTTTGTGTATGTTTGCAGGATATGCAGAGGATGATGGACAGTCGGATGAAATTGTCACAACCAGGAATGAAGCTCTTGAGGTGAAGTATGATGGTGAATCCCTTTTAGAGGAAGAAGGCGTTAATCTATTGCAACAGAAGGAGTTCATATATGAAATCTTGTTTGGGGAGAAACAATCAAATGAGGTTGACGTAGACAATTCCATGGTGGGACTACAAGAAGGTAAACCAATGAATTTGTCTAATGGAATTAATGAAAGATGCTTGCAATATGATAATGTGGAAAACAGGTCAACGCAGGAGGATTGCCAAGAAAAGAATGAAGCTGAGAATGGAAATTGTGATGATCTGCTGGAGGGATTTTACAAGGAGATAGAATTCTTGGAAAGATTACTCGAGGAACCCAAAGGAGAAACGAAGCTTACAGAACCTGATGGAGGAAAAGGTGTGGAAGACAGCATTAATAAATATGATGCTGAAATCAGAGAAATTGAGCAGCGATTATTTGAAGGTGAGATGAAAGATCAGAAGCAACAAAGGAGTTATGTCCTCAGAGGCATGAAGGAGACAGAAATATTAACTCAGCAAGATGAATATGGAAGTAACCAGAAATTTGGAAGGAATGATCAGCTACATGAGAGTGAATTTGAGGAAGGCATTAAATTGCAGAAGTGTAGAAGCTGGCAGCAGAATGAAGAACTAGGAATTGGTCCGGCAGTACAAAGAAGGACAAGCAAAGACCGAAGATATAGATGGAGACTGAAGAAAAGGGTAAAGTGGAAGCTATTGCAACAGAGGTGGAATGGCAAGCTGATGAACGAGTTCAGGGAACTTGAACAAATTCATATTGATTTGTTAAAGAAGGGAAGACTCAGAGAAATCGAGTCACCACAAGAAGGATCCTCTAAAATCCAAAAGAATTATGATGGAGGATTGGTGCTTGAAGCATCAAAAGAAAATGGAAGGTATTGTATTTTGAAAACTGAAGATTGTTGTGTGTTTGCAGGTCACATTGACTTGAGGAAAGACAAACAGTTATTGAATACTGTTGAAGAAATGACTACTCATAGTCATATGCAGAATAAGGAGGATGGAAAAAGAATTTTTGAATTCAAAGGATACACTGAGTCATTGAAGATAATTGATCTTGAAGAAAGCCAGAGTAAAGAAGGATTAAAGACAGATATTGCAGATTGTGCAGAACTTTTGAGAGAACTTCCAGATGAAATGGCAGATTTGTGGAATAAGTCAAATATTTTGATGAAGAATCCAGGTAAAGCATTTGTGTTTATTGAGTTGATTAATTTTGATGAAGATTTACATGCAGGAAAAGGGCAGTGTGAAGTCAATCTGAACCAAGAAGAACAGATCGGATTAATGGAAGGTGTGCTGGAATTTGAAGCAAGGAATGATGAAGTCATGAATGAGAAACCAGAAGAAGAACCTGGGAAAAGGCATTTGTACATTTCAGAAATGTATATGGAAGATTATTGGCACAGAGATTATGATGTTCTAATTCAAGAACACAATTAGTTGCAGCAGAATAGTATTCAGCACATGGGAAGTGAAATGGACAAAGAATTGGATGAGTTATGGAAACTCATACTACAGCATTCCAGTAAAACAAATACAGGACAAAAGAAGAAAGGAAGATTGGCTGGAAGAAATGGTACAGGTAAAGGGAATGGAAAACTGAAAATTAGAATGAGTAAAACAACAACGAAATATTGGAAAAGGACAGCAGCAGATAATGAGGTATTACAGCATAAAGGATGGAGACTTGAGGGACAAACAACAACAGCAGTAACTAAGGACAGACTACCAAATCAAGTATGGGATCCAGGAGGACACAGACATGAAGTGCATGATCAGGAGATCATGGTTAATTTAAACTTCGGGAGTCTGATGCAGGAGCATGACATTAGCCAGCAATGTGGAGATTTGTCCACATGTTGTGGCTAATCACAGTAAAATTCATTGACTATTAGTAAAATTCAGGATTACCGAAAAGGATAAACTTCTCAAATAATTTGTTATTGTAATAAGTGTGTGATTGCCTTATTTATATTAGAGATAAGATTTGTTAAAATAGATGTGCACAAGAACAAATAGATAGGCGATTGTTGTTAAACTTCCAGATTTAGAAGATTTCATTGTTAGACGAATTAGCTCATAATAAAAGGTTGATAAGGCAAGAGGCGAGAGAATACATTTTGTGTATAGTCTTTGAGTGTGGGGTGAAAAGCTCAGAAGAATAGGTAGACTGTGTGTTGTTGTAATGGAAGTCGGTTCCGTTATGTAATTGGTTAATAGCAGAGACTTTGTTTATGAACAACTTTCACATTATGTGAGTCTATGGATGAGAATAATGGAAGGATCATGCGTTGACCTTTCTTTGAAATTGTTGAATTGGTTGTGTTTGCGTTTTATTTAATTGCAAAGATCGTTATGTTGAAAAAAATCTGAAGTAGTGAGCCTGTGCGTGTGAAATTTCATTACCCAGAAAACTATGAAATAAACCCTTTTCAGAACGTTGTTTTGCTGTGCATTTGATTTATGATGATCGTGGAAGTCAGAGCGATGTTTTGCTGTGTATTCGATTTAAATGGTTGTGGACTGTGTTATTTTAATTTCAATTGCAAGATTTCCGTGTTGAAGTCAAATCTGGCGTTGTTTAAATCTGTGAGTATACAAGCTGTTAACACAGAGAATTGATTTAAATTGCGGCTGGAATCAGTAAGCGGACTTAAGTTAAACTACCTCTCCATTTTGAAATAAATCAGTTCTGAAGATATCATAAGGATTTTGGAAATTGAGTCGGATCTGGAAGTTTCGCATCGGAGCGTAGTAAGTGTCAAACTCCTGTGGCATATCGAAGTCAACGTGGCAAATTGATTCGATATTGGGTCAATCAGCTCCGGGTGTCAATCCATAATGTTGCGTTTTGCAAACAGCAATTAGAAATCGATGATTGAGACCACATCGGCGTAGATTGAAAGAGGTATATATTGAAGTTGTGTTTATTGCATTGGAATGGTTAAAAACGCAAACTTGGCCGCATATTGTATCTCCAGGTTGTGAATGAGTTTAATTGACAAGACCAGATCCGTGGTAGCAATACATATAATTTCTGTTGAATATTGTTTGAAGACTTATGTTGGATCTGCGTTTTTTTCCTAATTAAGAGAACATAGATCTTTCCAAATGATTAAAAGTTTTGATTCCAATAATATCATATCACTGATGGGAAGTCGACTTTGAATCGCAACGAAATTCTGATTTCTGATTGAATATCACATCGGAATTGTGGATCCTGTTGCTACTGCATCAAATCCTGAAGGTGATTGAAGCCATACAGAGATTGCAATTTGCGAATGTGTTTGGTACGTTCAATCAACCAGATCTGGGCGCGCAAATATACACAGATTTTGTTTATAAAGGTGTTTAATATCCGCTTTTGAGTCGACTAAAGAGTATAGTGGGATCGGAAAGATCAAAAGGTATTTTTTTTAAAGTCGATTCAAAGAGTTTTGGTTCTGATAAGAACAAAGGGTGTTTATTGGGTGTTGGAGACCCATTGGGACCATTCATTCAAATTTCATTGTCGCTGTTGGGTCAAATTGGGATTACCAAATGGAAAATGCGTAGGTGGTGATGTGGATGTGTTGTTGTATGAGACAACTTAATACACTAAATATAAAAAAAGGTGCATATGTATGGAGGAGTTTTGGATTTAAGAATTGAATGCAAACGCCGATGGGTTTTAAATCGAATGCAGAATACTGTAATTATTTTCAGTTAATAGCAGAAGTATGAAGATCTGAACCAGGTATTGAAGGTTTAATTTAGGCAAATGCTGAGATGCATTTTATATGTGTTGAGTGAGTGTGATTCTGGGTTTGCAGGGATTACCCTGCGTCACTTTGATTTTGATTCCATATGTTGATGATGTTCTTATCCTTGTTGGGAACATGATTGGAGGGAAGGCACATTGTTTGGAAGTGTCCATGGGGAATGAAATTTCCCACACCATTTATGCTTCATGCTTCAAGGGGAGCATGGGATATGATATGGCCACTACAATAGATCACTTGTTTCTTTATAAGGTGAGCCATATGATTTTTTAGAGCACTTGGGATATGCCTCTCATGAACATTTGGGAGGAACTTTTCTATGAATTGCCATTCTAGAAGTTGATTCATTTCATTTGGATGATAGCATGGAGATGGGAGTCCCTCTTTGGGAATGAGATCCCTTATGCTTGTCATTACTCCTACCTTGAAGAGGCCATTGGACAACAAGGAGGATCCCATATAGACCTTCCATTTTATCATTATGAGAGCCATTTGGTTTATCCACCAAAGGCCAACTTACACATTTGGGAGGAACCATTGGGAAATAGAATTATTGTAGAATATCTAAAGCAATGGTGGGGACTATTTATGAGGAGGCCACAAGAGGAGGAGGGAAGGAATTTTGCTCCACCTTTACAGTTGCTTGAGGACAAGAAACATTTTGGAGGGGAGGACTATAATATTCCTAAAATTTAGCTTTTAGCGAAATGGAATATTATAGATTATTTTGTCTCTAGGTAGGTGAATAAATGGGTAGGGAGGTCCATAAATCTCCTTAGCAGCAATAAAAATACTTCAAGTGTGAAAGGAGACCTTTTAAGTAGCTAAAAAAAGCACCTTTTAGTATGAACAGGGGTTGGATCATGTTGAATAGGTCAACGTTGACGAAATCAACATCGTTGTTATGGAGGAGTGGACATTAAATGAGGAATAACACAATTTTGGAGGGAGATTGATTGCATGGAGATAGTGACCTAATTGAGTGGGGCCAAGGATATGAAATCTCATAATTTATATAAGGAAGAGGATGGCAGCCATATTGGTTATGTTTTTGGCTTATTATTTTGTATATGGTCTGTTTAGACTTTTGACATTCTTCAGCTGTTTAGTTGAGTTTGCAGTGTTGTTTAGCACAGGGTGTTCCCGAGCGGGAATCCCATCTCTTTCATTGAGAGGCTTCTTGGAGGAGAATTGCACTACATTTCCACATTTAGGCTTAAGGCCAAGCTACAAATTTCTTCATCAACACAGTTTCTGTAGAATATTGTGTTGTGTTGCAGGGTGCAGCAATGGAGAATCATATTGGGTGTCTTCAGAGCTAGTTTTGCAGTGGAGAAAGGTTTCCATCCATTGGAAGGCATGTAAAGAATCCCCTTGAGTTTATTTGACACATCTAGCATTAGGATAAGGAGTATTTATACCCTACATCATAGTTTCAGCCCAGATCTGCGTTATTTTAGGGAGGATTTACAGGGGTGGTTGTAGTGGTTGTTTTGGGAGGTGATTTCTTCAGTGGAGGAGACATTTTTTCATCCGAAGGATCTATTGGAGAAGGTATGTATTTTTCTACATCAGCTTCAGCCATACCTTCTCATTTTTGTTGTTGCAGCATATCTTCAGCCCTAGTGCTACAACTTACATTGGCACATTGTGTGCATTTTCTAGAAACCCTCTTGGGTTGTCTTGGAGAGTTTATCTAGTGCCCAGATCTATATGTTTAGACTCCATTGGGGCCTATATCAATATTTTATATCATTGTATCATCTCCAGTTGTATTTATACTTATTATGAATGTGTTGTAGTTTCTCTATGGAATTTTTTATTGTGAGAGCATCTCATATTTGAGAATGATTGCTCATTGGAGGCTTGTTCCCTCATTGTATATGATTTATGCCTCACTATTTTGTATGGATTTTTTGTTCTTATACATAATGTTATGACCCCATATTGGTCTCCAATGTCAATGTGTTGATTTACACTGTTATTTCCAGTTTTGTGTTCATATATTGCTACTTCCCCATTTGGGAATATTACACAATTAAAATAGAAATGACTCTATCATAAATCTTACCTTCCATCTCAATTATGGAGGCTTGGTGGTGGTATTTCCTATTATCTAGAACTACATATATCATGAGAATAATTTGAGCCATGTCCCACACCATTTGGGCTTCTTGCGCACTATAATTATGTGGCCCAATGTCTCTTTGTTGTAGACAATCCCTTTTGCGATAATTTTCTTCGCATGTCCAACATTTCAATGGTTTTTTGGCATCACCTCCACTCTTTCTCCCACAGGATAATTTGCACAACCCTTTTTAGCTAATTAAATTTTGGTTTTGGTTGAACTTGATTAGCTAAGGTCACACCTTCCCTATTAACTAAGGCTTGTGGCCTTCCTCCTCTCTTATGTCATTTTCCCTTACTCCTCATGTTGTCCTTCTTCTTCTAATCATTCTTGAACTCAGGACCATGCCATGATTGTTCGTAGTAGTGTTTTAGCCTCCTAACTACGTCCTCTAATGGTTGTGGTTCATAGAATTCAATTTGATATTTAAATTATAGAGGAAACACATTGATAAACCTTTGAGTCTTTTCCTTATCCTCCTTGAGATAAGGAACATATCTCAGCAGGTCTAGAAACTTGGTGATGTAGTACTCCTCATTCGACAGTTGTTCCATTCTAAGTTCATAAAAATCCTTTGCCTTGTTATCCTAAAATATATCTAACAAGTATTTTCTTCTGAAATAATTCCCAAATTCTTGCCATGACAACTCCTCTTCACTTATATTTTTCACATTTTTCACATCGTCCCACCAAATGTTTGCCTTGTGTTTCAAGCTAAAGGTAGCAACCTTTTCCTTCATATTCTATAAATAGTTGTGTATTCTAAGAAAATTCTTCATCCCAAGGAGTCATGCTTCAACATCCTTTGATTTCTTCACCTCACCATCAAAAGTAGTATTTTTGGATTTCTTGAACTCCTCCAGCACATAGTCCATCTCCTCCCCTTTTTAATGATGATGATGGTGGTGGTGTCTATGAACATTATTGGATCATTTCTTGTGGTGGCTTTCCCCTTTTTCTAGGGTATCCAACTAAGTACCACTCTTATGATTTCCTCAGTTGAAAACCTATGCCTTTTCTTGGGCCTACTCTCATATGCTCCATTAGTCCTTTTTTCTTGTTCTTGGGAACTCAACCTACCTTTATGGCTAGCTCCCAACTCATGTTGTTTTTTCCTTTATAAGTTTGTGATACTTTGCAGTATAACTGCATTCATTTATGCATGCCTCTCTTGTTCCCTAACAATCCTTTCATTGTCAACCTTTCAACACCTTATTTCAGCCCTTAAGCTTCTCAGTGTATCCATCTAGTCAGGAGAACTTGCCTCTCCTCTCCTTTCCATTGATTCTTCCTCTTCATATCCATGTTGTGACCTATCAGTGTTGTATTGCACCATTTCGGTCCTCATCTCCTCGAGCCTGTAGTATCTCCTATATGTTTCCATTCACACACATAATTGTTTGAATAAACAAATTCAAATGAATAACTTAATCATTACCATGGAATGTATTGAGATTATCTTGGCAGGGGCCAGCTGGAACAACACACTTCAAGTTATTAGTGGAATATCAATAAAATCATATCAAATTATCAGTACCATGCTACATGCATAAATCACAATAGAACCAATTTAGCAAGACATACAAGAAATCTGCACAATTTATGTTTTTAACACCTATGACAATTCTCTAAAGCCTCATTTTGTCTCCAAAGGTCCAATGTTGAACCTTTTCTCTATCAACTCTATAAAAAATCTATGATTTTATTTCCAAATGTGCAATTTTTGAACCTTTAGCTATTATATCACTCTGTAACACTCCCTTCCAGCACGTATCCTATGCCAACTTAGTGGAAGGTGTTACTTTCACCTAACCCGAGCTCCATAGTTTTTTCATTGGAGTGGGATCATAAAATTTCCTCATTATTTAAACATCTCAACTATAGCCAAAAATTATTGTTTCATTGATCTCTTCGAGACCTTCCTAATAATATAAAATTTGGCTTGGCCTGACTTACAGATCAACTGATATGAATTTTTTGTATTGACCCACTAATTTTATCCAACTGGATATTGGTGGGAACCCAACTATTCCACCTATACCTCTAGTCAATTTCATTAGTTTACTTGATTGTGTCATAGGCACAAGCTATGACACGGGCCTATGGAAAATCTTGTAGTACTCGGAGAAATTTCTAATGAGGTATCGTACGCACAAAATAAGGATCATATGACCAAGTTACGACCCCGGGAAGTTGGTTGCCCAACTAACCCCAACCGGACCCACAAACTCTTGGTGTTCCATCTCCTGGGGTTAGGGTTTTGGTTGTTTATGGTTTTCCTTTGTTTTTCAGTAATAAAAATGCCCTTTAGCCTCGTTGTAATACAATTTAGAGGCATGTAGCCACCACATATCTTCTTAGAGATAAGCTACCATCATGCGAGCTAATTTATTTCCATTCTTCTTATAAGCATCTTTCAGTTATTTGATATTAATGAAATGAAGATTTATTTAATATGAATCTATGTTTATGTTTACATATGTATTCTGTTTCAATCCTGCATAAGTTTGGATTAGTGATATCAGAGCGGTCTTCTCTGTCTTTGGTTTTCTTTGCATGTACCCAATGAGGTCAGTGTATAAGGAGTTAGGGATTAAATTGGTTGAACCTTTGCAAGACCATCCTCGCAAACATTGACAGCCTCCCATAGCAGAAGAAAATTAACAAGAGGGAACAGGAGATCCTTTCAAAATATTGCTCGAGGAAGCCCTTGAGTGACATAGGAATGTGATGATGGATAAATTTGCATAGATCCTTTGGAAATTACCCACATGTGAGAATATTCATCCATCAACCACTCTGGAGGCACCACTATATTTAACGTAAAAGTCAACTTTTAAATTCTCATATTCAAAGGACAGATAGATGCAGATGTCATAGATAGATGGTCAAATTTGTTGGAAGGATATTTTTCGTTTCATGACTTTTCCAATCGGGAAAATATTACTTTTTCACTCCTCAAATCTTTCCCCCATGTCAAGGACTAGTGGGAAACCTACTATGAACAGAGGGATGAGTGAGAACCCTCACTTTTTTTAGCCACACCCACTTGGAATTATTTCTAAGACTCCATCAAGGAACATTATTACCCCATGAAGAGCTATGAGGACAAGTACATACAATGGACGATGCTGCGACAACAAAGGGATCAAGATGTTCATGAACTGACGAATATTTTCCATACCCTGTGCACAAATTTGGGTATCAAATATTAAAAAAAATATTGTGCTCAAGTACCATAGTTTCTTGCACAAATACATTCAAGAGGAAATGAAGTTCTTGGACATCTCCTCGCTTGGTCCAGAATACCGCTATGCTTCCAATATTGTGAAAAAATTTAAACATAAGAAGTGAGACTTTGGATACGTGAATCTAAAGCAAGGGAAAGACACCCCCAAATGGTAGAACAAAGGAAAAAACCAAGGTGGGGAAACCTAGGACAACCCATCAAAGTTGCAAGAAACTAATACCACCACGAAGAAAGATAAGGACAGAGGGAAATGGTGTGAGTTCCATAAGATCCCCACTCACAACACAAGTGAGTGTCGATCCAAGCAGTCATTGGTGGCCAAGATAAAGGCTTCCAAATCAAATGCATGATCTGACTCTTAGTCAGATATCGATAAGGGAAATGAAAAAAGGAAGCATATTATTGATTTGGTGCCCAATGCCACCATTTCCATCACCAAGATCCATAATATTGAGCCCAAAGATCCAAAGGAAGGGGAGCGTATATTCCACTCAAAAATGTTGGTGAAGGGTTATCCACTGTAGTTCATTTTCGACAACGGGAGTCGAAAGAACCTCATATCAGTAGAGGTATTTAAGTGGTTGGGTCTACCGACTACACTGCACCCGTAGTTATAGACCATTGGGTGGCTTCTCCAAGGACGAGATCTTTGCGTCAACTTGCAGTGTCGCCTTCCCTACAACATCAAGCCCTTCACAAATGAGGCAATGTGTGATGTTGCTATTAGTTAAGTTTGTGATGTATTATTAGGTCAACCATACTTGCAGAAGTGTCATGTTATGTATGAGTCTAGGCCTCGGATTGTTATTATTTCTTTGAGCAATAACTTATATAGAATGCCGGAGGTAGCACCACCTACCGTCATTTCTTTGATCTCTGTGAAGAAATGTAGTAAGATCATTTTCCAAACCAAGAAAAAAAAACTACATTTGATTCGCCCTTAGGGAAAGAATAAGACTGTGGCCACATCCATAGCCTCGAGACAGGGCTCCTCCACTTGGTAGTAGCAGATGGACAAGGTCATGGAGGATTACAACGACATCTTCAGCTCACCCATAGGGGTTACCCCTACACTATTAGGTCAATCACTCCATCGATCTAACCCCAGGCACACCACTACCCAAAAAAATGATCTATTGACATTTTTTTCTAGAGAATGATGAAACTAAGAGGTAGATTCAAGAGCTGTTGCAGAAATGGCACATCAGGTTAAGTTCATCACCCTATGGGAGCCTGATCATCTTGGTACAAAATAAAGATGACACCTAGAGACTATGTATTGACTATCGAGCACTGAATAAGATCATTGTATAGAATAGGTATCCAATCCCATAGATTGATGACCTTCTGGTCCAACTCAAGGTGGTCAAATATTTTAGCCATATTGATTTGAAGTCTAATTATCACCAGGTGCCAATCGTGTTGATATTTTGTGTAGTGGGGATAGCATCGGATGTGCTCTAGCTCCCAGAATTTGTGGAGGGACTAGAATACACATGGTCTACAAGACCTAAAGAGGGATTTGGGAAATTTCATCTAGTTCGGGAGATATTTAATTCATTAATTATTTTAATGTATTTCCTAATTCTAAACTTAGGAAAATTTAATAATTAAAGTTAATTAAATTAAACATGTGATGAAATTGTCTTAAGTCACAAAAATTGATATTTCTTTTAATATTTTCCATTGATTCAAGATCTGATCATGGTCATTGGTTTCCCAACAATAAAAGTATAAAGGAAAGGCTTGGGGTCATTTGTAAAGAGACACATAGAGGCAGAGCATTGAAGCTAAGCTGAGATTCTAGGGCATGGTTTGCTAAGAATTCTAAAAAGTGTTTCAGCTATAGAGAGGGGAGTTTAGGCAAAGGGGATGATATGATCCCATTGCCTAGAATCAGCAAGAGGCAAAGAGAAGCTTCAAGAGGTAGCATAGAGAAGCAGGAGCAACAACAGTAGAGAGGGCAGCATTTGCGCAGCGCAGAGGTAGATTCAACTATGTAGGTGCTGCGCAATCTCTCCTAGGGTAGCGTTAGGAAACAGAAGACTGAGTCATGGGTTACAAAAAGACCGTCAGGGGCAGCTTTAGGCAATAGAAGACCGAGTCATGGGTTATGCAGAGACGCTCAGGGGCAGCGTAGCGTCTGCATCACCCAGAGTGCGGTTACGCAGCCCTCTCCAGGCCAGTGCAGAGGGACGTAGAGGCTGCAAAGGCTGATGCAGGGGCTTCAAGGACAGCGTTGGGGTTCCTAGGTCCAAGATCTAGCCGACCTCTATAAGTCTTGTTTGAGGGTGTGGGTCAGTCAATATTTTGGCTTCAGAACAGTAGGTGAGCTACAAATCTATATTTTATCTATCGGGTTTTCCATATATGGAACCTAGATTTGTTGTATTCAAAAAAATAATAATAATAAAACCCTCCAGCTACCAGCAGACCAATTTTCCTGCATTGAGTTTTTCCGGGGACTATTGTCCAGAAAATCCTTGTGTCGCTTTATCTATGTGTGCATGTACTTTTTCTAGATCTAAATTGGTGAAATTATGTTATGTTTTTTTCTTTGATATTAATCTGAATTTTTAGCTTAATAACTTAATTAAGTAGGAGGAGCATAACTAGATCTAACAGTATATTTCTACATAAGTAACATTCAGAAATTTTCACATGGTATAAGAGCAATTGCAGATCTAGGAGGGTCACCTATAGGAGACTGAAGGATATTGTTGCAGAAAGCAACAAGAAGTGCAACAGTAGCAGCAGAATGGAAGATCTGAAGGTACAACACATTTTAAGAGAGAGCATAGTTACACAAAGGGCAAGGTGACGCAGTCTTACGTTGTCTCCCAGCAGGCACACACACTTACTGCGCAGAGGCAGCGTAGAGACAGTGTTGGTATTGTCTGAAGCCAGCCAGGGTGATGCAAATTTGAAGCTATCAAGTCCAGAAGTTCCTGAAGCAAAGCTGCAGAACTTTAGAAGGTGCTGGTGGGGTTAAATTTCTGAAGTTTTTAGAATTTTAGCCTAAGAACTAGTGACAAAGAGCAGGAGGAGATTAACTTCTCAAAGAGTTTCTAGCCAAAGAAACTTGCAGATCGATTGGAGGATTGAAGAGAGCTGAATCATTATTGATTTTTTAGATTACCAAGGAAGGAAATCAGTTTTCAAAGGGAGAAGAGGGTTCCCAACACAAAGGTACCTGGATCTAGATCTCTAACAGAGAGAAGAGGAGCTCCGACAAATTTCCAAGCAGATGGATCCTCATGGACTATGTGATCAGGATAGATTAGATGGCCTATCAAACTTTGCAATTTGGAAGGATATAATCTTGATAGTCCTAGAGGCATATCCTCTAAGATACCATGTAGAACAAGTTCTAGCCACATCGATCGATGCATATCTCTTGAGGAAGCATAATGAAGCTGTTGGACATTGAAAGAAGATGATAATGGATGGAGTTAAGGACCTGTTGTCCCACACATAGCTAAGAATAAAATAGCTAATGAGATGTGGAAGGCCTTAGCATCCCTATATGAGGGAAAGTTCGTCCAGAGGAGGATGCCTCTGGAGACTCATATGTGGTCATTCATGATGACCAAAGGGGAAGAAATGGAAAATTTTCTCTTCAGATTACAATCGATCAGAGACAAGTTGAATGCCATGGGTGCAAAGGTGTAGGATGATGTGATGGTCAGCATTTCTCTCAATGCGGTCATAGATGAGTGGGAAACCTTTTTCCAAAGTATTTTGGGCAGAGCGTACCTCCCAGACTGGGACAAATTATGGGAAATCATGTGTTAAGAAGAAATTTGCAGATTAAACAAGAAGCAGTACAACATGGGATCAAGTAATGTGAAGAAGGAAGATGAAGAAGATGTTTCCTTGGCATCAAAGAAGCAGAAGGGAAAGAAGAAGAAGGATATTTCAAACATCAAGTGCTTCTAGTGTGGAAAACTAGGACATTTGGCCAGCAATTATCCTCAGAAGAAAAAGGAAAAGGAAGCTTCTTCCTCCAAGGATGCTGTGGTAGATGATGGGTCAGAAGATGATGCAGCCATGAGCACTCATGAACCATGAAAGTGGGGTGACATGGATCTGCACAAAAGCTATAGTTAAGGGTGTGATCCTTGATCATATCATCTCTTAGATCACATCCGAGCTACGAGAGCCTTAAGACAGTAGCGGGACAAGTGGAGTAGTGGGTGCATAGATTATGAATGAAGCAAAGGCAATTTTGAAGGTTGGAAGGAGTAGCCTAGTGCAAATGCAGCAGACGCGTAGAGGCAGTAGCAGTGTAGGGTCTGATGTGACTTCAATAGTGTAGTGCAGAGTTGCAGCAACGTATAAGGATTTCGGAGGACAGCGCAGTGTAGCAGCAACGTGAGAGATTTCAGTGCAAGGGGCTGATGTGACTTTAACAACACAGAGGGAGTCTACTTACATAGTGCATAGATGTAGTTGTGCATCATTCTCCATATATCAGCACGTATCAACAGCCAATGGAGCTTCATTGATGAGGTTGCAGCCCAATTGACTTGTCTTTCAAAATATTGGTCATGAGATTCAGTTGTTTCTCTCAGCAATTTAAGATGCAGTGCAGTAGGTGGCAGCATGGATGTAGCAATTTGAGACGGAGCTACAGTACAGATGTGGCAGTGGCAGTGACAGTGTGATAGGTAGTAGTAGAGAATGGAAGTAGTGGTGCAGTGTTGAAGGGAAGCAAGCCCAACATCAACAGCACATAAACCAGTGCCCAAAATCTTGTGATACATGGTGTAATGTATTGCTAGAGCAAACTCTATGCTAATAGGGAGTGTTGATATTTTGTATAGTGGGGGTAGCATCGGATGTGATCTAGCTCCCAAAATTTGTGGAGGAACTAGAGTACACATGATCTACAAGACCCAGAAATGGATTTTCAAAATTTCATTAGGTTTGGGAGATATTTAATTAATTAATTATTTTAATGTATTTCCTAAGTCTAAACTTGAGAAAATTAAACAATTAAAGTTAATTAAATTAAACATGTGATGAAATTGTCTTAAGTCACACGTATCAAGCTTTCTTTTAATCTTAGCCATTGATTCAAGTTCTGATCATGGCCGTTGGTTTCCCAACGATAAAATTATAAAGAAAAGGCTTGGGGTCATTTGTAAAGACACACACAGAGGCAAAGCACTGAAGCTAAGCAGAGATTTTAGGGCGCGGTTTGCTAATAATTCTCAGAAGTGTTTCAGTTGCAGACAGGGTGGTTTAGGCAAAGGGGATGGTCTGATCCTAGTGCCTAGAATCAGAAAAAGGTAGAGAGTAGCTTCCAGAGGCATCCCAGAGAAGCAAGAGCAGCAGCAGCAGAGAGGGCAGCAGTTGCACAGTGTCGAGGCAGCTTTAGCTACGTAGGTGTTGCACTATCTCTCCCAGGGTAGTGTTAGGCAGTAGGAAACCTTCAAGGTTTACACAGAGACCCGCAGGGGCAGCGTAGGGTCTGCGTCACCCAGTCTTGGGTTACACAACCCTCTCCAGGATAGTTCAGAGGGAAACATAGGCTGCAGAGGCTGACGAAGGGGCTTCATGGGTAGCGTTAGGGTTTCTAGGGTCAAGATCTGGCTGAGTCCTATAAATCATGTTTGAGGGTGTGGATCAATCAATATTTTGGCTTTAGAACAATAGGTGAGATGTAGATCTATATTTTCTCTATCGGGTTTTCCAGATCTGGAACCCAGATTTTTTGTATTCAGAAAACTCTTAATAATAAAACCCTCCTACAAGCAGTAGACTGGTTTTCCCACATTGGGTTTTTCCGAGGAATATTGTCCAGAAAATCCTTGTGTCACTTTGTCTATGTGTGCATGTACTTTTTCTAGTTCTAAATTGGTGAAAGTATGTTATGTGTTTTGCTTCAATATTAATCTAAATTTTCATCTTAATAACTTAATTAATTAGGAGGATCATAACCAGAACTAACAGTATATTTTTGCATAAGTAACATTAAATTTTTTTCACAAATCTAACCCTCTGATGTGTGGAAGACTGCCTTCAAATCCAAGGAAGGCATTTTCAAATGGTTGGTCATGCCTTTTGGGTTGACGAATGCCCCTACAACCTTCATGAGGCTAAATTATGACATATTTCATCCCTTCACCAACACATTTTTGGTAGTGTATTTGGAAAACATCCCAATCTTAAGCTAGAGTTGGGAAGAGCACCTACACCATATTTGGCAGGTCCTCCAACCCTTGCGACAACACAAGTTGTGTGCCAAGTTGAAGAAATGCACTTTTTTCATGACCTAGGTTCAATATCTGGGGCGCATCTTTGATGAGTGGGGTGTGCATGTTGACCCATCCAAGATACAATTTATTCGAGATTGGGCAGCCCCAACCACTCTAACAGAGCTCCGCAGTGTTCTTGTTCTTACTAATTTCTACCGCAGGTTCATGTTGGGTTTCTCTCATCACACTTGGCATTTGAGTCAATTCACCAGGGCGGAGTTAAGGAAATTTTATTTTGGTCCAAATCCCAACATAATTCATTTTCTGATTTAAAGCATTATCTCTTCTTTGCACCAGTGCTCACATTACCAGACCTGTAACAACCATTTGATATTGAGACAAATGTGTCTAACTATGATATTGGCACAATTTTTACTCAACAAGGGAATCCAGTGGAATATCACAGTGACACACTTTCAGACACAATCCAAAAGTATCCCACCTATGACAAAGAGACGTATTCCATTGTGGAGACCTCCCAACAATGGAAGCATTACATTATGGGGAAATAAATGATCATCCACACATACCACCGACCCCTATAATTCATACAAACAAAAAGAAAGTTACAAAATGATAGCCATCAGAAATGGTCCACATAACTACAACATTTCCATTTGAACATTAAGGATAAGAAGTGAAGCATTAATAATGTTGCAGACTGCCTCATCCAACCGTTGGTCATGGCGCTGACCACTGTGCTCCACTCTTGCGGATACGAGACTTCAAGGTGGCCGCATATTTACAGGAGCGATCCAAAACTAAGGAACACATACAAAATTCTCTTGGAAAGAAAGAAAGTTCCATATTTTCACCTCCAAGCACCCTTTTATGCCATGTGGGACACTTATGTGTTCTTTTAAGTGAGTGTTCCAAGATGATTTTGGAGTCACACTTCAGTCGGGTTGCTGGATATTTTGGAGTAGATAAAACACTAGAAATGTTACAAAAGTATTTTTATTGGCTAAACCTTCAACAAAATGTTTGCAAGCACATCAGATCATGCTCTGCCTATGCCATTTCCAAACTGAAAATCAAGAAGAAAGGCCTATATACTCCTCTTCCTACTCCTAGTCGACCTTGGGAATCCATCTCCATGGATTACATGTCGATCCTTCCTTCTACTATGCATGGAAATGACTGTGTTTTTTGTTGTCGATAGGTTCTCTAAGATGGCCATTTTGGCAATCTGGAAGAAGGGTATCACAACAGAAGCCACTGCTAAGCCCTTCATTGAACAAGTGTGGGTACACTTTAGGATCTTGCAGTCCATTATCTCATATCGAGATAACAGGTTCTTGATTATATTTTTTTCAATCCTATGGTCGATGTTGGATACCAAGCTCACTAAGTACATAGCCTTCCATCCCCAAACGAATGGCCAAACAAAGGTTTTCAATAGGATGATCATACTTATTCTTCGCATGCACAACTTAAAGCATCCATGCAAATGGGATGAAATTCTCCCTATGTCCAACACAAATACAATAGAGCTCTCCATAGCTCAAGTCGCCACAAACCCTTTCAGGTTGGGTTGGGATTCCAACCACTATCTCCAATTGATGTGGCTCTACCATTTTTAGCTACCCAACAAAATTCAGCTCATGTCCAGTCCAAAGTTGATAGGACTAACAACTTCATTCAGCGCATTCAACACATCCACCAAAAATTCCATGAAATATTGGACAAAGCTAATTCTAATTACAAGCAAAGTCATGATTAGCATCGGGTTCCCCACAAGTTCCAGGTGACCAATAAATTTTGGTTACATTTGCATAAGGAGCACCTCATTGGACCCTATTGCAAGCTTCTCCTGCTCCAATATGGGATGTACACCATCACTAAGGTTGTGGGGGACAATGCCTTCGAGCTAAAAATTTCACCGTTCCTTGGCTTGCACCCAGTATTTAATGTAGACCGATCACAACCATACTTACCGCCACTTTTGGACACATCCAACATTGTTGAGTATCTGACACCATTAGAGCTCAACCAAGCTTCATTGAACATGCCACAACTAACAGGATCATGGACACATAGATCAAGAACGCTCTCCAATATAGGATCCAACTATATTGAGTTGTCAAAGCAATCCAACTCCTTCACCAGGGCAAAAGGTTATCTAAGGACCAGGTTCAACAAAAATTTCCTCACCTTTGGATGCTTTGCGCACAATGGGGACCAGTGCTTCCTAAGGGGGGAGGAATGATCCAGGTGGATATTGGTGACCACTCGCCTATTCCACCTATACCTACAGTTAGTTTCATCATTTTCCTTAATCATATCAACATTTACAATTTTTAGTTGTTTTTCAGTTCTGAAGCTATATTGACCCCATAAACGATGTTTTTTTAGGTTTGCAGCAAGAAGAACATCCTGTATTACTCAAATATATATTTCCAAATAGGTATCGTATGCGCAAAACGGATATCATATGACCAAGTTATGACATGGGAAAGTTGGCTACCCAACTAACCCCAACTGGGTCCACAAACTCTTATTGTTCCATCTCCTAGGGTTAGGGTTTTGGTTGTTTAGGGTTTTCCTTTGTTGTTAAATAATAAAAATGCCCTTGAGCCTCATTATAACATAGTTCAGAGGCTTGTAGCTCCCACATTTCTTCTCAGAGATAAGCTACCATCACCCGAGCTAGTTTATTTCCATTCTTCTTGTAAGAATTTTTAGTTCTTTGAAATTAATGAAATGAATATTTATTTATGTTTCATCTCTATGTTTACGTTTATATATCTATTCTATTTTATTCTTGCATAATTTTTTATCAGTGGTATCATAGCGGTCTGTTCTTCCTATATTTTTCTTTGCACTTCCCCAATGAGGCCAAGGTATAAGGAGTTAGGGCTCGAACTTCTTGAACCTTTGCAACTATTTTCAGCTGCACCCACTAGGAATTCTTTCTGATATGCCATCAAGGAACATTATTACCTTGTTGGGAGCTATGAGTACAAGTACATACAATGGACTACGCTACGACACCGAAGGGATCAAGATGTGCATGAGCTAATTAATATTTTCCATACCCTGCACACAAATTTGGGTATCAAAGATTTAGAAAAACATCTGGTGCTCAAGTACCACAGTTTCTTGCACAAATACATTCAGGAGGAAATGTATATGTTGGACATCTTCTCACTTATTGAAACATACTATTATGATGCAAATATTGAGAAAAAATTTAAGCAAAAGAAATGAGAGTTTGGATCTATGAATCTGAAGCAAGGGAAAGGTGCCCCCAAACCATAGAACAAAGGACAAATCCAAGGTGGGGTGACCCAAGACAACCTGTTGAAGCCACAAGAAAATAAAAGCACCACAAAGAAAAAGAAGGACATAGCGAAATTGTGTGAGTTCCATAAGAGCCCCACTCACAACACAAGTAAGTGTTGATCCAATAAGTCACTGGTGGCCAAGCTAAAGCCTTTTGAGTCAGATGCATGTTCTGACTCTGCATCGAAACCCGAAAAGAGAATTGAAAAAGGGAAGTATAATATTGATACGTATTCCAGTGCCATCGTTTCCACCACCAAGATCCATAATATTGAGCCTGAAGATCTAGAGGAGGAGCGTAAGAAACTTTTCCACTCATAAATGTGGGTGAAGGGTTCTCCACTACAATTCATTTTCGATGGTGGAAGCCAAAATAACCTCATATCCATATTAATCATGAAATATTGAGGCCTATCGACCACACCAAACCCGCAATCATACACCATCAAGTGGCTTCACCATGGAAAATATCTCCACGTAAGCCAACAACATTGCCCTCCCATTAGCATCAAGCCCTTCATAGATGAAGTATTGTGTGTTGCTGATCCTCTTGAAGTTTTTGATGTATTATTATGCTAACCATAGTTTTTGAAGCATCATGTTATGTATGAGTCTAGGCCTCACATTGTTAGTATTTCTTTGGGAAATAGGTTACAAAGGATACTAGAGGTAGCACTGTCTACTGCCATTTCTTTGATATTTGTGAAGCAATGCAATAAAATAATTTCCCAGACCAGGAAGTTTATCTTTCTTATGATTCTCCCTCAATGCAAGAAGAATAATGTGGTCACATCCACAACCTCTAGATAGGGCTCCTCCACACAGAAGTAGCAGATGGACAAGGTCATGGAGGAGTACAGGGTCATATTCACCTCACCCACAGGGTTACCCCTACACTACTAGGTCAAGCACTCTATCAATATGTCCCTGGGCGCACTACTAACCAACAGAATGACTTACCGACACTCTATTTTAGAGAATGATGAAATTAAGAGGCAGATTCAGGAGCTTCTATAGAAATGGAACATCAGAATAAATTCATCACCCTGTGGGAGCCCGATCATGTTGGTACAGAAGAAATACGACACCTGGAGACTTTGTATTGACTATCAAGCATTGAATAATATCACCATCCGCAATAGGTATCCAATCCCATGGATTGATGATCTTTTGGACCAAATCAAGGGAGGGAATATTTTTACAAGATTGATTTGAAGTTTGTTTATCACCATGTTCCAATAGAAACCTTTGATGTGTGGAATACTTCCTTCAAATATAAGGAGGGACTTTTTGAATGGTTGGTCATGCCTTTCAGGTTGATGAATTCCCCTACAACCTTCATGAGCTTAAATGATGACATCTTTTAGCACTTCACCAACTCATTCATTGTAGTGTATTTGGACGACATCCTGATCTTAAACCAGAGTTGGAAAGAACACCTACACCATATTTGGCAGGTCCTCCAAACCCTGTGACAACACAATTTGTGTGTCAATTTAGAGAAATGCACTTTTTACATGACCCAGGTTCAATACCTGGGGTACATCATTGATGAGAGGGGTGTGCATGTCGACCCATCCAAGATACAATTTATTTGGTATTTTCCATCCCCAACCACTCTAAAAAATATTCGCAACATTCTGGTTCATTCCAATTTCTACCGCAGTTTCATGTTGGGTTTCTCTCATATCACTTGGAATTTGAGTCAAGTCACCAGGGCGAAGAGAAAGAAAATTTATTTTGGTCCAAATCCCAACAGAAGGATTTTTCTGATTTGAAGCATCACATCTTCTCTACACCAATTCTCACATTACCATACTTGTAACAACCATTTTATATTGAGACAAATGCCTCCGACAATGATATTGGCATGGTTCTTACTCAACAGGGGAATTCGTTTGTATATCTCAATGAGACACTTTCAAACACAATCTGAAAGTATCCCACCTATGTAAAAGAGATACATTCCATTGTGCAAGTCTACCGACAATGGAAGCATTACATTTTGAGGAAAGAAATGGTCATCCACATAGACCATCGACCACTACAATGTGAAAATTATATAATGTAGAATTCTACTGGAGCTATTGATTATCTTTCTTCTATTGCATTCTCAACACAATTATTTAACATTTTACTATGTTAAATATCAAAATAAAATATGTTGCAGACTTCATGATAAATAAACAACATGAAAGAAATGACACAAGTATTCACAGATAGACGTTGTTATTTTTGGACAATTGTCCCCGGAAAAACCCAACTCGAGAAAACCAATACAGCGGATATGAGGGTTTCTTTATTATGTAGAAATTATGAGTACAAATGTGTGATTGTAATTATCATCCAATCACCTGAACAAAACTGATGAGAATGGCTAATGAGACAATTCTCAATTCACCATGAAGTTCTGACACTGACCTGCACCCACACTGAGTGGCTCTGCGTAATTTTTGTGTAGTGGCTCTGTCTTCCACAATGTCACTACGTCACTGTTGCTACTGCTCTTTGTGACTATATCGGTGCTTGCTGCTAGGTGAGACAAGAGTTTCCTTCCCTTCTAGAAATTCCCTCTAGATATTGGATGAACCCTCAACTACCTCTCAAACTCAAATTGAAACTCCCTCTATTGATTTGTGCTGGCTTAGCATAACTTCCGCTTGGTTATCTCTGCGTTGCTGCTATGGCTCCCTTCTCTCTTCTCTCCATGTACTCTCTCTTCTTCAGAAACTCTCCCTCCTGAAGATTTTTCCCTTCTCCTCTCTGCAATCGAGAATCACTTTGATTCTTCCTTCAGCTGAAGAAATCTATCTCTTGATTCTTTCTCCGTCTAATGTGTTTTCCATAGACCCCTCACCCTCCTTTTTATAATCCTTCATTGACCCTTCAACGACCAATATTAAAAAATAATCAAGGGCTAGGATTAACTTGGAGGTGATCCATGACTTTATCTAGAAGATTCACACTTGGTTTAATTAATACCCTTTTAATTAATCAATTTCCCTAAGTTTAGACATTGGAAAACATTAAAAAATGATTAATTAATTTAATTAAACCATATCTAAGTTTAATTTTCCGAAATCCTTTTTGGGTATTATGGAATCCATGTGTCTTAGCCCATATACAAAGTTATGCGGCTCAAGCACATCCAATGCTACCATAAATCAACACTCCCTCTTAGCGAGGAAAGTTCTCTAGCAAGACAACCTAATGTGCTGCTTGACTTCTGGAACATTTGTTGTTGTGTTGTTGATGCTGCTCACCAAAACTACATAAAAATGTTGCATCTATATTGTTGCTAACTCTGCATGTTGTTGCCAATTGCCACTATACTGCAACTGCACTGAAGATCCATTTACTACCGAAATGGATTTTTAGTCATACCCAACTGTTCTCTGAACTGAGTGAACTTAATCCTCCCTATAGCCTTAGTGACTATACCTGGAATGTATTGGAGTTGTACTGACCCACGCTGAACACAGTCTTTGATAAAATGACACCTGATGTCAATATGTTTGGACCGATCATGAAATATTGGATTTTTAGAGACTTTGATACAATTCTAATTGTCACAGTAAATGCAAGTCGGCTCCATCCTACTCCTAAATAAACTCACGAGGGTTTCTGAAGCCAAATGGCTTTGCATGTAGTTGTACTAGCTACCATGTACTCTGCCTCAGTTGTGCTCAATGCTACTAACTTCTATTTATTGTTGCACCAGGACACCATTCCTGATCCAAAGCTAAAACAGTACCGAGAGGTACTTTTCCTATCCATTGAGCTTCCTGCCCAATCTGCATCTATGAATCCACTGAGTTTGACATTTTCTCCTTGGTCATACCTTATACCAAATCCGAATGTTCCTCGTACATACCTCAGCACGTGCCTTGATGCTGCCAAGTGCACTCTTTTGGGTTCCACCATGAACTGACTAAGAGTGTTGACAGCAAAGAAAATGTCTAGTCTAGTGTTAACCATATACATCAATGACCCGATGAGCTGTCTATATAAGGTGGCATCTACTTCTGTATCTTATGATGCATCTATCCTTTTCCAATTTGTGATCATGGGAGTAGTCATGGGCCTACAATTCTGCATTCTGAACCTCTTTAGAATTTCCAAGGCATACCTCTCCTACCCCATGAAGATATCATCATCCTTCTGACATACTTCCAATCCTAGGAATTAATGCATCAACCCCAAATCCTTCATCTCGAATTCTACTTCTAGATTCCGTTTGAAATCCTTGATGAGCCTAGATGATCCTGTGAGAAACAAATCATCTACATATAGTACCAATACTAATGGATCATCCTCTACCAACAAATAGTAAAGATTGGGATTTGCGACACTTTTGACAAACCCCAACTTGTGCAAATAGCTATCTATTCGACCATACCATGCTCTCAGAGCTTGCTTGAGCCCGTACAGGGCTTTCTTCAATCTGCATACATGAGAATTCCTTTCATGAGTCTCAAAACCCTTTGGCTGATCGATATATACCTCTTCCTCAATTTCTCTATTCAAGAATGTTGTCTTGACATCCATTTGATGAATCTCCCATCTCATCTGCGTTGTTAAGGATACAACAGTCTGGATGGAGGTATTTCTGGAAACTAGTGCAAAGGTATTCTCATAGTCAATGCCTTTCTTTTGAGCATACCCTTTTCCCACGAACCTTGCCTTATATTTCTCTATGCTACCATCTGCAACGTATTTTATCTTGTAGATCCATCGCGATCCAAAAACTAATCTGCTCTGAGATCTAGGCACAACCTCTTAGACATCATTTTTCATGATAAAAGCATACTCCTCTATCATGGCATCTACCCATACCTAGTGTTGAATAGCTTCCTGGAAGCTGGAAGGTTCCTCTACCTAGGCAACCAGAGCATGGTACCTGTCAGGAGGTCTACGCTGCCTCTTCCCATTCCTGGGAGTCCCAATAAATTTTTCTGCGTCCCTTAGTATCTGCTGAGCCTCTCTGCTGATCCATCCACTGGTGGATGGTTGTTCTCTCAACTCTTCCTCTTGATCTGGCTATTCCTCGAACTGAGTCTCCTATTGATATTCTTCTGTGAAATGTTAGTATCTGTACTAGGTACAAAAATTTGTCTCGTTGTCTGATCTTCTTGGTGCCCCTGCTGCTCTTGAACTAAATGAACTTCTTTAGTTTGATCCTTTGTCGGAATATCACGCGATTTCTGAAAAGATCTATCCTCCATGAACTTGACATCGCGTCTTATTAAAACCTTCCTGCTACTAGGAATATAAATCCTATATGCCTTGGAGGTTTCACTATATCCTACAAGGTACCCTCTCTCTGCATTATGATCAAGCTTGCTTCTCTTCTCACTTGGTACATGATAGTATGCCATGCTACCAAATATCTGAAGGTGCCCTACCTCCAGTTTCTTCCCTGTGAAAACCTCTTCAGGAGTCTTCTTCCTGAATTCTCTATGAGGATTCATGTTCTGGATGTACACTGTCATGTTGCAGGTTTCAACCCATAAATATCTGGGAAAATCAAGGTCAACTAACATGGCCTTGGTTGCACCTACAATTGTCCCATTTTTCCATTCTGCCACACCATTTTGTTCGGGATTGTATGGTGCAGTACACTCCCTCCTGATGCCCTCCTTTGCACAGAAATATGTGAATTATCCATCTATGTATTCTCCATCATTATCTGAACGCAATGTCTTGATTTTTTTCTCCATCATATTTTCAACAAGAGCTTTGAATTCTTTGAGCTTTTCAAATATTTCATCTTTAGTCTTTAGGAAGTAGATCTAGGTCTTCCTAGAGTGATCATCGATAAATGTGAAAAAATATCTTCCATCCTTGAGATCGTTACTGGACATTGGTCCACATATATCTGAGTGTATCGTACTTCCCAAGTACACATTCTCAACATAAATCATCATGTTCTGTACTGAGAATAGGTGCCCCATCAATTTTTTCTCTGAACATCTTCAGCGCACCATTGGTGCAAGTGTCCCATTCTTCTATGCCAAAGTTCATTCAACCCTTTATTTTCCTCAATATTACTACTGATTAGTGCCATCAGAGACTTAAGCTACAACCTGTATAGTCTGTTGCTTCTAATTCCATTATGCCTTGTTTGCTTCCAACTAGGGTGCTTGACATATACCTTCTTCCTGGTAAAGTGTATTTTATACCCTTTGTCTTTCAACTGGGATACTGATATTAAATTCATCCCAAGCCCTGGCACATGTAGTACATCTGTGACCTAGACACTGGTTTTGGCTTCCGTCTGAAACACTATGGCTCCTCTCCCAACTGGAGTGCATTCCGTGCTATTCCCCATAGTGATTTGGAAGTTCATCTACTCCTCCCTATAGCTCGAGAAATATTCTCGTACTCTAGTCATATGTGCTAAATCCCCGCTATCAATATACCAGGTTCCTACAGATGCTAAACTTGACAAGCATGCACAATCCTCTTATAACCTAGAGGATAAAACATCTAAGTCTACCATACTTATCTATGATTTCTTTTCTTTGCGTTGCATCCCTTATGAAGATTTTGGTTTGGGCAGTTTCCTTTCTGACCATGCTTCCTTTGGATCTGATAGCTCTGATACCATGTGAAAATTCTATAATGTAGATTTCTATTGCAACTACTCATTATATTTCTTCTATTGCATTCTCAACACAATTATTTAACATTTTACTATGTTAAATATCAAAATAAAATATGCTGCATACTTCACAATAAATAAAAAACATGAAAGAAATGGCACAAGTATTCACACATAGACATCATTATTTTTGGAAAAAATTTCCTGGAAAATCCCAATTCGGGAAAACCAGTATAACAGATATGAGGGTTTCTTTATTATGATCAAAATCTGAGTACAAATGTGTGATTGTAATTATCAACCAATCACTTGAAGAAATCTGATGAGAATGGCTAATGAGACACTTCTCACTTCACCATGAAGTTCTAACATTGACCTGCACCCACACTAAGTGAATCTGCGTAATTTCTGCATAGTGACTGCATCCTCCACGCTGTCACTGCTGCTACTACTCATTGTGACTATATCGGTGCTTATTTTTGGGTGATACAGGATTTTCCTTTCCTTCCAGAAATTCCCTCCGGATATTGGATGAACCCTCAGCTACCTCTCCAACTCAAATTGAAACTCCCTCTACTGCTCTGTGCTAGCCCAGTGTAACTGTTTCTTGGCTATCTATGTGTTGTTGTTGTGGCTCCCTTCTCTCTCCTGTCCTTGTACTCTCTCTTCTTCAAAAACACTCCCTCCTGAATAATTTTCCCTTCCCCTCTCTACAATCGAGAATCACTTTGATTCTTCCTTCAGCTGAAGAAATCGATCTCTTGATTCTTTCTCTGTCTGATGTGTTTTCCATAGGCTCCTCACCCTCCTTCTTATAATACTTCGTTGACCCTTCAATGGCCAAGATTAAAACATAACCAAGGGCTAGGATTAACTTAGAGGTGATCCATGACTTTATCTAGAATATTCACATTTTTTTTAATTAATACCCTTTTAATTAATTAATTTCCCTAAATTTAGACTTAGGAAAACATTAAAAAACAATTAATTAATTTAATTAAACCATCTCTAAGTGGAATTTTCCAAAATCCTTTCTGGGTATTATGGAATCCAAGTGTCTTAGCCCATATACAAATTTATATCACTATATCACATCTGATGATACCATAAATCAACATGCAATTCATGCAAACACAAGGAAAGTTGTAGAATGATCGCCATCAGAAATGGTCCACATACCTGCAAAAATTCCATTTGAACATTAAGTATATGAAGGGAAGCACCAAAAAATGTTGCAGACTACCTCATCCGACCATCAGTCATGGCGCTGACAACTATGATCGACTCTTATGGACACAAGACTTCGAGGTGTCCGCATATTTATAAGAGCAATCCAAAATTTGGAAACACATAGTAGAGGCTCTTGGAAGGCAAGAAAGTTCAATATTTTCACCTCCAAGGCGCCCCTTTATGCCACCTCGAACACCTTTGTTTTCCTTCAAGCAAGTATGCCAAGATGATTTGGGAGGCGCATTATAGTCGGATCAGTGGACTTTTCAGAGTATAGAAAATAATGGCAGTGTTGGAAAAGTATTTTTATTGGTCGAACCTTCAACAAGATGTTGGGAATTCCATAGTATATGTTCCTAATTAGCCCAAGCTAATAGGAACATTTCATTTTTTTTTAATTTTAATTATTGATGAAATAAATGTGAAAAGGAGGTTTATTAAAATCCAAAATTGAGAATAAATACATGCCCAATGTGAAAGGGGATAAATATGGGCTATTATATTAAACACACTTAAGTGTGAAAGGATAAAATTCATTTGAATGGGTAAATCTTGGCCCCACCTACAGCACAGTTTTGAGGAGTGCTTATCCATCAAGCACAACGTACTTATAGAGAAGGATCACATGTGTGAAAAGGGATAATTTGAAGAAGTTGGCTTAGGTTTTTTGCAAGCCCTAATGTTATAAAAAGGAAGGATAGGCAGAAAGCAAAGGTTGTTGATGTTATTTTTAATTTCAGAGGTTGTTGCAGCAACTCTGTTTCTCTTGGTTGTTTAGCCTAAGGGAAGGGGATCTCCTGTTTAGGAATCCCCTCTCCTTCCATGGAGTAGCTCTTTGGAGGAGATTGGGATGCATCTCTCCACTATCCAGCATTATGGCCAAGCTCCATCTCTATTAGCAGTGCTGGTCCTGTTGAGGATTTTGCAGTTGCTTGAGATTTGCAGCAAGTGGGTGAACTAGATCTTCCAAGATCTAGTGTTTTTGAAGTTTTCCTCTCAGGGAGGGTGTCTTGTGACCACCCGAAAGAGGGTTTCTCCCATATTTTTCTTCAGATCTGTATATTTCAGTTTTTGTAACATTATCTACAAGATACTACGTAGTATTCTTAGAGGACTGCGTTATTTTCATAAGCTGCTGCTATTGTTATGTGATTTCCTCTTTGCAATAGAACTCATATGATTGAGGCTTGCCTCTCATCTTGAAGAATAATATTGTAGCTTGCTGATACTTATTGTTCAGAGCTGATATACAGTTTAATAAAATTCATCTTCAGCATTTTCTAGAAGTTTTCTACAGTTTAATATGTAAAAAGCTAAATCTGCAAATCCTAGTGCATTATTTTGTTAAAACCCCAAAGGGGACTTGTAGAAGAGGCTAAGTAGTTTCTAGATATGGTATGGATCTAATGTTACAGCCACATATCTGCCATATATCTGAACTCAATCATTTATCTGCTGAATCACACTTAGAGGTACGTAGTCCATTCTTTTCTGCAATTTTATAAATGTCGGAGATGTCATTTTAGTGGATTTCTGCACTATTATTTCATGTGATTTGTTGTATGTTAATGGGATATTCTTTCATTACACTGATATGATTTACTATGACTAAATTATGAGCCTTATGGCTGATCTTCAGTGGTTACTGGGAAAAAATGCACAATTCTGGTTGTTGGGTTTCATGTTGCAGCAACTCTTCTCTTTAGCTGATTTTTAACTAGTCAGCTTCGTGGGAGATCTGTTTAAGGTCCTTAAACACATTTTTTTCAGCTAAAATTCAGCATGGAGGTCCCACATAGCCTAAGATATGGAATCCCAGCCCTGGTATGTGTTATCTTTGTACTCCCTTGCTTATACAGCGTTTTCCCTAAGCCTGTTGTAGAATTTCCTGAAGTGGAATTTCCCGCTTCTTCCTTGGATGGTTTTTTCTCCTCTTTGGACTAATTTATTAGATCTGAAGATCTAAGAATTCCAAGGGCTGAAAAATCCATTTGGAGTGTGTTATTCCCATCCTTTTTGTGTTTCACCAAATTTCTATAGACAGAGTCTGAAACGGGCCAGGTAGCCTCTGGATCTCACCCTCTCCTTAGAGGTGACACATCCAGTAAAAGCCCCTTCAGTCTATCTTTGGTTCAGAATTGTTGTTGCATTTCCATACTGCTGTGAATCCATAGGGTAATATCTCAAGATATTCCCTACTGAGCCTATTTTTCCCCATTTGGAACATTCCATAGTATCATGCACTCCTTACGCAATTTCCAAACCTACAATCAAGAATCAATGCCTATATAATCCTCTTCCTACTCCTATTCAACCTTGGGAATCCATCTCCAGGGATTACATGTCAAGCCCGCCTTCTACTAAGCATGGAAACGACTT